>SKCR01033292.1:0-418735 GCA_019454045.1 Zanthoxylum bungeanum
ATTCCATTCATAGAACAATATCGAAGTCATTCATTTGGACCGCTACAAGGTCAGTTTGACATTCCCACATGCTGATCTTCACTTTCACTTGCCTCGTTAACCCACTCGTGGGTAGCGCTTGTAAATTGACCGCCTTCATACAGCCCACGTCTCGCTCCAACTTGAGCCCCAGACTCATCGCTTCAGTGGTAGAAATAAAGTTATGGGTGGCCCCGGTCTCGACCATAACACTTTTTACCATAACCCCATTAATCAACACATCAAAAAACATAAGGCATTTTCTCGGGACCTTCTGATTTTCTGGTTGTTTGTTTAAGGCGTTAAACATCCCCAATGCCACCATTCGGCCAGATTCTTCCCTTTCTGGGCCCTTATCGGCCGCACGTCTTCGTCATTCCTCTTCTTCTTGTGCTAAAATGGTCGTCATTCTAGATTTCTTAGGGCACTCCATAGCTCGATGCGGCCCATCACAAATCCAATAACTTAAGGGCTTTTTCCCATTTGGAGGACCATTATGAGGCGCCAACCATTTAGAGTTTGAGGAATTTGACTCCCCTCTTTTGTCCGCTCCCCCACTTTTATCATTGCTCCAATTCATGGCCTTATTGTTCCCATTGTCATTATTAGTATGTGCCGATAGAGGTCTCTTTGAGGGAGGCCCCTCGAAGGAGTAGTCTGTTAGTTGCTCCGCAACAGCTTCCTCACAGCAAATCCTTTACTCGTTGCCTCTGTAACTCAGTTCTAGCCCAAGGCTTCAACCCCTCTATAAAATAGAAGAGTTTGTCTTGCTCGGACATGTCTCGAATATCCAGCATCAATCCTGAGACCTTCCTCACAGATTCTCGAATGGAGCTTGTATACTTCAGTTCTCGTAATTTTCATCGATCCATGTAAGCCACATTTCCTGGTAGGAATTGGGTTTTTAGCTCACGCTTTAAATCCTCCCAATTGTTAACGGCGCATCGACCTTCTTGGATGATGGTGGTAAATATATCATTATTTCCCACTTATTTGACCTAATATTTTATATAGTTTCTTGGGTTTTGTGAATATTTTATGTGTTTTGTGTTATTTTACAGATAAATAAGCTTTCAAGACTCACTGGAACCAAATCATGGCAAAATAGTGAAAAATAGACAAAAAGGGCAAAATAGTCATTTGGGCGTCGCGACGAGCAGCACTTCTATGTCGCGACCGCTAACATGCGTCGGGTTCTGCTAAAATGCACCGGACATGTGTCACAATCAGAAAAGTTTACTATCATGCGCCATTGCTAACATGTGTCTGCCACGTGTCAACATCACACCACATCTTCTAACATGCACCGGACGCGTGTCACCCTCATATGCTACCGACACTCATCATTGAAACACGTCATTATATGTGTAAAGCAATATATGTCATGATGTCGAGTCAATAATTCAAATGCCGACACAACCGACACCACGTGTCATCATCTCCGCGAATCTCGTGCCACGCGTCCAAAATCAATGGCACGTCGCGACGGGTGGAGCCAAGACTTGCCTATAAATTCATGCTGATTTCATTTCAAAAATTCATAACTTCCTAAAGTTCCTAATAGGGGACTAATGATTGTATCTTGTTTGTTTAAGTTTTTATAATTTAAATTAAGCATTTTTATTTATTTACTTTCAGTACTTTTAATTATGCACTTTTATTTTCAGTAATAGTTTTATTTATTTACTTTTTATTTCTTTTATGTTCAGTAGTTAATTTACTGCTGGGGGAAGGGTGAAACTTTTTATTATTATAATTTAGATTAATCTCCCATAAATTATAATATAAATTATCTTAAAACCTGACTTAATTGGATACCGCCTTTATGGCCGGTTGGACTTAATTAAATTGATTTTAACCTGACTAAATTGGATACCGCCTTTATGGTCGATTGGAATTAATTAAATCTAACTTAATCAGGATACCGCCTATATGGTCGGTTGGTAATTATTACGCATATTTATATATTATAGTAAGGGAGATTTCTAAATTAGAAATAGTAAAGGTAAATTAATCTCACTTAATTTATAATATGGAAATTATAATTTAATGGATTAAAAGATGATACTGCCTTAATGGCTGATTTTATTTATGTAACATAATGTGACACCGCCTATATGGTCAGTCTTTAGGTGACAGATGATTACCGCCTATAAGCTGGTTTATGGATAAATAATACCGCATTTATGGCTGGTTCAACTTAAATGGGTAACACTGAAAATTTCCATATTATAATAAAGAGAGATTCTAAAACTGGATCATCTAACCCAAGTATTTTATTTTATTCTAGGGAAGTGATGAAACACAATATTCATATGCTTAATAATTGATTTAATTATATTTTGGGTAATACTTTAGTTTGTTTATTAAATTTTCAGCTTAATGCTTCTTGTTGATTGATCATCAATAAGATTGATGGGGTAAACTTAAAATGAACTTGGAAAATGGATTTTAGATTTAGCCTTAGATTCAATAGCCATCGATCTCCCTTAAGGATAGATAACCCTTAATAGATTTCCTTCCAGGATAGACATATACATGTCGGGCGGGGGGTAGCCATAATTGGAACTTGAACTTAATAAATTCAGGTAACTTGGTTAACATAGACATATGATTAATTTGGGTTACACTGGATATTTGCATCTGACACATCGAAAGAGGCTTTTGCATATCTTCATGTTCCAGGTTAACAAACTGATTATTACACATGTATGAAAGAATCAATTCATCTTTATAATAATATTGTGTGAAATCACAACCCTAGTGTACGAACCAAAAATGAGCCAAAGATAAAACCGTCATTTACCTTAAACCCAAAATGGTATGCAAAGCCCGAAAGTAAAGGCCAGGCCCAAAAGATTTATGTATTATTGTGTTACAATTAAGTCATAAGCCTGAAGACAAAAACCCCTAATTATATCAACTACTCTTCTTCTACTTTGCCCGACACGAAACCTATTCCTACCTGCCCAGACTTTTTATCAAATACACAAAGCACGTGGTGGGACTTATGCCAGCTGCCAATGATGATAATCTTCATCTATAAAATGGAACGAAATTCGAGAGACAGGCAGGGTTCAACTTCTTCTTACAGTCTCTGCTCTCTGACACTATCTTAGAGTATTCCATCTCCTTAAACACTTATCACCGCCCTCACGGCTACCAAAAGAATTTAAGGTAACATCAAACCTTACTTTCACATTTTACGTATTTACTGATCATTTCATACTACTGACTTGGGCGTCGGAGTTTCCCCCGGTACCTACCACACCGGTAGGCAATCTACTCCCGTTCATTCTTCTTTGTTTTGCAGGATTGTTAGTGCCCCTATTTCCAAATTCTGATTGTGGACCTCGGCGAAATCCAGCATCCACAATTTGGCGCCACCGTGGGGCCCTAGCAATAGTTTGCAAACAAAGATTTTGCATTCTACCAGCAGTCACAGCTTAGTAATTCATGGCTTCAAGCAATGAACAGACAACCGATCCAATGGCACCACAACTGGCCACTCTACAGGAGAGATTAAAAGCTTTGGAAGAGGAAAATTTAACCATTCGTAATTCCAACATGAACCTTCAGAAACAGTTGGAGTTAATTTCATCCCATCTCGGCATCATGATATCTCAGATCAGCCCAATAACCGTATCACACCAGTCAATCTCTTGGGAGCATTTAACGAAACAACAGATAACATTCCATCAAATGATGAGGACCAGAAGGACCTACCAAATTCTCCCATCAACCAAGCTCAACAAGTTGCCATCGCTATGAGAAGGGAAATGAAGGAATTTAAAGAAGCAATCATGTCCAGCCTTCCAGGAGTGAAACTACCAATAAAGAAGAGCAGAGCTGGAACCATTTCTGACACCCCCTTCACGGAAAACATTACATCCATTGAGTTACCGCGGAAGTTCAGTCCACCCGACATGAAACTATATGATGGATCCACAGACCCAGACGACCATGTCATCCATTACAAGTACAAAATGATGTCAACTGGCTTAGCTCCTCTTCAATGGGAAGCAGGTATGTGCAGAGGATTTGGAGAAACTTTGGGAGGCCCAGCCCTTACGTGGTTCATCAATCTACCATACAGATCCATCAAGTCCTATCAACAGTTGGCAGACAAGTTTGTGGAGCATTTAGCCAGCTCTTGCAAACTTGAAAAAACTACTGACGACCTTAGTACCATCCAGCAACGGAGGGGTGAATCCTTGCGAAGCTACGTGACCCGTTTCAACAAAGAGAGGATAACAATTCCAGATTTACATCAGCCGACAGCTGTGGAAGCTTTCAGAAACGGGTTACTTTCTGATAGCGGACTCTACAAAAAGTTAACTAAATTTCGATGCTACACAATGGACCAGGCCATGGCACGAGCTCAAGTCGAAATCAGATGGGAAGAAGACAAGAGAAATAAAAGGAAAGATAATTCCTCCAATGTGCAAAATGAGAGAAACGCCTCATACTTCCAAAACAACATAAAGAATTCACAAGAATGACACCTAGGCATCATTCAGAGAAAAGGAGTCACCCAAGGAAAGAACATCAGCCCCTCCGAAGGGACTTTGATCGAAGACCTCTGCCATACAAAACACAGGAAAGAGTTCAAGCAGAAAAGCCAAAACTCCCAGATTACAATTTTCTATTTCTCCAGGAGAATTAGTTTTGGTATAAAAAAAAATGGAAATGAAGTAAGATGGCCTCCACGCAGCAGAGAAAGCTTCAAAAAGAAAGACACAAGTAAATGGTGTGAATTCCATCGAGACTACGGCCATACGACGGCTGAATGTGTGGCATTAAGATTAGAAGTCCTAGAGCTGCTGAACAAGGGATTTCTAAGAGATTTACTTACAGAGAAAGGGAAAGCTACATTCGCTCAGAGAAGTGAGAGGGGTGGACATGAAGAAGCACCAATTCCACCTCACCAATCGACAACACAGTGAATTTCATTTCAGGAGGATCGGAGATCAGTGGAGTTTCGTATTCAGCGGCCAAACGACATACCAGGGCTATCATGTCAAACATTCATCATTCCACAGTCTCTATGGGGAAAAAGTTTACAAATCTGATGATGGAGTTTCCAGACGACAGCAATTCCGGAAGTATGAACCCTCATCATGATGCTTTAGTGATCTCCCTACAGGTGGCGAATTTTATGGTCAAACGGATTCTGGTAGATACGGGATCTTCAGCCAACATCATCTTTGCAACTGCCTTAGCGGATATGGGAGCTGAACTGGGGAAAGTTAACAAACGAAAAACGGTGTTAATCGGATTCACTGGTGAGCAGAAATTTACTTTGGGAGAAATAAGTCTTCCAGTCTACGCAGGAGGAATTAACCAAATGACTACTTTTCTAGTCTTGGATTGTCCTTCTGCCTACAATCTTATCATCGGTAGGCCATGGATTCACGAAATGAGGGCTGTGTCATCCACTTATCATCAAACTCTAAAGTTTCCAACGAAGTGGGGGGTTCAAGAAATAAGGGGTGATAGGATTGCCTCGAGAGGATGCTACCAGACGACAATGAAAGCTAAGATCCAATCAGCATAGCAATTACAGAGCGGGCCTCATCCTTCGGAGCCTACACTCCCAAGTATTGAAGAACTGGACGAGGTCCAAATTCATCCAGAACAAGCAGATCACAAAACTCAAATAGGAGCAAATTTGGATCCCAAGCTTCGAGCAGACTTGAGTGATTTTTTGCAAAAACAACACGACCGATTCGCATGGTCGCATGAAGACATGACAGGGATTGATCCTGGGTTGATCACCATCAACTCCACATAGATCCAGACTACCCCCTCCGTCCGGCAAAAAAGAAGAAAGTTCACCCCAGAAAGAAATCAGATCATTGATGAAGAAGTCCAGAAATTGTTACAAAATGGTGCCATCAAAGAAGTACAGTTCCCAGACTGGTTAGCCAACGTGGTGGTAGTACGAAAGAAAAATGGAAAAGTGGAGAGTTTGTATTGACTTCACAGACCTGAACAAGGCATGCCCGAAGGATTCTTTCCCACTGCCACACATCGATCAAATGGTTGATGCTACAGCCGGGCATGAATTGTTGAGTTTCATGGATGCATATTCTGGGTACAATCAAATCCTTATGCATTCAGACGACCAATAGAAGACAGCCTTTGTGACCAATAAAGGCATTTTTTGTTACAAGGTGATGCCCTTCGGCCTCAAAAATGCGGGAGCTACTTATCAAAGAATGGTCAACAAGATGTTCTCTCAACAGATTGGGAAAACAATGGAGGTTTATGTAGACGACATGTTGGTGAAATCTTCAAGATCTGATCAGCATCTACAGCACTTGGGAGAAGCATTCAACATAATGAATAAGTATGGGATGAAGTTGAATCCAACAAAATGTGCATTTGGAGTAGCCTCTGGGAAGTTCTTGGGATATGTTGTCACGCGACGAGGCATTGAAGCAAATCCTGATCAAATCAAATCCATTCTTGAAATTCCCTCTCCTACCTGCCCAAAAGATGTTATGCGGCTAGCAGGAAGAATTGCAGCTTTAAATAGATTCATCTTCAAGTCCACAGATAAGAGTTTTATGTTCTTCTCAGACCTAAAGAAAGCAAAAAACTTTGAGTGGACTCCAGCCTGTGAAGAAGCTCTCAAAGAACTCAAGCGAAACGATACTTAACGTCGCCACCATTGTTGTCAAAACCACTCGACAATGAAAGGCTTTTCCTATACTTAGGAGTCTCAGATCAAGCTGTGAGCGCTGTTTTGATCAGAGAAGACAACAACACCCAACTTCTAGTCTACTACGTAAGCAAGGCATTGCTTGATGCGGAATCACGTTACTCACATTTGGAAAAACTTTACTGGCCTTGGTAATGTCAGCAAGAAAGCTACGACCATACTTTCAGGGACACCCAATCACAGTTTATTCAGAGTATCCCCTAAGGAGCATTCTTCATAAGCCAGAGTTGTCTGGAAGGTTAACGAAATGGGCGGTCGAATTGGGAGAACACGACATCACTTACCAGCCCAGGACAGCAATCAAATCTTAAGCGTTGGCTGATTTTGTTGCTGACTTCAGTCTCAATCAGAGGGTTTCATAGATGAAGAAGTCAGTTCAATCCAGACCACATCACTTTGGAAGCTTGCAGTCGACGGTTCCAGCAATAAGAAAGGATGCGGTCTTGGGGTGGTGATCACTACTCCTGATGGAGATATACTACGACAAGCAATCAAATGTGGATCAGGGTTACAAACAATGAGGCGGAATATGAAGCGTTGATAGCAGGAATCAGTTTGGCTAAAGAACTTGGAGCAAGCAGAATAAAAGTGGTATCAGATTCTCAACTGATAGTCAACCAACTCCAAGGATCATATCAAGCTCGAGATCCTCAAATGTCATCCTACTTAATGAAAGTGAAAGAAATCCAGTCGACGTTTGAAGAGTTTACAATAACCCAAGTTCCGAGAAGCGAGAATACTCAAGCAGACGCACTGGCTACCCTTGGGTCGACGATGCAGGGGGATAAACCACAATCCATTCCGGTAGTGTATTTGAATTGGCCAGCAATTTGGAAAGAAAGCAAGGAGATCACCACCATCACATCAAGCGACTCATGGATGACGCCACTCATGAAATATTTACAAGAAGGACTACTTCCAGACGACAAAACTGAAGCGAGAAAGATTCAGAGACAGGCAGCAAGATTTACCGTCTTCAACGGACAGTAGTTGAAAAGTCATTCTCTGGACCATATTTAAAATGTCTTACTCACGACCAACACATCACGTATTGTCAGAATTGCATGAAGGAGAATGTGGAAACCAATCTGGAGGACGTAGCCAAGATCTACGCGCCCATTCGACTGGGTATTACTGGCCAACTATGAGAAATGATTCAGCTAATTATACGAATAAATGCGAGAAATGTCAAAGGTTCGCTCCGATTTCACATCTCCCTCCTGAGAAATTAAATCCCACTCTCTCCCCGTGGCCATTCATGAAATGGGGAATGGATATTGTGGGAAAGCTACCACCGCGCCCTGGTCAACGAGTCTACATGCTGGTGTTAACAGATTATTTTTCAAAGTGGATTGAGGCAGACTCTTTCGCCAAGATACGAGATAGAGAAGTTCAATCATTTGTTTGGAAGACCCATCATATGTCGATACGGCGTTCCCAAAGAGATTGTGACTGATAATGGTTCACCATTTATCAGCAATCACTTCCAAGACTTCTGCAAAAATTGGAGGATCAAATTAAGTTTTTCAACCCTCGATTCCCACAAGCAAATGGTCAAGCCGAGTCTTCCAACAAGACAATTTTAAATACTCTGAAGAAAAGATTGGAAAAAGCAAAGGAGCCTGGGCGGATGAACTACCAGGAGTCTTATGGTCCTATAGGACGACTATCCGTTCCTCCACAGGAGAAACTCCATTTCTCTTGCATTTGGGACAGAAGCTGTGATGCCAACTGAAAAAACCATCCCCTCCCTGTTACCAATGGCTCAACGATGATACGAATCAACAACTTATGAATTTTAACCTGGAAACAATTGAAGAATTGAGGGATCGTGCATCCATTCGACTAGCGACGCATCGACAAAGAATAACTAGATATTTCAACAAAAATGTCAAAAGCAGAACATTCAAGGAAGGGGATTGGGTACTACGAAGAGTTTTTCAAAATACAAAAGAAGTTGGAGATGGAAAGTTGGGGCCAAATTGGGAAGGGCCATACATCATCACAAGAGTTGTTGGACATGGAGCCTACAAATTACGAACAACTGATGGGAGACAAATTCCAATAGTTGGAAAGCAATTCACCTTAAGCAATTTTACCGGTAATTTATGCGTGCATTTATTTATATTTGAGGGTTCAGAGTGATTTTTTACTTTATGTATTGCGATTCGACTTAATAACTAATCTCATTTGAAATATTATCCCAAAATATCATTAAGTCATTAAAATTGTTCTACAAAGGCGATAAATTAAAATTAAAATTACAAAGAGATTCAAATTTCTGGAGCAGCTTCTTCCGGAATGCATTCAGCAACACAGCTTCAGGTGCAGGAATATCTTGAACTTGAATAGTCGGCTCAATTTCCATTCGACTAAGTTCTTCATTCTTCTTGTCCATTCTTGAACTTCAACCGCTTCCTTGCCGTCAATTATTTCTCTCAGCCCACTTAGAGTCGACCTCTTCACCTTTCTCTTCCTCATCATCCTCGTCGGAAGAAGAAATTCCTTCCAGTAATCGGTCATACTCTTGAATCATTTCTCTGGTTCCCAAGCTGCTGTATTCCCTTCAAGGAAATCCTTCATCAGATTACTTTGTTCTTTCATCATTGATTCAAGAGCAATCCCTTCAAGATTCTCAAGCATTCATCATTCTCCTTCTTCACATTTTCGAACGCTTCCTTATAACCCTCTATTGTAACCTCAGAGGTTTCCTTTTCCAACTGAAGAGTAGCTTTCACCTCCTTCAACTCCTTTTCCAATTCAGCATTCCTTTTTCCAAGCGACTTCATTTGGACCATTTCCTTTTTCATTGCTGCGAATGATTTTTCAATTCTCTCTCTGCTTCCTGAGATTTGATTCGACGTACGTTGCATGTGCCAATCTACAAATTATAATGAGAAATTTTTATTTACTTACTTGGTAATTTAAAGCTGCAGCCTTTTTCATTGACTCGACGGGGCCAATCTTGGATAGCCTTTGTTCGTCCTCTTCCAGTAGAAGTTTCTTGATAAAAGGGTCAAGGTTTGATGGGTCAGAAATTGCAGTCGACCCTGATGGAATCCTGACAATTATATTGTCAATGTCTTCAATTTCATCAGCTTTCCTTTTCCCCCCTTTGACAATGATTTCAGTCGACTTCCCTTTAGTCTTTGGAGTTCCAGTCGACACAACTTGTTGTGTTTTGGAACCTCCACTTCTGGCTCCTTTATCCTAAGCTTCCTAGCCTTCTTTCGGCTTTTCAATTCATCAATTGAAGCTACCTTTTTTTGCCTCGACATCATATCCTCTGAGCATAAAATTTCTTTTGGAGTTAAAGTCTTATAACCACACCTTTCCGTATAAAGCTCGAATCGACCGAGTACAGTAGATGACTTCCAATACGTGTTTAGAAAGTGCCAAAGGGGAGATGTACCTTCTAATTCGAAGATTTCTTTCCACACTGATGTTGCCCTTAATCTCTGCTCTACCAAGATTATTCTCCAATCTCTTTGTTCGACGGGAAGGTCAAGAAGAACTTTAGTATTGGACAAAATTTGAGGTGTTTTGTCGAACAAACTGTTTCGAAATGGACCTGCATAAAAACAATCCACACATTAGCATCAAACGACAACAACATTGATAAATTATCAATAAGTTGAAGGAACTGATACTCTCCTAAATACACTCCAATATTCTGAAACACGACCCATCCAGTCGACCCAAAGATACCTCATTCCTCACAAAGAAATAATCCGACTGCCAATTACCCCTATCGTTCGTTGGAAGCCCCATAACTATTTGTTCCCTCTTACGACGAAGATACAAAGTATATCTCCCTTTTTCAGTTAAGTGCTCCTGAGATAGTATGAGTATACAACGTCATTCACCTCAAAAATAATCCTTGCTCGAATGCTGAACATTCAATCGACAATAATATCCTCCAAGCATTCGGCATTAGTTGAGAATGAGCGATCCATAGTGATCCAAAACTTCCCAAGCTAACCTCGGTATGGGGAATCTAAGTCCATTAGAAAACGGTTAGGTACTACATAAAAATCCAATCCACCCGGGAATTTTATAGTCGATTCTTTCTGTCGGCAAGGGCACCCTCAACTCCATTGATCTAGGAAATCTGTACTTAATCCTAATTTCCATCAGCAAACTAGCCGTCATCCGACTAGCTGGATTCTTGGTTAGCCAGTTGGTCGGCTCACTTGTGCTCACCGCTCCACTAAACTCCTCAACTGCTGCCAATGATCTAATAGGAATCGCATGCACGGGAATTTCATGCGACAAAATGGGTACGGGTCCCTCATCGGATAATTCTGACGCGACCAGTCCCTTAATGATTTTTCTTCTGTTGATTCACTCGATGATACTCTACGATTTATCAATCTGATCGCCTAAATTTCTAAAGATTCTCCACTCGACATATTCTACTCGACGAAGTCTACAAACAAATAATTTCTAAGATTTGGGTTTCTTAAAGATCAATCCTACTCCCCTCTCCAAACACAAATCACCAAATAACGTATGATTCAAAAGATCAAACAACCTAATTTCTAAGAACAGTTTGAAGCTACTCTATGAATATTCAAAGGAAATGAAGAACGCGAAGAGAGTTTTGAAGAAGAATGGAGCCTTGAAGTTCTCTCCCAAATCGTTGATCTTGTGAATGAAACAAATGAACCCATCAAGCCATTCTTATACTACTTCTTTTGGCGTCATTCATTTCGCCAACAAAAGACTCCTCGTTATTCGCGTTAGGTTTTACTTCGTTAAACGACACGTGGAAGATCTAGGAAATAATAATATTTCGTCGAAAAGAATGGTGAATTCTGGATTATCACAACTTGACACCACTTGCTCTCAGCAACTAAATTCTCTTCACAACTGCCTTCACCATCTGACACGACATCATTAGATTTGAAGGTCGCTTTCATTCAAGAAATATTTATTTGGGCAAACCCCGATGCATGCCTTCTAATCACTCGACACATGATAAAAATATTGAATAGATTGTGGTTTGACGCATTTCAAGTGGAACTCTGAACCTACATTCGGTTCAGTCGACTAAGGGACATTTCCCATGACTCTTGAGGAGTCAAGTTGGAACTCCTGAACCTACATTTGGTTCAGTCGACTAAGGGACATTCCCCATGACTCTTGAGGAGTCAAGTTGAACTCATGAACCTACATTTGGTTCAGTCGACTAAGGGACATTCCCCATGACTCTTGTCGAGTCAAGTTGGAACTCCTGAACCTACATTTGGTTCAGTCGATAAAGGGACATTCCCCATGACTCTTGTCGAGTCAAGTTAAACTCCTGAACCTACACTTGGTTCAGTCGATTAATGGACATTCCCCATGACTCTTGTCGAGTCAAGTTGGAACTCCTGAACCTACATTTGGTTCAGTCGACAAAGGGACATTCCCCATGACTCTTGTCGAGTCAAATGGAACTCCTGAACCTACATTTGGTTCAGTCAACAAAGGGACATTCCCCGTGACTCTTGTCGAGTCAAGTTAAACTCCTGAACCTACATTTGGTTCAGTCGACTAAGGGACATTCCCCATGACTCTTGTCGAGTCAAGTTAAACTCCTGAACCTACACTTGTTCAGTCGACTAAGGGACATTCCCCATGACTCTTGTCGAGTCAAGTTGGAACTCCTGAACCTACATTTGGTTCAGTCGACAAAGGGACATTCCCCATGACTCTTGTCGAGTCAAATGGAACTCCTGAACCTACATTTGGTTCAGTCGACAAAGGGACATTCCCCATGACTCTTGTCGAGTCAAGTTAAACTCCTGAACCTACATTTGGTTCAGTCGACTAAGGGACATTCCCCATGACTCTTGTCGAGTCAAGGTGGAACTCCTGAACCTACATTTGGTTCAGTCGACTAAGGGACATTCCCCATGACTCTTGTCGAGTCAAATGGAACTCCTGAACCTACATTTGGTTCAGTCGACAAAGGGACATTCCCCATGACTCTTGTCGAGTCAAGTTAAACTCCTGAACCTACACTTGGTTCAGTCGACTAAGGGACATTCCCCATGACTCTTGTCGAGTCAAGTTGGAACTCCTGAACCTACATTTGGTTCAGTCGACAAAGGGACATTCCCCATGACTATTGTCGAGTCAAATGGAACTCCTGAACCTACATTTGGTTCAGTCGACAAAGGGAAATTCCCCATGACTCTTGTCGAGTCAAGTTAAACTCCTGAACCTATATTTGGTTCAGTCGACTAAGGGATATTCCCCATGACTCTTGTCGAGTCAAGGTGGAACTCCTGAACCTACATTTGGTTCAGTCGACAAAGGGACATTCCCCATGACTCTTGTCGAGTCAAATGGAACTCCTGAACCTACATTTGGTTCAGTCGACAAAGGGACATTCCCCATGACTATTGTCGAGTCAAGTTAAACTCCTGAACCTACATTTGGTTCAGTCGACTAAGGGACATTCCCCATGACTCTTGTCGAGTCAAGTTGGAACTCCTGAACCTACATTTGGTTCAGTCAACAAAGGGACATTCCCCATGACTCTGGTCGAGACAAGTTGGACTCCTGAACCTACATTTGGTTCAGTCGACAAAGGGACATCCCCATGATTCTTGTCGAGTCAAGTTGGACTCCTGAACCTACATTTGGTTCAGTCAACAAAGGGACATTCCCCATGACTCTGGTCGAGACAAGTTGGACTCCTGAACCTACATTTGGTTCAGTCGACAAAGAGACATTCCCCTTGACTCTTATCGAGTCAAATGGAACTCATGAACCTACATTTGGTTCAGTCGACAAAGGGACATTCCCCATGACTCTTGTCGAGTCAAGTTGAACTCCTGAACCTACATTTGGTTCAGTCGACAAAGGGACATTCCCCATGACTCTTGTCGAGTCAAGTTAAACTCATGAACCTACATTTGGTTCAGTCAACAAATGGACATTCCCCATGACTGTTGTCGAGTCAAGTGGAACTCCTAATCCTACATTCGGTTCAGTTGACCAGAGAATGTTCCCCATTACTTATGTCGAGTCAATTGTATCCATGGATCTTCAAAATGATCAGACGACCAGGAACCGATTCCCATAAGTCAAGTCAAATCAGAAGGACTAAGACTTCGTCTGCCCAGATGATACACGCGATATATTCCAAAAACCCACATTTTGCACATATTCATATAAACCGTTCGACAGAAGGTGATACATCTTTATCACATGCTTTTTATGATTAATATCGTACGACACAAATGTATATACTCTCTAAGACAAAACTTTTTGACTTAGAGAGTAAGGGACAAACTGTACGAACCAAAAATAAGCCAAGGATAAAACCGTCATTTACCTTAAACCCAAAATGGTATGCAAAGCCCGAAAGTAAAGGCCAGGCCCAAAAGATTTATGTATTATTGTGTTACAATTAAGTCATAAGCCTGAAGACAAAAAACCCTAATTATATCAACTACTCTTCTTCTACTTTGCCCGACACGAAACCTATTCCTACCTGCCCAGACTTTTTATCAAATACACAAAGCACGTGGTGGGACTTATGCCAGCTGCCAATGATGATAATCTTCATCTATAAAATGGAACGAAATTCGAGAGACAGGGCAGGGTTCAACTTCTTTCTTACAAGTCTCTGCTCTCTGACATTATCTTAGAGTATTCCATCTCCTTAAACACTTATCACCGCCCTCACGGCTACCAAAAGAATTTAAGGTAACATCAAACCTTACTTTCACATTTTACGTATTTACTGATCATTTCATACTACTGACTTGGGAGTCGGAGTGTCCCCGGTACCTACCACACCGGTAGGCAATCTACTCCCGTTCATTCTTCTTTGTTTTGCAGGATTGTTAGTGCCCCTATTTCCAAATTCTGATTGTGGACCTCGGCCGAAATCCAGCATCCACACCTATATATTTGTGTCTTTTGTTTATTTTCTTTAGTATTTTCTTTTGTATTTTTATTTATTTATTTAGCAAATCCACATTCAACCAATCAATCAAGCAATCAATTTCCTCTCCCTTTAATTAGATACTTGTAAATAAATAGAATCTAACATTAATAACAACAGTAGAAATTAAGTCATCGTGTGATCGATATTTTTGTACTACTTGAGCGATACATGCGCTTACGTTATACGTGTGTGATCACGCCAGTCATTGGATTTCTATGTGTTTTGCCCTCCACCATGACTTTGCATCTTCGGACAAGTACATCAAAGTTATTGAGACCTTGTCCTCTTCCTCTTCTATTCGTAAAGCTTTGAAGTACTGCTCCATATCAAAGAGGAAATTTTCGAAGGCTTGTGCATCTCTAACACCTTCATACACTCTAGACTATGGGACTTTGGACCTCTTCTGCTCTATGTTTTGAGTAGTTGTGGGCAAGTTTGAGATAGCGAGGGCAGTGAGATTCACCCTTACACTCAACTCGCCAAACTGCTCTTTAAAGGAGCTCACGACATCTTTCCAATCATTGGCATGTCCCCCCTCTCGTGGGGCACTGGTTCTAGCACCCGTTGTTTGAGTCTCTAAGGTACCTACCCTTGTTGTTAGGGTCTCAAGTACCTTGATAGTTTGTCTGAAATTTTCGACATCTGAAGTCTTATTCGTGAGTGTTATGATGTAGCCATCAATATTCACTAGTTTTTTCTCGACAGCATCCAAGCGTGTTTTTGTGGACGACTTCGTAGCCATTTTATAATGTAATCTTGAACCACGCTCTGATACCAACTGTCACGGGCCAAACTTTGGGGTCACTAAGTTGAGTCTGTGTGGCACTTGTTAACGTTGCGTCTAACAAGTCAGCCTAGAAGTGACCCTGCAAGGTCGTGCCCATGGTTAGCCATCTATATAATGTGAACATTATTAGGCAACAAAGTTTAGCATACATCGATAAGCACACATCCACATGGCACAAGACAATGAAGCATATATTAGGTATATTTCATACACATTCAAGCATCATGTTTGGACAAAGCAATTGGAAATCAAAGGAAACATGTTTCATTAAGCAAGCCAACTAAGGGCGAGGGAGTACACAACTTATGCCCATAGTATGCTGGTGGCCAAGGCCCTTCTAAGGTGCCCGGGTCACCCCCCCTAAAGAGGTTTTAAAGACATTACACAAGTGGCACTAGGAAATACATATGATGTTTGAGTTGTCACCCCCCCTAAAATAGAAAATAAAATAAAATAAGAAAAATACAAAAGTGCATACTAGCACCACAGTACAAGCGGCCATGGGAAAGACATTGGCCCTGGAAAAGCTTGGAGTGTATGTGTGTTACACCTAGCATCATGGCCTAAAAAGTGTGTGCAACCTTGAACACACTTTCTGTGCACAGCAGTGTTCAAGCAATTAACCTTAGAATTTTCGAGCAAATTGGGGCATATCACTAGGATGTGTAATTATTATTTTTTTTGGAATCGTTGGAAACTCCGCCGTCAAATGATCCCTTCTGGACTTAAGCGGAGCAGGTAAAATCTCCGACTGTCTCATGCTCTTACAAGAAACGCATTTCATGGATTCGAACTCAGGACCTCAAGATGAGATCTTGAACCTTACAAGTCTACACCACCAAATCACGCTCCTTAGAGACTTGTGTAATTATCTTACTTAAAGTGATTCCCTTTATTAGCTGATATGAGACACAATTCAACAATTATTCTCCATATAATCCTATACTTATAATTGAATTTTTTTCCTTCTTTTTACTTTCATGTTTATAGGATGTGTAATTATTATTTTTTTTGGAATCGTTGGAAACTCCGTCGTCAAATAATCCTTTCCGGACTTAAGCGGAGCAGGTAAAATCTCTGGCTGTCTCATGCTCTTACAAGAAACGTATTTCATGGATTCGAACTCAGGACCTCAAGATGAGATCTTGAACCTTACAAGTCTACACCACCAAATCACGCTCCTTAGAGACGTGTGTAATTATCTTACTTAAAGTGATTCCCTTTATTAGCTGATATGAGACACAATTCAACAATTATTCTCCATATAATCATATTACTCCTAATTGAATTTTTTTCCTTCTTTTTATTTCATGTTTATAGAGAGAACTTGAACAATTAGTGATGCGATAATCAAATATCAATATATATATATATATATATATATATATATATATTATATATATATATATATATATATATATAATATCCTCATCGCACCACATGGTGACTTCATATTAAAGTTATAAAATTAAATTAATAAATTTATTAAATAAAAATCTCATTACAATAAAAATAATTTTATAATTTTATAAGAATTCTATTATAACATGAAAACATATTAGATTATCCTATTAAAATAAAAAAAAATATTATTAAATTATTTACAATAACCTAATCTCTACAATTAATTTTTTTTTTAAAAAAAACACTATTAAATTATCTATATTTAATCTAATCTCCACAATTAATTTTTTGTTATTAAATTAAAAAATTAAAATATCTCTATAATTATTTTATATTAAATTATAAAATTAAAATAATTAATTATTAAGATAAGAAATCTATTACAATATAAAAACACAATATACTATTAAAGTAAGAAACTTAGTATATAATTTAAATAAAGATACTTATTATAATAAGAAAACATATTATAATCTCTCATTAAAATATAAATATAAATAATCAAGCTTTCAAGAATCTCAACACAAATTCAACAGAGGGAAAAATAAACTCACATCATATGCTGAGTTTTTGAATTTCAGAAACAATTTTCAAATAAAAGAAAGTTAGCAAATACCTTATTTCCAAGCTTTTCTTTTGATTTTTCTCTCCAGCTGTTGACAGAGAAAATGATGTCACCCTGGAACGAGATCGCCCTAGGACGAAGGAAAGAACGAATGGAGGAAGGATAATGGAGCGAAGAGCGACGAAGAGCTTGGGACGACCAAATTGGCGGATATGATGAAAACGCGTGATGTAGTTGCTTCCACGATCGCAGCAGTTGAGACACGCAGCTCAACGGTTACAGGCACGATCCAGCAGCTGCAGGGAGATACTGTGACCGCCCAAGCAGTTTACAAACAAGCAGTTGAGACACACAGCCCAACGGTTGAAGGCACGATCCAGCAGCTACATGGAGATACTGGGACCGCCCAAGCAGTTTACAAGTTTCACTATAAAAGCTCACTCGTACAGAGAGAAAAGCCCCGAAAAAATGAAGATTCAAACGAGCATATTTTTTATCTTTTAGCTTTTTATAACCTTTAGGACTGTAATTTGTGCGCTTGTGCCCTTTGGAGGCTTATTCACTTAATCAAACACCCATTGCTGGGACTTTTTCTCAGGAGGTTTGAACCTTACACGCTCTTCTTTCTTCACGCATAAAAATTGCGTAAACAGTTTTTGGCGACCACAGTGGGAGAATTGGTGTAAATAGTGGAGATGCCTCCGAAAAGAAACGCTCAAACTGGCTCGAGCGCAGAGGAATGAGGACTGCAGCAAACCAACCAGCCCCACGTTCCAGCCGTAGTCGGTCATTTCGAGGGTCTGGCAGACGCTAGTCGATACGAACCTATGAGGGAGCTCGGCCCTAACGCGGTACGTACGTTGTTCGGTGAATTCACGCAGGATGTTGTCAAACAGGTTAGGCTTCAAAATGCGCATGTCATAGACAAATTAGTATCAACTAGCAACTCACATTACGAAAACATGGCCAAACATCTAAGCTCGTTGAATGAATTAATGGCCAAATGTGTGAACGGAGGGACGGTGCTTCCGTGGACTACGCCCCTCCCTGCACCAAGCAGTCAGGAGGTTGGTCCTAGTAATGTTCTTGCACAATGGACCAACATCCCTACGATTCTCAGGGGAGGAATAAGTCCTGGGGGCAATGGCCCACAATTAGGGCCAAATATGCATCAAGGGCCAAGTATGGCACAACATGAAGTGGTGTTGCCTCAAGGCATCCAGGCTTCTCAGGGGCAGAATCACGATTATGTCCCACTTATGAGATGACCGCAGCCGCCGCCCATAGCCGTGCCATTTAATGGCAACGATATATTAAGGGAACAAATGACCGAGATCCTTCAAGACCAATTCGGTCTAGGCATACGGCCAATTCGGCCAAGATATCGGAAGCTGTATCCTGATTGGATCGATGTGGCTTATCCGTGGCCTCGAAACTACAAGATACCAGATTTTTCCCTATTTACGGGGTCTGGGGAGGTTTCTACCATGGAACACATAGGACGATTTACCCTTCAGTGTGGGGAAGTCAATGATTTCCACAAATTGAGGTTATTTCACGGCTCATTGTCAGGAGTAGCTTTCTCCTGGTATGTCAGTCTGTCGGCCAATTCGGTCGAAAGTTGGCAACAAATGAAACAATTGTTCCATGCGCAATTTTACAAGGCCGAATCTGAAGTAGCCTTGGCCGATTTGGCAAACCTAAGACAGTTGCCAGGAGAGTGGGCCGCGACATCTTTACAGCGGTTTAAGGTAGCCCGAGGCCGATGTTACATGCCTCTGCCCGAAAAGGAATTTGTTAGGATCGTTCAAGGTTGCCTCAATCTCGATCTAAAAAAGAAATTTCATGATCGCGAATTTTGTGACCTTCCCCAACTCACCACTAGTGTGGTGCGTTATGAGCGGTTATTACGAGAAGAGGAGCAAATAAAAAATTCGAGCAAATGGACGTATTGTAGAAACATTGATTATGAAATGGGCGAAGTAGACGTCGAATCGGCCGATTTATGTTTGGCCGAATTGGTTAAGGGGAAGCTTTACATTTGTAAGACGTGGGCGAAACCACAAGCCAATGAAAAGAACGATAAAAATAGTAGGAACTTCTCTTTTGATATCACTAAAGTTGATGCCATATTCGATCAGTTGTATAAAGATAAACAAATTATTTTGAGCGATCGACATATGTTGCCAACAGCCGAACAAATCGGTAGTAAAAAATATTGTAAGTGGCACAATGCATGGTCTCATACAACTAATAATTGTCTTGTTTTTCGAAATATTTTACAGGATGCCATAGAATCTGGACGAATTACGTTCGAGAAAAAGATGCAGTGGATAACAACCCTTTCCCTAAATCGGTGGAATTGAACATGATCAACTCAGACCTTGCCAAGATGAATCTGTCGAAGGTCAAATTAGTTCTAGACGAAGGACAGCACCATCATCGTCCAAGCGTTCTGGAAATGATTAAGGCACCTTCAGAGCATGGAGAACGGCAGAATATTCGTATTCGATGCAAAAACAATATAGAATGGATGAGGGAGTTAGAAGAGACTTGTGAAAGGCCCGTAAAGAAAGAGTCAGCAGCATGGCAGCCACGAACCTTCGCCCCAAGATTCTATGGGGAGAATTCAAATTTCGTCCAAAATATAAGAACGTTTAGGCCGAAGATTCATCGGCCCAATATATGGCATTCTTACCGAAGGCCACTGTCAGGACAGCGTCCAGGCAGGAACTATCCCCCCGTGGACGAAAAGACGAGGACGCAGTTAAGGCGACATCAAATAAACTATGGCCGTATGATGCGCCAACAAGGCGAAGCAAGGGCCACCACGGGCCGTAGCCCTCGCATCATGGAGAAATCAGAAGCAGACAAAAAAAGGAGTGACATCAAAAAAGAAGCAGTGACGAGCGGCGATGAACGCACTAAGTTCGACAGGCGAAAGCAGGACGAAACAGACGATGAAGAACCTCATATCGTCATTCAGTTCGACAGTAAGCCACCGGTTGTGGCCAACCATTACTTGTTGCCCGTAAAATCCAAGGGGGATAACAGCGGAGAAGTTGGAACAAGCAAAGACGTCTATGAGGGCAACGAGACCGAATTTGCAGCGCTCTCAATAACAGATAGAGAGGCTTCGGATGAGGAAATGACCGACATAGAAGAAGAAATAGACATCAAAACCGAAGCAAGGAAAAATGGAATTTCATAAAATCGACTTCTCAAAGAATTGTATGAGGCCGGCAATCCTGCAGTCGAGACATTGGGATAAGATTTGGGATGTTGTCCATTCCTCATTTTGTATGGGACACCTCAGATAAAACGGACCATCACCAGAGCTGAAAAATGGAGATTGGTCATCAATAACGTCTCTCAATGTGCACCAGCCACGTTGCTACCATCTGGATGGGACATGGAAGAAAAACCGCCTCAAGCTAACAATGAGGGCGATCAAATAATGGAGATAGGTCTGTCAGGGAAGGTGATATTCCCAAAGCCACTACCACAAATGACAAAGCATCTGCGGCCGCTGTACGTAAAAGCAAAGGCTAATGGGATACCTATCACCAAAGTGTTGATTGATAATGGGGCGGCCATTAATGCAATACCAGTTAGGATGCTAGGACGTTTGGCAAAGTCAGAAGAAGACCTCCTCCCTACGGAAGTAGTTCTTACCAGCTTTAATGGAGGGGCGACGACGGCCAAAGGGGTTATTCCGTTGGACTTGCAAGTAGGAAGTATTACGAAAACAGTAGTATTTTTCGTCATAGATGGGCCGACAACATACAATATGCTCCTAGGACGAGACTGGATACATGGCAGCCGATGCATCCCTTCATCCCTTCACCAATGCCTAGTTTTCTGGAACCAGAGGGACGAGGTGGAGATAGTGCATGCCGACAACAAGCCTTTGGCTGCAGAGACAAATTCGGCCGAGTACTTCATGTACGAAGGAAATTATGGGCCGACCAGAGTTCTGAATGAAGGGGAAAGCCCGACCATTGTGGCTCAAAATGATGAGCCGTAGCCCGCGGGACTGCTGAATGATTTGTTTGCACAGACGAGACCAACCACATTGGTATTTTGAGAGCCAACGCACAACAATTTAAATGAAGAACAAGCAGAATAAGGAGCAAGCCGCCCTTGCGGCCTCCAAGGCCAATTTAATGGCCTATGTAGCAGAGCGAAGAAATGAGGCCGAAGCACAGGCCGCGATTTCGACTTTAAGAGGCAAACTGCTGGCGCATCAGACGGAGGACAAGATAAGAGAACTATGTGGAGTGGACTGCTTGATAGAATGAGATGAATCAATGGAAGAAGAAAAATACGCTCTGAATGGACGACGAAAGACAAATATCTCAAGAGGACAAGATGCATTGGACGAGGTAAATCTGGGGAGCGAGCATGATAGACGCATCACTTATGTCAGCAAGGAACTGGAGTCCCAGGTACGCGAAAAGCTAATTTGTTTACTGTGAGAGTACAAAGATTGTTTTGCATGGGACTATAATGAGATGCCTGGTTTAGATAGGACGTTGGTGGAGCATAGGCTACCAATCATGCCAAGCCATAGGCCTCATAAACAGCCTCCCCGGAGGTTTGCGCCCAATGTCATGCCTGATATTAAGAAAGAAGTTGAACGCCTTTTAGAGGCGAAGTTCATTAGGACGACTAGATATGTGGAATGGTTGTCAAATATCTTCCCAGTCAGGAAAAATAATGGAAAAATAAGGATCTGTATAGACTTCAGAAATTTAAACTTAGCGACACCAAAAGATCAATACCCAATGCCTACAGTAGATTCCCTAGTGGACTCCACGGCCTGGTACTAAGTCTGATCTTTTATGGATGGGTATGCAGGTTATAATCAGATTTACAACGCCGAAAATGATATACACAAAACAGCCTTTAGGTGCCCAGACTCTCTAGGGTGTTATGAATGGGTAGTGATGCCGTTCGGCCTGAAAAACGCTGGTGCCACTTATCAGCGGGCCATGAATTTGATCTTTCATGACATGATCGGGGAATCTGTAGAAGTCTATGTGGACAATATAGTGGCGAAATCTGTGACAATGGAAAAACTTTTTAGCCATTTAGCAACGGCCTTTGAGCGAATGAGAAAGTTTAAACTAAAATTATACCCTGTCAAATGTACTTTCGGGGTGTGCGCAGGAAATTTCCTAGGTTTTCTAGTGCACCAACGGGGAATCGAGATTGACACCAATAAATATCGGTCAATCACCGAAGCTATACCACCCCGAAATAAGAAAGAGTTACAGACGTTTTTATGGCAAATTAACTTTTTAAGACGATTTATCTCCAATTGTGCATGGAAAATAAAAGTGTTCTCCTCCTTATTGAGGTTAAAGGACAAGGACGAATTCGTCTGGACCGAAGAACATCAACAAGCTTTTGACAGCCTGAAGAAATACTTGTCACAACCGCCGGTGATGGTACCCCCAATGCCAGGAAGTCCAATGAAATTGTACATATCGGCCGAAGAAAAGTCCATAGCTGGGATGATCGTGCAAGATGATGACATGAACGTTGAGAGAGCCATTTATTATATCAGCAAACAATTGTTGAATTATGAATGTAATTATTCTCCAATGGAGAAATTATGTTTGGCTCTATATTTCACATGTACTAAATTACGAGCCTACCTTAGGCCGAACATAGTGTATTTGATCACAAGAATTAATATAATAAAGTAAATATTTTCTCGTCCTATCTTGCATCAAAGAGTTGGGTTTTGGTCACTGTCACTTTCAGAATTCGATATACGGCATGAGCCCCAAAGGGCCGTTAAAAATCAAGCTTTGGCCGATTTCTTGGCCGATCACTAACGTTTGAGCACTATTAGAGAAATAGAAATGGATCTAGACGAATGCAGTCTGAAACCATAGACGATGTATTTCAACGGATCCAGCACAATGAAATGAGCTGGAATATGGATTGTCTTAGTCAACTCATTGGGGGAATCATTTCGGTTCTTAATCAAGTTGAACGAATTTTGCACTAATAACCAGGCCGAATACGAAGCCTTGATACTTGGGTTGGAGATACTCCTCAACATGGGAGTAACCCATGTATCCATTAAGGGGGATTCACAACTAGTAATCCAACAAGTGATAGGAACCTTTAAATGCCAAAGCCCATCAGTCATGGCATTATTGGATGTGGCCAAAGAGTTGGTAGAGCGATTTGATCATGCAGAGTTGGAACATGTTCCAAGGGCGAAAAATGAATTGGCCAATAGTTTAGCCCAAGCAGCTTCCGGGTACAAGCAAGCAAACATAGATGGTATATATAGAAGCAGCGAGGTGAAGCCGGTACTGATGCGATGAAAGGAAGGGACAAATGTCACGACCATTGAAATCGAAAAGAAGGACGATTGGAGAAGCGAAATCAAGACGTTTCTAAAACAGCCCGAATGAGGGAAGGATCGAATGCTAAAACTTAAAGCCCTGAATTATGTAGTCTCAGAATATGTGCTATATAAAAAATGACAAGATGGATTGTTGTTGAAATGTGTAGGGCCATCTGAATCATAAACTATCATGGCCGAAGTGCATGAAGGTGTTTGTGGGGCACACCAAGCAGGAGTAAAGATGAGATGGTTGATTATACGAAGCGGCTATTATTGGCCGAAGATGGGAGAATCGTGCATCTCGTATGCCAAAGGATGCATTGCTTGTCAGAAGCACAGGCCTATTCAAATGGCACCAGCAACCGAGATGATCCCAATCATTAAACCGTGGCCGTTTATGGGATGGGCGATAGACTTGATAGGGAAGATTTACCCAGCATCAAGCAAGAGGCATACTTTCATCATTGTTGCTACCGATTTCTTTACCAAATGGGTGGAAGCTATCCCAGTTGTGGAAATCTCCAAAGAACAGATCATCAAGTTCATAAAAGAGCATATAATTCACCGATTTGGTATACCACAAACAATAATATGGACCATGGCACCTCATTAAACGTTGAAAAGGTGAAAGATTTGCTGGCCGAGTACGGAATCCGGTTGGTGAACACTACCCCCTATTACCCTCAGTCAAACGGTCAAGCAGAATCGTCCAATAAGACCTGTAGGCATTGCATTTTTGCATGTGAAACACGATGATGAGTCTCAGTTGGAGGCACTACCTTTTTAGCTAAGGATATTGTGGGAAACGGAGGTCGGAAGGGGAAATTCAGAATAAGTACGTCATTAAGTTTATTTCACAAGCTCACTGTCTTCGTTAGTGCTGCGTTCGTTACTTCATTCGAACGTCAGGCAGATTGCGGACGTTCGTGTGGCGTTCGAATTGGCGTTCGAACGGCGTCGGTGTTTCTGGTTTTGCTGCTACCTCGCACCCCAGCCCAATTAGCTCCCCAAAGCCCATAAAACACATCCCAATTTAATTAAATTAAACATTAAATATTAAATAAAATATTTAAACCATTTACCAATTAAATAAAACACTAAATATAATCATACCTAATGAAGATAAATCAAATATATTAACTTCCTAACTAAACAAATCACATACTAAATTAAAAAGATGTCATGCCTAATTAAAATCAATCATAACAAATTAAAGATATTGACTTCCTATTCTAGCCAAGATTTGTCCCCCCTCAATCTAATCCTTTCCTTATCCAACACCAAATCAAATCCTCCCTTTAATGCACCAAATCCCTTCCTTGTGAGACAAGGTGAAGCCCTAACCCTTCTCTATATAAACCACACCTCTCCAAGGCATTAAGACTACTAGTTCACGCCCATCACAAGAAAAAAAAGAAGAAGAAAAGAATTTCCAACCCTTAGCTCATACACATAATACACACAACTCACACAAATCACAAGAGAAAAGAAAAGAACCCTAAGCCTTCACATTAAACATACCTTCACAAACCGATCAGCCCTACACGTCCATAAACCTCACAAATCTCCTCCATTCCATAACCGAAAATAGCAACCCCTTAAGCCTCCACACATCACCGAAAAAAACATACCCCCAAACATGCCCCAAACAGCCGCTAAAGTACCCCCGAACAGCAGCCCCTTCCCACCGAAACTGACCCAAACCAGTCCCTAAATCAAGCCCAAACAGCAGCAATTTAAACCCTAAAACAGCAGTAAAATACACTTAACATTCCCTAAAAAACCTTAAAAAAAACAGAAACTTAAAAACTGCATTCATAATCTTTAAAATAATCTCACAAGACTACACTAAAAACCCACACAAAAACTTGGAACAGTTCATTGAAACGTCAAAACATGTGGCCTGAGCAGTGAGCAGCAAAACAGAGGCCGAACAGGGGCAGAACGGAGTTCGAACCGCAAACAAAACAGCAAAGCAGTGAGCTAGGACGCTAAACCAGTTAACCGGAGAAGTTGAGGAGCTGTACCCTTCCGACTTCCGTGAAACGCGAGCCTGAAAGTTGGCAAAAAGGTTAGACCTGAGGTATATTTCACACTCATTTTTTTGTATTATTTATTAAATATTACTTGCATGATTGTCATGTTGAAATGTATGTTGTGGCCCTTGAGTAGATAAATATGCATGAATTATGAGATGTAGTATGTCGTGGCTATGGAATAAAATGAGAGACGTGTCAACTCTCGCGGTATATCGGATGGAAACCCGGACATAAATTTCATAGTCGATTCCGAATGGACGGTAATATGATCTGTACTCGGGACACAACTCCACGTACCGCTTGAGTAAACGGCACCCTCTTTTGTTTTGTGTTGCTTTTGTTTATTTATTTTTCGTCACTTGAATTCTGTATGTTGTTTATTTATGCATGATTCAATCGAGCGCATGGGCTTAGTAAGTGGAATGAAAGATCCCTTATGGGGAGGGGTTAAAACCCTTTACCACGATGCTTTGTCGTGCCGGTTGATGTGTGTTCGGATTGGATGTAAGATATGTTCAATCGGGCATACTTGGTTTTGATATGATTGGCTTTATTTTGTATGTATGATGCGATCGAGCGCATGGGCTTAGTGAGTTAGTCCAAAGGTCCTCTATTTGAGAGACAAAGAGCCTAAAAGGCCACCTTTGTGACACTACTTCGCCGCGCTGGACGAAGTGTGTCTGGGTTGAATGTATGTTCAATTGGGCATACGAAGTCCTACACTTTTATTGTCTTTATTTCATGTGTTGTGATGTGACGCGCATGGGCTTAGTATGTTGGTCCAAAGGTCCTCTCTTTGAGAGACCAAGAGCCCCAAAAGGCCACCTTTACGGCAGTACTTCGTCGCGCCCCTTTATTTTGTTGTTTATGTATTGCGTCTCATTTCATGCATCAGGTCTATTCCCGTTCGAACGCGTTTACGAACGCAACTCGAACGCGCATGCATTTTGCCTTATCATGCATCAGGTCTCATTTCTGTTCGAACGCGTTCATAAACGCCATACGAACGTGAGTATTCTGTTTCATTTTCGTTCGAACGCGTTAACAAACGCCATACGAACGTGAGCATTCTGTTTCATTTCCGTTCGAACGCGTTATCAAACGCCATACGAACACGAACCTTCTGTTAACCATTCGAACGCGTTTACGAACGCTACACGAATGCGAACACACTGAACTGAGACATATTCATCACATGCCATGTATAATTGTTTCTTAGGTGATTTTTTTATGGAACCACACATAGTCATTCTTATCTTTGTGCACATAATAATGAAAAGCATGTTTATTCCATTAGTTGCGTCATTTGCCTTAGTCTTGATTTAACGCATTACGATTCATATACCTATGCCATGATGACTTTGGAGTATTATTTCTTGTGATATATCGGATGGAAATCCAGACATAAATTCCATAGCCGATTCCAAATGGACGGTAATGCGGTCTGTACTTGGGATACAATTCCACGTATCACTTGGAAAAGTGCTCACATGTATGCTTGTGCGGTTATTATGTATGCTTGTGTTTTTCATGAATATGATATGCTGAATGAAGTTGTATGTTCGTTGTTACTTTGAGGTATTTTCAGGCATGTGTTCTTAGATGTGAGATATATGTGAAATGTATGTATAAGTTTTATTTTGTACCTGTGAATTTAGAAACATGATACTCTTGGAAATAAGTGCTACTTAAGCCTGATTAAATTATTACATAAATCCTGTCATTACAAGTGGCATAAGTAAGGGACCATTCCGAACCCAACGGTTTGAGGTCTTCCCTTGCGAGGGGTGAGTGCGGCCTTAAATCTCATTTTCCCGGTTCACACCGGGTTGCGACTCCATTATTCTCCGGTTTAGTCCCCCGTGGCTACTCCGTACTCCCGACCGGGCCGCGAGCCCGGGACAGCATGCGTCGCCCAGTTCCTGTGTTCCCACAGTCTGGCGACTCCACTGGGGATAGAGAATCGGCCCCGAAATATTGTCTTGTGATGTTTGGATTTATGTTTTAATTGACTGTGTCTATAGTGGATAAAGTGAGGGTTTAATCAAAGGCATTTTGAGGCTAGGTAATGGTTTGGTGTCTTTCTTCATTCACTACCTTTCTAGAAGGAAAAGCTGTGAAGGCACCTAGATAGCCATCTACTCGTAGCCTATTGTGATGGACTAATTTGGAGGACTCGTTGTTTATTCCTGACACCAAGCGATAAGAGCCTAAGAGGCTTGGGTATTTAAGTGAGCCTCGCTCCACCTTCCCTCTGGGGAATCTACAATGGGAAATCCATTTGACAGTCCGTCACACACCATAGCTCATTGGCACGTACCTTAGTGTATAAAAATGGTGCGCTCACTTGGTTGCTCGAACCCTTGAGTGGGGAGACCTAGTTGTGGACCATCCTTCGCCGGTGAGAGCCTTTGTCTATACTCTTACTAACCCACTCATAGACCGGGTTGGCTAAAGTAACAATTATTTCCTTGAATATGTGCTTGTGGACCATCCTCATTTGGATGCAGTTGGACTATTGCCAGAAATACGGGCTTGCTGGGCCATTTAAACTGGGGCAAGTTCGCACCTTATGACTATTAGGCCAAAAGCTTCTGAAATGTTGATAGGCCATTATGTAGAAATTATTATGTCATGTTTGCATCATCTTTCTTCTATGCTTGTGTTTGGGAACATCGTCGTTTAGATCCATTTGGACCATTTGTCATGGGATATGGGCTTGTTGGGCCATTTAAACTGGGACAAGAACGTATTTCATGACTATTGGGCCAAAGGCTTCTAAGTGATTGATGGGCCACTTTGTGATTGTGTTCGGAACGTTACCATTTGGATTTAGTCGGGCACTTTGTCATGAGATGTGAACTCATTGGGCCATTTAAACTGGGATGGGTTCACCCCTATGACAATTAGCCCGAAAGATTCTAAAATGATAACGGGCCGATTTGTTTGAGAGTTATAATTGATTTAGTATGTTATATATGTTACTTGCATCTCATGCACCTCATACGTACATATATCATGTTAACACTATCTATGTCTCAAAAAGACATCATAGATACCGTTTGGGTTAGAGAAGGGACAAGACTCACTAAAAGAACAAGTATGAGTGAATCCGATAATGAGGTGTCCCGTATGGATCAGTTAGAGAACGGTCTCGCCAAGATCACAGAACAGTTGCAGGCTTTGACTACTGCTATCGCTGGTATAGCTGGGTCTCGTGCCGGGGTTAATTCTGGGGATGTGAGGCAAGAGGAATCTCCGAACAGATTGGGGGATGATACCCCCGCTTTTGATGATGATATGGCAGAGTATGCAGCAGGCAGAGTATCTGGGTCTCAGGCAGAGTTACAGAAACTTTGGGATCAGGTTGAGTCGGTTACCCGCAAGATGAGGGGTAAGAATGAGGATCTGCTGGATTATGACACACTGACTTTCGAGGAACAGTTTCCGGCACAGTTCAAGATGCCTGATATGGCTAAGTTTAACGGGAATGGGGATCCAAGGGTGCATCTCCGACAGTTTGTATCAGTCATGAGTTCAGTTGGCCTGTCTCAGCGCCAAGTGCAGAAAATGTTTGGAATGTCGCTCGAGGGAGCTCCCGTGGTGTGGTACCACAGTTTGGAAAAGAAAGTGAAGGAAGATTGGAGGGAGTTGGCTGATGCTTTCCTGAAGCAGTATGTCACTGACCTAGAGATCGATCTGTCACTCCGCGATCTGGAGAATGTTAAGCAGAAATCGGAGGAGAGTTTTAAGGAGTACGTGGACCGATGGAGGGGTCAGTTGTTGAAAATGCAGACTAGGCCCTCGGAGAAGGACCAGATTAAAATGATCTTCAAGGGCACCAAGCCCTCCATTTACAGCAAGTTGAGGAGGATGACCTCCATGATTGCAGACTTTCGGCAGTTGAGGGAAACTGTCATGGACATTGAGGAAGAAGAGGCCGAGAATAGAAAATTCTATGGTCTGAACAGGAGGCCCATTCGGGGAACATCGGGAGCAAAGCCCGTTTCTGCTGAGATTGCCGCTATCCGGAACCGACAGTTTTCCAACTTGGGAAGGCCCATGTCCAAGGTGCTAGAGAAACTGAAGAGGCAAGGGCTCTTAAAACCCTTGGAAGCCAAACCATTACCCAATCCCCTACCATCACATTATAACCTAAACCTTTACTGTCACTTTCACCAACAAAAGGGCCATGACACTGACAATTGCGCCCGACTCCGCCATGAAATCCAAGACCCGATAGACTCCAAGAAAATACCTGACCCAGAAACAGAACAGCCTGACACACACAGAAACCCCTTACCCAATTACCGCGCCGTACCGCCACCAGCCTATATGATCAATTCTGGCCTCCCAGAAGACATTGTCCTAAAATCCTTTCACCCTCGAGCCTTTTTCCTGGAAATATGGGATAGTACTAGTGAAGATGAGACTGAGCAGGGGAAAAACTTTTGGCTTGATTTCTCTAGCAGTGACGAGGAAGAAGTGAGGGGAATGACGCGCAGTGGTCGTTTTTACAATGATATGGCGGAGAATGGTAAGGAAGTTTTGACAGATGGTAGAGAGGTGGTTGAGGCTGCAGAAAATACTGAGGAGGATATAGTGCTGAGGCAATTGAGGAAGACTAGAGCACAAGTGAGTATCTGGGAACTATTATGTGCTTCTCGAGAGCATAGGCAGGCCATGGTTGAGGCCTTGAGCAAAATTGTGGTACCGGAAGACGCCAACCCTGCAATGTTTGTTGGGTCAGTTCAGAAAGAAGCTTTGCAGATATCTTTTTCTGAGGATGAACTCCCGCCGGAAGGGAGAAATCATAATAGGCCTCTATTTATCAGGGCCGAAGTGAGGGGCAAGAAAACTTCATGTGTGATGGTGGATGACGGTTCGTCCATCAATGTGTGCCCGTTGAAAATTCTGGCAAGATTGGGTATGAAAGCAACAGACTTGGACCCCTCCAGTATGACTATTAAGGCTTATGATGACATTAAAAGGGGAGTTGAAGGTACTTTTGTGGCTATGGTAAAGGTAGGCCCTATTGAAGATGAAGTTGAGTTTACAGTGCTGGACATCCCAGCTACTTTTGCGTTATTGTTGGGAAGGCCTTGGTTTCACAAACTTGGGGGCGTGCCTTCCACTTTGCATCAGATGATCAAGTTCCCGTATGAGGGAGAAGTTGTTACTATCCGGGCTGAGGTAGATAATGTTGTGGCTGCCTTGGAAATACAACCTTTCACAAGGTTTCAGGTGTCAGCTACTTTTGAGGAATGGGTGGATCCTAGGGTGGCTAGGATCATGAGAAAAATGAAGTTTGAACCGGGTGAAGGTTCAAAGTTGCCAGATTTCAGAGGACAGACCACTCGGAAAGGTTTGGGGTATAAGTCTGATGAAGAAAAGCCGAAGGTCAAGAAAAGGGGCTTGAAACTGATGGAATTTTTTGTGAAAGCTTCAGGATACCAAGGGGAGCCTGAACCTGTGGAAGTTAATGGGATTGTGGTGCCTGGATTTGAGATCTTCCAGGATTTGTTGGGTGAGAAACCGCTGGCTAAAGAAGCTGTGGAAGCAGAGAATTGGGAAGAAGAGTTGATGAAGTTGGAGAGCCTGACTCTGGGAGAGGATGAAAAGCCTGAGGAAGACCTGATTGCAGGGGAAGAAGTGTCTATAGATGATGAAGACATTTACCTTTCTGATTTGTTTGAATGTACTTCCGCATTATCCAATAATAAAGACATTTCTTTTGCTTACTTGCCTGAGTCATTTCCATTTACTCTGCACGAATCAAGCATATTTGATATCAGTTCGGCCAGAACTACCGCATTTAACTTGGGTACATTTGAGAACCCCAAGGAAATTCTGATTGCAAGTGAAGTTACCTCTGAAGAGAGGGAGAAACTAGAAGAAGTGTTGGTCAGATACGCCAAAGTATTTGCTTGGTCCTATGAGGACATGTCTGGGGTAGACAGAAACATTGCCCAGCACACAATACCAACTTATCCAAATATGAGGCCAGTAAAACAGAAACTCCGACGGATGAGACCAGAATGGGCTGAGAAAGTCAGAGAGGAAGTTAAGAAACAGATAGATGTGGGGTTCCTGGAAGTAGTAAAATATCCAGAGTGGTTGGTTAAAATAGTGCCGGTACCAAAGAAAGATGGGAAGGTCAGAATGTGTGTAGACTACAGAGATCTCAACAAAGCTTGTCCGAAAGATGATTTTCCTTTGCCGCATATAGATGTTCTGGTTGATAGCGCGGCTTTATCTGCTATGTATTCATTTGCAGACGGGTTTTCAGGTTACAATCAGGTTCTCATGGCCGAAGAAGATAAACACAAGACTGCATTTGTTACCGAGTGGGGTACTTATTGTTACAAGGTTATGCCGTTTGGGCTTAAGAATGCGGGGGCTACCTATTAGCGGATGGCCACTACACTTTTCCACGACTTAATGCACAAAGAGATTGAGGTGTATGTGGATAACATGATGGTGAAATCAGAGACAAGAGTTAGGCATATTGAAGCACTGGAAAGGTTCCTTCATAGAGTTGACAGATATAACCTGCGGCTTAATCCCAAGAAATGTGTGTTTGGGGTGACATCAGGAAAATTGCTTGGTCATACAGTAGGAATGGGCGGAATAGAGGTAGACTCCGAGAAGATCAAGGCAATCACATAAATGCCTGCACCAAAGACAGAAAAAGAAGTCAGAGCATTCTTGGGAAAGATTCAGTACATCAGTCGGTTCATTGCCAAGTTGACATCAGTATGTGAGCCTATCTTCAAACTGTTGAGAAAAGATCAGCCAGTGAGATGGAATGAACAGTGTCAGACAGCCTTCGACAAGATCAGAAAGTACTTGGTAAAGCCTCCTGTATTGAAACCTCCGAGACCGGGCAGACCTTTGGTATTGTATTTGGCTATAGAATCAGAAGCACTAGGGGCAATGATGGTACAGGCAGATGAGACAGGGGTAGAACATGCAGTTTACTATCTGAGTAAGAAGATGCTCATGTATGAGGCTCGGTATCAAGAAGTTGAGAAGATCTATCTTGCAGTAGTATGGGCTTCCAGAAAATTGCGGCATTATTTCCAGTCATACAATTATCCAGATAGTGGCCAAGGAAAATCCTCTGAAATATCTTCATTCGGTGCCTTCGCTAGTGGGAAAGTTGGGCAGATGGTTGGTATTGCTGACAGAGTTTGACATTGAATATCTCACCTCCAAAGTGATCAAAGGGCGAGCAGTAGCAGAGTTTTTGGCAATGCAACCTGTTGAGGGGGATCAGTTTAAGTTTGAATTTCCAGATGAAGAGATCCAAGCAATAACAGTTCAGAGATGGAAGATGTATTTCGACGGAGCAGTGAATTACAAGGGAGTTGGAATTGGAATCGTGATAGTGACCCCCGAAGGGGAGACTTTGCCTTTGGCCAAGAGGTTGACATTCAGAGTGACTAATAACATGGCCGAGTATGAAGCATGTGCTTTTGGTTTGACAGCATTGATAGCCTTGAAGGCCGGGAGTGTGGAAGTCTACGGAGATTCTATGTTGGTAGTCCAGCAGATGCGAGGAGAATGGGAATTGAAAGAAGAACGGTTGAAACCTTACCTTTTTCACCTCAGAAAGTTGGCACAGGTTATACCCGAGTGTAAGTTTCAGCATTTACCGAGAGAAGAGAATCAGATGGCAGATGCATTGGCTACACTTGCAGCAACTTGGGAAAATCCAGAAAAGTTAGTGATGAGACCGTTGATACTGACAACAGCGAGCAGACCTGTTTATGAGATAGAAAGAATTCTGTGAGTTGAGGTCGACGACGGTAAACCTTGGTATTATGACATTCAGAGGTATCTGGAACATGGTGAACTCCTGGAATGGGCAGGCAGAAAAGACAGAATAGTCATTCAGAAGTTGGCTTCCCAGTATGTGATCTTAAAAGGGGAACTGTACAAGAGGCAGGTAAACGGTATTCAGTTGAAGTGTTTGAGAGAAGAAGAAGCTCAGCATGTAATGGAAGAAATACACGCTGGGGTATGTGGTCCGCACATGAACGGGTTGAATTTGTCCCGCAAGATTGTGAGACAAGGTTTTTATTGGTCAACCATGGAAACAGATTGCGCGAAGATGGTGAAGCACTGTCATGACTGTCAAGCACATGGTAATTTGAATCACTTACCGCACACAGAGTCACGGGCTATCAGAGCCGTGGCCTTTCTCAGCATGGGGAATTGATATGATTGGAGAAATTCGACCGAATGCGTCAAATGGGCATCGCTTCATAGTAGTGGCAGTAGATTACTTCTCGAAGTGGGTGGAAGCTGAATCATTCCGTAATGTTACAGCAAAACACTGAACTGAGACATATTCATCACATGCCATGTATAATTGTTTCTTAGGTGATTTTTTTATGGAACCACACATAGTCATTCTTATCTTTGTGCACATAATAATGAAAAGCATGTTTATTCCATTAGTTGCGTCATTTGCCTTAGTCTTGATTTAACGCATTACGATTCATATACCTATGCCATGATGACTTTGGAGTATTATTTCTTGTGATATATCGGATGGAAACCCAGACATAAATTCCATAGCCGATTCCGAATGGACGGTAATGCGGTCTGTACTTGGGATACAATTCCACGTATCACTTGGAAAAGTGCTCACATGTATGCTTGTGCGGTTATTATGTATGCTTGTGTTTTTCATGAATATGATATGCTGAATGAAGTTGTATGTTCGTTGTTACTTTGAGGTATTTTCAGGCATGTGTTCTTAGATGTGAGATATATGTGAAATGTATGTATAAGTTTTATTTTGTACCTGTGAATTTAGAAACATGATACTCTTGGAAATAAGTGCTACTTAAGCCTGATTAAATTATTACATAAATCCTGTCATTACAAGTGGCATAAGTAAGGGACCATTCCGAACCCAACGGTTTGAGGTCTTCCCTTGCGAGGGGTGAGTGCGGCCTTAAATCTCATTTTGCCGGTTCACACCGGGTTGCAACTCCATTATTCTCCGGTTTAGTCCCCCGTGGCTACTCCGTACTCCCGACCGGGCCGCGAGCCCGGGACAGCATGCGTCGCCCAGTTCCTGTGTTCCCACAGTCTGGCGACTCCACTGGGGATAGAGAATCGGCCCCGAAATATTGTCTTGTGATGTTTGGATTTATGTTTTAATTGACTGTGTCTATAGTGGATAAAGTGAGGGTTTAATCAAAGGCATTTTGAGGCTAGGTAATGGTTTAGTGTCTTTCTTCATTCACTACCTTTCTAGAAGGAAAAGCTGTGAAGGCACCTAGATAGCCATCTACTCGTAGCCTATTGTGATGGACTAATTTGGAGGACTCGTTGTTTATTCCTGACACCAAGCGATAAGAGCCTAAGAGGCTTGGGTATTTAAGTGAGCCTCGCTCCACCTTCCCTCTAGGGAATCTACAATGGGAAATCCATTTGACAGTCCGTCACACACCATAGCTCATTGGCACGTACCTTAGTGTATAAAAAATGGTGCGCTCACTTGGTTGCTCGAACCCTTGAGTGGGGAGACCTAGTTGTGGACCATCCTTCGCCGGTGAGAGCCTTTGTCTATACTCTTACTAACCCACTCATAGACCGGGTTGGCTAAAGTAACAATTATTTCCTTGAATATGTGCTTGTGGACCATCCTCATTTGGATGCAGTTGGACTATTGTCAGAAATACGGGCTTGCTGGGCCATTTAAACTGGGGCAAGTTCGCACCTTATGACTATTAGGCCAAAAGCTTCTGAAATGTTGATAGGCCATTATGTAGAAATTATTATGTCAAGTTTACACTACTTGGTCAGTATAGTAAACCCGTTGAGACCGGTACATGTCGTATACTGGAATATATGATTCCAATGGTTTCTCAATGAACCATCAGTCTTGGAGACTAGTATAGACGTGAAGGTGTTTATAGCGGATAAACACTGAACGACTCACCGGAGATTCTTAATGGATGGTACACCAGCGTCAATAAGAATCTTCTTGGGTTGAGTAGCACTTGTGATTCTTAGACTTGAGATGCCATTGTGGGCACATGAGACATCTTCTACACTTAGACGGCAGTCACGTCACCGATCTATTTAGATCAGACCTCCGCCTGTTCGTTGGGTGTAGACAGATCCCCAGGGTGTCCTATGTGTATCAAGATAGGATCCGTCAGTTCTGTGTATCAGAGCATAGGTAGTCCATATTATTAGCAATCAGATAAAACCATGGGCCCGTGGTAAAGTTTAGAAGCTGGTTCTAAACATTCTTTTAGAGATTGCTAATAGAATAGTCGACTGGATAATCCCGATAGAGATTTGACGTTTACATCTATATCTCTGGGATTTATCCGGATACCTGTGACGGAGGAATTATACATTTGCCATGACCTCGACCTGTATGGTTCAGCGAGATTATCCGTGATCGTCATAATCTACGGGTGGATAGATTATGGACACGAAATTAGATTTTGTGACGGATATACCTGAATCTAGAGAGTCTCAATAATGAAACATACTCGTAGAGCACTAGAGCAACATTAATAAATAATATTGATTATTTATAAAGTCGTTTAAAGGTTAAACGCAAGATACGTGCTAAAAGGACTAGATAGTTATTTGCCTAATTATTGTGTATTTACATTTAATACTTGATTAATTTAAATACACATTAATAAATAGTCAAAATGAGTTATTTGACTTTTATCCTAAATGAATATATGTTTTTAATATTTAATGTAAATATTATACATATATTTAATATATGTGTATTTGATTAATTAATTAATTATTTAATTGTTAAATGATTAAATTAATTAAAATATAATATCTTATGTTAGGATATTTAAAGTAAATGATGTTAGTTGCTTTTGTTGACTTAAATAAATATCTAATAAAGTTGTATTAAGATATTTATGCAAGTTGATTACATAAATTTGAAATGAAATTGAAATTACAAAACTTGTAAATGCTAAGGTGAATTTCGGCCAAGGCACTTTTGTTACAAGTATATATTGATTTTCATTTCACTTTATACTTAACCTAATACACTTTAAAGAAAGAGAAAACTCCATTGAAGAAACAAAAAGAAAGCTTGAGAAAGAAAGAAAGATTAAAGAAAGCTTAGAATTTTAGTAAGTTTTTCACACTTGCTATTAGAGAGGAATATGTTCCTTAGGTTCTAGGCTTCAACATGTGATGTTCTTAGATTAATTCCTTCTTTATTTCTTTGTGTTTTTGTTGATGGTAGTTTTAATTGAAGTGTTGAGCATGTATTGTGAAGGAAACTTGTGACTATTGTAGTTGTAAGGATTCTTTTAAGGTTTTGGAAACCATGTTGCTAATCTAGAGTTGTTGACCCACTCTTAGATGACCTAGATTTGATCTTGAGTTGTTTCATTGTGTTGAGACTTGGATTGGATGGAAGAATGATGATTGAAGTAATTGATTTAATGTATTTGGTCTAATTTGTCCAATTTGTGAAAATTGAAAAATTCGGGTTCATGACTAATTCCAAATTTGGGGGTTTTCATATATGTTGTGTATTTATGTGTTTATATGATGCATATAAAGTTTCATGTTGATTGGATATCATTTGGATGTGTCTTGAAGCATGAAAGTGCAAAATGCACAAAATGCAACCTAAATGGTGCTCTCGGCCAAGACTTGGTTTTTGGGGATTTTGGTTGCTTTGGTGTTTTGATGTTTTGAACATCATAAGTTCATCTTGGAAATGATTTAGAATCATTCAAAATTGATTAGATCAATTTCGGACTAAAATGGACAAAAATACAAAGCAATGGTAATTTGGTAAATTCACTTAAATATGATTTATTGAATTTTATTTCATAATTTGATTATTGGAATATTAAATAAATATGTTTATTTAATTAATCCAAGAAAAAGTTTTGAAATCTGAAAATCAGATTTTCACCGCTTCCACTGCATTACCGGATTCACCCCCTAAAAAAAACCCCTACAGAAGAAGCAATCATGAGAGCCGGAGGGGACAGCTGTTCAGGCACAAGAGACTCCACTCGAGAAGGAGGGGGCGGAGGAGCCGAAATGACGGTTGCGCAAAGGCCGAAGACTGGTGCGCAGAAGTACTTGGAGATACTACTTCTGGCGTTGAGCAGTGCATCGCAGTAATAGGCTGAGCATCTGCAAGAGAATCAGAATCGGACGAATCAGAAATGTTAATGACCCTCTCCTCCTCGTAAATGTGACGAAGTATGTCGTTTTTGTACATAGACCGAGCCTCCTCTAATGACGCCAATTCGGCCAAACTATAAAGGTCGTCCACGTCCCTATAACTCCCTCTAAGCCCTGAGGCAGACATCCTGCGTACTAAGGGATAAAGTTGCTTGAGGTGGTGCCAAAGAGACCCAGTCGGCCAAGTATGCTCTGGCACTTCAGCCTCATCATCCGGATCCTGCACAATTGGTACAGAACCGTCTGAAGAGAAACGCTCAAATAAAGGATGGTCTCTTGGAATTTCCTCGACTCTTGGACGCGAACGGCCAGATTCAATATATGGCTCCATACCTTGGGGATCGTCTCCAACTACACCGTACTCTCTTGGTAATTGCTCCATGATGGGACCCTCGGCCGCTTCATCCTCATCAGAGGGAAGCTGAACGATCGGTATTTCTGCAGGTCCCACCTCCTCGCCTCCGTCTATGGGAGCTTCGGCCCTCGAAGTTCACGCCGTTTCAGGCATTGCGGAAGGCGGCTCAATCCTAAGGGCCTGCACAAGATGCACAATTATGATTTCATAGTACATCAAATTCATGTACAAAAGAAGACGAGTCTCAAACTCATACCTTAGAGCGACGGACGAGTGGCACGTCCGAATCCGAGCTACGGTTGAGGGAAGGCTGTTTCGTCTTGGCGGGGTTTATCTTCTTGGGTTTGGCCGTCTCAGTTGCCTTTTTTGACCTCGTTGGCTCAGAAGACTTTAGGGATAATGGAATAGTAGGAAATACCCTCATAGAGGGCAGAGAAAAAAATCGCTCACGGGCAGGTGGCCAGAAACGATCAAAAGAAGAATGGTCCGATGTACAAGAAGCAAAAGGAGCCATGACAAAAGAAGAAAGTAAAGAACGGGTTTCCGATGAAGATTCCTCTACGTCAGAAACTGAAAAGACTTTAAAACGGTCAGACGAAGCGGAACGCGTATGAAATAAAGGAATAGGCCATCCTTGAACGAGGCCAAGCTGACGGGCGATGAAGTTGGGAGAATACACCTCCACTCCAGTCTTGCCATTGGCCCCAGTCAGAATGTCATGAATCAAGTCGCGGCTGTATAAAAACTTGCGCCATATGCGAAGACCTGACTCATCCTCTTCCGAGAGAGGGAGATCATGAACGAATGACGGGCTATTCCCCACTGAGAACGGGAAAAAAGAGGAAACCCGAGGAAGAGGATAGAAATATTCAAAAGCAGTGCGAGAGAGGAAAGAAGATGGCCGAAGTTGGGTAAAAAGAAGACCGGCACAAGGATAAGGATGATTCGAATCAATGGCGCCGAAGACAGGGAAATAAGCTTTCAACCAAAGCTGAACGAGCCATAAAAGACCAGAGGCAATAGGCGAAGCCCCCGACCGAAGTTATTTTTGGAGCACGGCCAAGCCCCGATAAATAGCAGCTAGCAAGAAGGATGTCAGGTCTAAACGACGACCATTGGCAAGATCTGAAGAGATGGGAAGGTAGCCCGCCACAGGCTTTTGGCTAGGCACACAAATGATGTATTTGCACAGCCAATAATGAAGGAAAGTCGTTCTCTCTAACATCGAAACAGGATCAGCCGTTTTCGAAAACGTGCGAAGAAAAGAAGAGTATGATGAAAAGGACGAATGGTCCATTGAAGGATGAGGGAAACGGAAGTTTGTACAAGCCGAGATAGGTGCACCTAGAGGGGCTATCCCGGTGAGAGCGTCGATGTCACGGAGAGTGACAGTAAAATGACCAACAGGGAAAATGAATACATTGTACTCAGAAGACCAAAAGAGCAAGGAAATAGGAAACAGGCTGCGGTCAAGGGAAGGCAAAGCCAACGAAATTTCAATGAAGGAAAGGAAACCATTCTTATCTAGAAAGGCATGAGTATCCACATGCGATAGCATACGTTGGAACCAAGACTCGAACACAGCGTCATGTTTGGGCCACGTACGAATCGGGTTAGACTGAGCCAAATGAGAACTATTAATTGGCTCTGAAAATGGGAGGCCAGAAGATGAAGGAAATTGTTGAGCCAGTGGGGCTGTGGCTATGGTATGATCTTCAGTAAAAATAGGACCAAGCGCGCACTGGTCGTAATTCTCATCAAGAATATGAACACCGAAAGTGCCCACAGAAGAGTCGTCCAGTGCCATCTTATAATCAGCAAAAGTGGAGGAACTGGTTTTAGGAGCAGAGGAAGAAGACGCCAATGATGCCAGGAGATCGAAAAATACGAAAGAGTTTTGTAATAGGGGGAGAGTAAAGAAAGAACCAGAATGGACTAAACCCTTATGTAAATGGAAACGGCGGGAAAATGAAAAGAATGAAGGATCGCCCCAAACAGGTGTTAGAATACAATTCGCTTCATTAGGCCTCATGATGAAACACGTTGGGAAGAGTCACGCATTTATTGTAGAAGTGATGGGTTCACATAGGACTGTAAAAGGCAGCCCAACTAACTGCAGGGCAAGCACTTCTCCCTCGGGCCCATCACACACTCAGCATCGGCCACTGAATTGGCAGAGCCCCAATATCGGCCTTCGATAGATCGACCAAACCTCGGCATTTTAACATCGGTCTTCATTAGATCGGCCAAATACAGATGTAAGCATCAGCGTCCCCCAGGAAACATCTCCAGGCTATCAACACTATTGATGCGCATGACATAAGAAAAGCAGAGTTGATGTGACACTACCATCAGGCCGCAGGCTTACTTTCGGGAAAAAAAAAAAACAGACCTAGGGAAGGGAGCCCCCAATCGGTCAGGTAACACAAGGAAAAGCCTTTCACGTGAGAATAGTATCATGGCTTGGGAGTATATAAAAAGAGGAAGGTTGAAGAAATAAATTGCAAGGTCTCCCAACAGCCCATTTAAGGGCCGACCTTACTCAAAACATCGAAGCTTGGCCCTCCGTAACCAAGCGGACTCTCTAAGATAAAAAAAAATAAGAGATCGGGAGAAGCAGAACAGAGTCGGGAAAAATGAAAGATTTGCATGCAACATAGGCCTTCAGAAATGGAAGCTTCCTTTTAGTAAGGTGTAAAATGGAATGTAAAAGGATTCACTAAAGGCCATCCACACGGCGTAAGGTGTAAAATGAAATGTGATGTTGTGGATGGGCTGCATCCGTTAGCGACAATTGTCCAGAGTCCTCTGTGTGGAAGATATTGCACCTCCCGGTTGCGGATGGGTTACGCTCATTGACAGCGGCTGGCCTCAGCTTCTCTACGCGGGGAGTGCAGGGAGCCTGATTCCACAGATTCTCTGGACTGAGGGATTGGCCGAGTGATGGGCTGGTCGAGGGCGAAGAGGAATAACCATACAAGTTTCTATCATTCCAATCTATACGTCTTTTCGTCGATGGAAGACCGAAAAAATTCACCTTGATCTCCACTTCCGGTTCGATCAAGATAAATTTGGGGGACAATTGTTGACAGAGAAAATGATGTCACCCTGGAACGAGATCTCCCTAGAACGAAGGGAGGAAGGACAATGGAGCGAAGAGCGACGAAGAGCTTGGGACGACCAAATTGGCGGATAGGACGAAAACGTGTGATGTAGTTGCTTCCACGATCGCAGCAGTTGGACGGTTTTCCCTCCACAACCGAGCAGTTGAGACACGCAGCTCAACGGTTACAGGCACGATCCAGCAGCTACAGGGACATACTGGGACCGCCCAAGCAGTTTACAAGTTTCACTATAAAAGCTCAACCCACGATCAAGCAGTTGAGATACACACAGCCCAACGGTTGAAGGCACGATCCAGCAACTGCAGGGAGATACTGGGACCGCCCAAGCAGTTTACAAGTTTCACTATAAAAGCTCACTCGTACATAGAGAAAAGCCCCAAAAAAATGAAGACTCAAATGAGCATACTTTTTATCTTTTAGCTTTTTATAACCTTTAAGACTGTAATTTGTGCGCTTGTGCCCCTTGGAGGCTTATTCACTTAATCAAACACCCCTTGCTGGGACTTTGTCTCAGGAGGTTTGAACCTTACACGCTCTTCTTTCTTCACGCATAAAAATTGCGCAAACACTAGCTCTGTAATTTTATTCTTGAATTCTTAACTTGATCACTTGAAAAATGAAAACAAAACTCCTTTTATACTTATTTTTAAAGCATTGGACGAAATTCTAGCAAAAAAGAAAAGAGATATTTTTTTTTTTAATCTTATTAGAAAAAAGCCAAAAAATAATTTTAAGACTTATCCCAAAAATAAAAAAAAACAAAGTTTGTCATTTCCAAGCTTTATCTTCACATTAGATATTTTTATTTTTAATTACTTTAATTATTTAATAATTAAATAATCAAGTAATTTAATTATTTAATAATTAAATAATCAAATAATTAATAAATATAAATATCTAGATATATGTATTATATTTACATTAAATAATCAAAATACATATATATATGATAATTGTCAAATATCTTATTTGACAATTAATTAATGTGTATTTAATAAAATCATGTATTAAATACAAATACACATTAATTAAGAAATGACCAAAATATCTTTATGCATGTATTAATTCGTTTAATCGTGCAAAACCGTCGCAACTGTCATTGAGTTGTATCATAATAGTATCATTTTTAAATTATTTCTGATCAAGGTTTACATTACTTGATCAGTAAGTAAACCAGCGGAGACCGGTACATGTCGTAAATTAGAATCAAGGATTTCAATGATTATTATTCGATGAACCATGAGTCTCGGAGACTCGTATAGACATGTAGGTATTTATATCGGATAAATATTGAATGACTCACTGAAGATTCTTAATAGATAGTACACCAATGTCAATAAGAATTTTTCCGGGTCGAGTAGCATAATGATTCTTTGACTTGAGATACCACTGTGGATATATGAGATATCCTCCACACTTTGATGGCAGTCACATCACCGACCTATTTAGGTCAGACCTCCGCATGTTCGTTGGGTGTGGACTGATTCTCAGGATATCTTGTGTATCAAGAAATGATCTGTCAGTTATGTGTGCAGAGCATAAGTATTCAATATGGATTGGCGATCTGTTAAATTTATGGGTCTGTGATACACTGTAGAAGTGAGTTTTAAGTGTTATTAAGAGATCGTTAATTAATATGTTGATTAGATTATAACTTAAGATATTTGACGTTTATATTTGTATCTCTTGTATAATCCGGATACCTGTGACGAATGGATTATACGTATGCAATGACCTCGACCTGTATAATTCAGCGAGTTTATCCGTGATCATCATAATTTACGGGTGGGTAAATTATGGACACGAAATTGGATTCTATGACTGATATGCCTGAACTTATAGAGTCTCACATAATGAAATATACTCGTAGAGCACTATGGCAATAATTATAAATAATATTGATTATTTATAGACATTTAATTTATAAAATTAATTTTTTATTGTTAAATTATAAAATTAAAATATCTTTATAATTAATTTTGTATTAAATAAAAAACCTATTACAATAAAAATACATATTATAATTTTATAAGAATTGTGTTATAATAATAAAACATACTATATACAATCATAATACAATTAAAAAAAACTTTTAATTAAAAAAAAAATTAATAAATCTATTAATTAAGAATCCTATTATAACAAAAAAAATATTATACTATCCGATTAATTTTTGAATAATATGACAGATAATCCGGTAAAGAATATATATATATATATATAAGTTAAACATTTTCAAATTTTCTCATCATGTCACATGATACATAATCTCTACAATTAATTTTCATTACCTATTATAATAAGAAGATATGGTATAATCTTCTATTAAAATAAAAAATATATGTGGCACGTAATCTGTAGAATTAATGTTTTTATTATTAAATTATAAAATTAAAATAATAAATTATTAAAAAACGTATTACGATATAAAAATATAATCTCCTATTAAAATAAGAAACCCGTTGTAAATTAGATTGTCTCTTACACTTTATTTTCTATTCTAGCTTATCTTACATTGCTTAGGGATAATGATCTCATTCTAACCTCTCTCTATAAATAGAAAGTAAATCTTGTATAATTGATTCATTCAAAAATCAATAAGAAAAGAAGCATGTATCTTTATAATGTACTATTTTCTTCAATTTCTCTCTTATTTTATAACACGTTATCAGCACGATTATATTATTCTTTTATTTATTATTAGTTTAATAAAAAAAATTTATCAGTATGCTCTGTGGTTGCCATTAATTTGGATCATCCACATCAGAAAATAAAAATTGTATTTTTACTTTTATAATTTATTTTATGATTAATTAATTATTAAACTATAACCTGCAGTTCTAGATCTACAAAATAATTATAGAACCTGAAGCTCTATAATTACACTACAATTAAAGAACTTGAAGTTCTAATCTCAATCAATTAGACATTAGATTAAAACTTGCAGTTTTAAATCTATCATATAACCTGAAGTTCTGAATATACAATATAATATTTATGAACTTGAAGTTCTAAATATATGTATGATATTCTTTTTACTTTGCAATTAGTTTTATATAATATATTTATTAGTATGACGTTTATATTTTTCTTTACAATGAACCTTGAAAATGTCAAGTCTCATAAACATGCAAATTCCTGCACTCAAAGTTTCCGGAAGAAACTATCTCTCATGGGTTTTGGATGCCAAAATGCATTTGCGAGCAATGGGCCTCGAAAGCACCATAAGCCAAGGAAATCAAACATCCATGTAGGATAAATCAAAGGCTATGATCTTTCTTCGTCATCATCTGCATGAGAGCTCGAAAGCTCAATACCTGACAGTTGAAGATCCATTGACCTTATGGAATAACCTGAAAGAGAGATATGACCATCAAATGGATATCTTCCTCCCTAGAGCAAAATATGAGTGGACAAATCTGAGGTTGCAGGACTTCCAAAAGGTTTCAAACTACAACTCTGAGCTGTTTCTCATCACCTCACAGCTGAAATTGTGTAGTGACAATATCACTGAAGAAGACATGCTTGAAAGAACACTCACTACCTTTCATGCGTCAAATATGATTCTGCAACAACAATATCGGGAGCGCCGCTTCAGAAAATACTCAGATTTGATATCTTGTCTCCTAGTTGCTGAACAAAACAATGAGCTACTAATGAAAAATCATGAATCATGACCAACTGGATCTAAACCATTCACAGAAGTGAATGCAAATACACATACAAATAATGGACGTGGTCGGGGAGGTAAAAGAAGACGCGGAGGGCGTGGTTATCACCTCCGTGGTGGTCATAATAACTCAGGATAATAAACAAAAAGGATGGACAACACTACAAGTGAAATGTCTATAAAAGAGATAATAAAGAATATGGTGCAGAAAAGAAATCTACGAAAAATGATAATGATCAAATTTGTTATCGATGTGGAGGAAAGAGACATTGGTCACGTATCTTTCGTGCAGATGACCATTTAGTAAATCTATACCAAGCATCCAAGAAAAAGAAAGGAAATGAGATTGAAGCTAACTTTATCGATGACTCGGATCCAGTAGATCTCACTCTTGATGTCTCTGATTTCTTCGATGACCCAGAGGGAAGGATTGATCACCTGATTGGCGATGGAAATGTCCATCGTGACTAAATATTAAATTTTATCTTTATTTTATGAATGATTTAGGAATATTGAATTTTATTTAGCATTTTATCTTTATTTTATGAATGGTTTAAGAATATTGAATTTTATTAAAGTTTTATTTGAACAATTTTTATCACATCAGATGTACTTTATTTCATAACTTTTCCTTGATTTCTAACATGAACTTTGCTTACAATGATATGGATCCTACAAATAAATTATCTGTTCTGGAAAATAAATGTGGGGATGTATGATTGGCTGATAGTGCAACCACACACATTATCCTTCGAGATAGAAAATATTTCTTAGACGTACAATTACGTGAAGGAAAGGTAAAAACTATATCTGGTCATGTAGACCTCATTGAAGGCTCTGGAAGAGCCATAATCTTATTACCAAGTGGAATAAAATTATACATTGAAAATGTTATATATTCAAGCAGGTCCAGTAGAAATCTGCTAAGTTTCAAAGATATTCGCATAAATGGGTATCATATTGAAACTTTAGATGAAAATAAAATAGAATATATATGTATTATCAAAAATATCTCAGGTAAGAAATATATATTGGAAAAACTTCTGGCTTTCTCATCTGAATTGTATTATACAATCATAAATGCAATAAAAAGTCATGTAGTGATGAACCAGAAGTTCAATAATCCAAAGATATTTATGTTATGGCATAATCGTCTTGGTCATCCAGGAGCTACGATGATGCGTAGAATAATTGAAAATTCCAATGGGCATATATTAAAGAACCAGAAGATTCTATTGACAAATGATATCAATTGCACCACTTGCTCACAAGGCAAACTTGTGATACGCCTATCTCCATCTAAGATTGCCTTTGAATCCTCATCATTCTTACAAAGGATTCAAGGAGACATTTGTGGACCAATTCATCCACAAAATAGACTTTTTCGTTACTTTATGGTTTTGATTGTTGCATCTGTACGGTGGTCATATGTTTGCTTGTTATCCACACGTAACATTGCATTTGTCAAGCTACTTGCCCTGATGATTAGATTAAATGCACAATTCCCAGATTATCCAATCAAAACCATACGATTAGATAATGCTGGTGAATTTACATCCAAAACATTTGATGACTACTGTACATCAGTTGGAATCGATGTTGAACATCCAGTTGCACATGTACATACACAAAATGGACTGGCAGAATCATTGATCAAGCGAATTCAGGTAATTGCACGAACTTTGTTGTTACAATCTCAATTACCAATTTCTACATGGGGTCATGCTAGACTACATGCGGCTGCATTAATTCGCCTTAGACCCACAACTTATCATCAATATTCTCCAATTTCATTCAAAAAAATGCGGCTGTATAATTGATTCATTCAAAAATCAACAAGTAAAAAATGCATGCACCTTTACAATGTACTATTTTCTTCAATTTCTCTCTTATTTTATAACAAAACCTAAATAATAGCCACCTACAAAACCTAGTCAATTTTTTGGATTTTTGGTCTATTATTATTTGTTATTTTATTTTGAATTATTTTTATAAGTTTTTTTATTTCATGGATTTTTTTATTATTTATTGTCTTTCAGGATGCATACTCTGACTATTAGCTCTTACATGGTGAAATATAAATATTATTTGAGAACTGAGAGACAAACGAATGAAGCATAAATATTACGTGCGAGTAAATTAATTGTCTCATTTAGACTATAAAACCGACAAGATCCTGAGCATTTACCATATCATACCTAAAATATATGTTCAACTTGCACAAAATGCGGGTAATGTACTAGTTAATTTAATACAAAAATTGACCTTGTTGTCAATTCTCGTTGATAATCATTATTTATATTTTAAAACCTTCTTAAACTAACTAAAGAACTTTTTACTTGTTTAATCTTTCTTTATTCTTATCCTTAATTACGGCGAAAGCTATACTTTATCTTAATAAAATTTAAATCTGAGTTTACCTTAGCATTTGAAATTGAAAACATAAAAGAAATGAAAAGAAAGAAAGAAAGTTCATTATTCTTGTTCTTTAATCGACAAACGTGGCTAAAGTAAGCCCCTTATGTTTCAAAATTATGATGAAAAATATTTTTATAATTTATAGCAACCCATAAATAAGCTTTAATTTTCTTAAATAATATATAAAAATCATACATAGATAAAATTTGAACCCACTTCATTTTCTAGTGCATTGCTCATCATTGTACTTGTAATTTCTTTATCTATTGGGGCAACTTTTGGGTTTCTTTTACAATAGCTTTTGCCATGAAACAAGGAACAAATTGAATTCTACTTTCCAGGAAAAAAAATTCTTCAGAATTGTACGATTCTTGTCTTGGTCAAGGAAGAAACCCTAAATTTTATTTATTTATATATATATATATATATATTTAAAGAAAAAATATTTAAATTCAACAAAGGGACCCTCATGATTTGATAAATTTTAAATCAGGTTGATGAAAAAGTCAGTAACATCACATGGTGTACTAGAAAAATACTACATAGCATGTTGACTATGGCAGATTATATTTAATTTGTAATAAGATAAGAAATTAATTTATGCATCTACTTGCCGATCGCGACAACCAAACAAGTCCTTCATGTAAGCAACCAGCAAACTTTTAATTCAATGCAAAATTAACAACCCAGGAATTCAAAGGGAGATTCTTTTTATTGATTTTTATTTTGATTGCATTGATTAAGACTTTTGCTTTGACTTTAACTTACAAATGTTATCTTCTGCATCATGTAGGTAATATCACCTTGAGGTTCTGGGTTCGAATCCAGTGAGTGCAACTTCTTGTAAGAGCATGGGGCAGCCGGGGTTTTACCTGCGCCGCGGCCCAGAATGGGTGATTTGGTGGCGGGATTTCCAACGATTTCAAAAAAAAAAAATGTAGGTAATATCAAGAGTCTTCATTGTAATATGACTTTTAATTCATGAGTATCCCTAAGTAGTCCGCCCGCTCTTGCCAGACCCGAACTAGGGCAAAAAAAACCATCCGTATTTAGTTTATGCCACTCCTATTGTATTAGAACTTTTAATGTAACTCCATAATGGTATTGGGAATAGCCGACACAGGCGGTCGGTTGTGCCTCACAAATTTAACTCAAAATTAAGGGTTCCGAATTCAGGAAAATTTCAATATTTAATATAATATGACTTGTTTATTTTTATTTCTTTATCTTTAATCGATAGGAGCTCCATTTTAATAATTCATCGAGACCCCCATAAAATTTAAAATAACTCAGAGCCGTCTATATGTAATTTCAATTTTTAGTATAATATGACTTGTTTGTGAGGAATGTTAGTGATATCCTGATAAGTTTTTTTTTTTGGAAAGGTGGCTATATATTAATAAGAATAAATTTAAATACTTTTAAGTCAAATACGTTGTCTCTATTAGATTTCTTCATGAATTATTCAATCTCGGGCATGGCCCGTGGACATAGGAATTTGAACTCTAAAAAAAAAATATAAAAATCATACTATATGCTTTATATTTCTGATGATTATATATCATTGTTATAGTTGTTTAGTTAACATTTAATTGAACTTGGAGAGCCTATAAATTACATGATCTTGCAAAATAGATTAAGACTCACTTTTATATTTTATATAAATAAAGAAGTGATTTAGGAGTCGAGACTTATTTGAATCATTGAGACATATTTATTTTATCTATTTTTATGCTGTTAAAGAGAGGAAAAAATATATATGGTGTTCATAAGGTTATAGGACACTTATTTAGAATATTTTTTGAAGTATTATTTAATTTGGATGAGAGTAATCTTTTTACCTCTTATCGTGATTCTTGACTAGGGATAGTAACGGTCGGGATGGTATTGGGATTGACATACTCGTACATGGTCAGTTCAATTAATAAAGTATAAAAAATTATACATATATCTGATCCTAACACCTCAAGCACCGAAAACCCCTTTTCACATATATTTTTACTTTTCATAATATAGAGATATTAATATTCGTATTCGATCTGTCTAACTATTAAGCATAAGAATTTATACACGTATCCGAACTAAATACAAGAGCTCCGCCGGTCCCATCCCACATGGATTTTTACCATCCTGATATTGACCTCTTTGACTTGATAAAATTTTCATATCAAGCTTTCAAATTGATGATGCATTTTAATGTATACATGGTCTTTTCTTGCCGTCCATCTTGTATTGCAATTTGTAAACACTTTTTTTTTTAAACGTTGGAATTCCCGCCGTCAAATTATCTCTTCCAGACTTAAGCGGTACAGGTAAATCCCATTTTGTCCTAGGCTCTTATAAGAAACGCATTCTCTGAATTCGAACTCAAGACATCAATGTGAGATCATGAACTTTACACCACCAAACCATGTAATTTGTAAACACCTATATATTTTTTTAGCAAATTATTTACATAAACATGATAATTTTTTATGTAGCCTTAATTTAATACTTTTTAAAAAAATAAAAATAAACCTCAACAAAGTGAGAAAGAAAAATGAAGTATAAATCGAGTAACGTAATGAGCCTTACACACTTAAAAAAGAGTATTACAGCATAAACAAAAAATTAAGAACGACAGATATATAACTCACATGTACTGTTGGAAAAATGCTTATGAATAAGCATTTTGAGGCTCAATTTTAAGCATGGTCCACTTCGTGTTAGTGGTTGTTATTGAATGATTCGGATACTCCTCTTTGAGTACTTCGAAATGGTATATTCATATGCTTAAAATGGTGCTTGGATGAATGAGAAATTGTTGCTCAAAGTTCACCCATTGGTGTTGGAAAATAAAGAGAAGTTAGTTTGTCCCATATGGGAAAGCTATAGAGGGAAAATTGTGATTATATATGATTGCTCATAAGTATATGGGTAAGAGTTATAAGGATAGAGGCTCTCTCTACGTGCGCGCAGGGGGGTGCAAATCAAAATATAAACAGGCTTGGCTCGTGTGCACCAGCGTGTCCTGCGTACACGAATGTCGGACACAAATTGTGCGGGCCCGGCCCAGCCAATATAATTGGCATGGTTACAACAAGTGTGTTGGGTGTGATGTCGAGATAGAAGTATCACTCCAGTAATAGTGGAGATGATGATCACGTAGGATACGGAACTCGTTCTCTTATATGTTGCAGCTATCGGGATATTATGACTAGGTCATGTTTATTCGATTATAGAGACTAGTTACCAGAGATCTGATATGTGCTTCGTACGGGGCAAACACATTTAAAGCCCCAGGCCTTGCACGTGACATCTGATACTAGATCGAAATACGCAATACTACGTATACTACGCCTACGCATGCCGGACCAAATTGTGCGGGCCCGGCCCAGCCAATATAATTGGCATGGTTACAACAAGTGTGTTGGGTGTGATGTCGAGATAGAAGTATCACTCCAATAATAGTGGGATGATGATCACGTAGGATACGAAACTCGTTCTCTTATATGTTGCAGCTATCGGGATATTATGACTAGGTCATGTTTATTCGATTATAGAGACTAGTTACCAGAGATCTGATATGTGCTTCGTACGGGGCAAACACATTTAAAGCCCCAGGCCTTGCACGTGACATCCGATACTAGATCGAAATACGCAATACTACGTATACTACGCCTACGCATGCCGGACCAAATTGTGCGGGCCCGGCCCAGCTGATATAATTGGCATGGTTACAACAAGTGTGTTGGGTGTGATGTCGAGATAGAAGTATCACTCCAATAATAGTGGAGATGATGATCACGTAGGATACGGAACTCGTTCTCTTATATGTTGCAGCTATCGGGATATTATGACTAGGTCATGTTTATTCGATTATAGAGACTAGTTACCAGAGATCTGATATGTGCTTCGTATGGGGCAGACACATTTCCAGCCCCATGCCTTGCACGTGACATCTGATACTGGATCGAAATACGCAATACTACGTATACTACGCCTTATATAAATCATATATTCTTGTAAGGATATTTCTGGAGAATTAGGTAGGCATGGCGCTTTGCTAGAAGTCAACCTTGTCTTGTAAATCGGTAAAAGCGTAGTATTAGGTACTTACGTGTTCGGATATTCCGACGACCGGATTTACTGCCAACATATCCGGGGATCTCATGGGTCGCTTCCCGAAGATTCACCGATGACGTATGACTCGCACTTTATTAATCTGGGATTAATTAGATGAGAGAGAAAATTAATCTGGGATTAATTACGGAGATATTTTATCTGGGATAAAATATTAATTAAAGAGAGAGAACGATTAATGACTCGCACTTTATTAATCTGGGATTAATTAGATGAGAGAGAAAATTAATATGGGATTAATTACGGAGATATTTTATCTGGGATAAAATATTAATTAAAGAGAGAGAACGGTTAATTTGGAATTAATCGATAAAATAATATATTTGATATATTATACGAAATTGGATTTCGACGCGGAATTGAAATTGGATTTTAATTCGGGCGAACGAGTTAATTTAGAATTAATTCGTTAGCGATGTGAATAGTGATTTTTCTAGGCATAATTATTTAATTACGACGCAACGGAAAATTCATTAATTTGGAATTAGCGAACCCGAGCCCGGGAGTGTTTGCGGACGCACTCGCATTTCGAATTCACACACAACAGCTCGTTTTTCTTTGTTTTGTTAAGGGAGAGTTCAAACACTTTTGTGGTTCGTTGGATATGAGTTCTGTGGTGCCCTTACTCGTACGTTTTCCGTTGTATCCTGGGAAACAATCGTCTCACGTTCTACTGCACCTACGGTAGAGGACGAATTTGTTTTAAGGATATTGTTGACATCAACAAGCCTCGGGAAAGTGAAGAACTTCATCAATTTCAGGGTCTACCTCTTTCATCAGCCTTTGCGTCTGCTCATCAGCCTCTGCCTCTACTCATCAGCCTCTGCCTCTGCTCGCCAGCCTCTGCCTCCGCTCGCCAGCCTCTGCCTCCGCTCGCCAGCCTCTGCTCTCAGCCTCCGCTCTCAGCCTCTGCCGTGAGGGTCTGCTCTGTGGGTCTGATTTCAGGGTCTGCCGAGAAGGTCTGATTTCAGGGTCTACCGATAGGGTCTGCTGGGCTAAATTTAAGTCTAATTCGGATTTCCTTGTAACTACCGAAACATTTGTAATAATTGTAATACATGTACTTTCTCACCTTTCAAGCATGAAAATTTCAGACATCCGCAACTGATTAAAGATATTAGGAAGAACAAATATATATATATATATATATATATAAACGTAAAATATCGGTTAAAAGTGGCAATGGGCCGGGTCGAATATGGGCTTTGTCAAGCCCAACCCATACCCAAAAGTTATCGGGCCAAGCCAGGCTATTAAAAAAGATTTTTTTTAAAAATATATAATTTTTTGAATTTTTTTAATACTTAAAAATAAAAAATTAGAATTTCAATGTTTTAGTGATTTTTAGATTAGATTTTAAAATTTTAGTCATAAATATATGTATTTATAATTAAAAAAATATTATTTATTAATAAAAATCCAGTCCGGCTCGAGCTCTAAAAAAGTTATTTCAGGCTATGCTAAAGCTCGTCGGACTTGGCCGGACCAGACCGGATTCAGACTCTTTTGTCACTCCTAGTACTGGTACTTTATCATGTATTTTTATACACGATAAAATACCAATATTTAGCGGTGCATCCGCACACAAAAAAAAAATCATGCGGACGTCAGTAACTGATCCGACTCTCGCGCGCGTGTGTATATATATATATATGTACACACATATATTGTTTTTTCCAAATATCTTTAATAATTATAATGATAGTAATGTGACATTGGCACGTATGAAAATAATGGAACATAGATAATCGATTAAAGGTTAGATATAATGAGCCACATATATATATCTTGAAATGACCACTGCAATAATGAAAATAATACAAACCATAAACGCCAAGGAAAAGAAATTCATGATATTTGATGTTCCATTTTAACTAAGAATTACATTCATTATTCCAAAATTTTCATTTTCTGAAAAAGAATTGCATTCATTTATTCCAATGGAGCTTTAAATTATGACCAAAACTGTTGAGCAATTGAGACCCCTTTGGTGGGCAATGAAAGGTGCAGCTAATTGAGGTGATAGAAGTGATCATTTCTAAGTCCTTTATATTTGTTATGATTTGGTTAAAAATAAAAAATAAAAAATAAAAATAATAACTTGGGTGAGAATTGGGCAACTCCACTGAATCAATAAGTAGTTTACATGGCAATTGATTAAAGTTTATAATCAAACTGTTGAAATTGTAAAATAGTGTAAATATAAATGTTGTTGTTTTAGTTTGTAACATTTTGAGTTAATTATTCAATTAATTTATATATTTTTAAAAATTACTTATAACATTACGTAACTTATGAGGAAAATAGTATTTCTATAAATATAACTTGAGACAATTAATAAGAAATAGCGAAAACATATGTATAATAGAGACATTTTGAGTAATTTTTAAAAATAGAGAAATACAATTGATTAATTCAAATTAGAATGACTCAATAAGCATTTAACCATCCTCAATAATCGTGACTTGGTGTGTATGATTCAGGATCTCATCTTGAGTTCCTGAGTTCAAATTTAGAGAATGTGTTTTTTGTAATAAATTTTACATGCTCCGTTTAAATTCGGAAGAGATGATTTGACGGTGAGATTTCCAATAATTTCAACAAAAAAAAAAAAAAAAATTTATTTTCAACAGCTTGGAAAATATACAAAATGTAAATTAATTTTATTTTATCACTTATCTATCTCCAGATTCGAATTCGGGATTCGAATTCAGGTAGTCAACCAAAGTGATTTGCTTGAAAATTTCAATGATGCATTTTATATTTATCTTGGCATCTGGATTTGGATTGGGTTTGAATTTTGAGAACACAACGGGATAAAAATTAAATTTTGATTTTATCACCTCTTACCTTTTAGGGAAAAAAATTAATAAGGTATAATAATTGAAAAAGTGTTTTATTAAAATTCAATAAATGAGATTTAACTCTTATGGTAGAGGTAGAAGATGCTTTTAATTGATGATTTCAATAACATATATATATATATATATATATATATATATATATATATATATATATATATATATATGAGCATAAATATATTTAAAATAAATAAATAAATTATAAATATTACCTTGCAATGGGTACATGATATTATACCTTGCCTGTACTGTATGGCAATGTACAAGAAAATTTTTTGCTTTTGCTTTAAGTTAACGAAATATTTTTTATGTAATGAATCCCTATTAAATTATAAAAATTTCCCTACGTTTGAAAAAATTAATTAATAATTTAGCAAAATATTTATATTATTTTCCAAAAGTCTGAAGATTGAAATTTGTACAAGATGATATTCAAAAGAAGAAGAAAATCATGTAAAATATTTATAAAAAAAAAAAATACAATTAATGGAACTTGAGTAACTTCTGCCAAGCTATTACTGATTAATTTCTCTACAGTTGTTACATTACACACCAAAAGCTTGAGATTAAACCAACCACAATTACCCATTACATGTTCTAATACAAACATTATCATATATATTTATATATTTATATATTTATATAAAACCTCCAAAAAAATGAATTTGATCATCATCACCAACAACTCCATTTACAAAACCAACCAACTCCTCCTCCTCATCATCACTATTTTAAGATAATTAAAAAAAAAAACAAGTCACCTTTGGATTCATGGTGATCTCCAATTTTGTAAGCCAATGTCATTATGTTTCTTTGAAGGACCAGAAGATGGTATAGGAAAATGCCTTGGCAAGAACCCCAAGAAGTGGCCTATGGATTGTTGATGCTGATCAGGAGATGAGCTTGGTTTCAAGTTGAAAACATTAGTGGTTCTTGAGCCATGGCTAATCATCATGAAGATGAACCAAAGAAGTAGAATAATTATTACATGAATCCTTCTACATGAACCCATCAAAGAGATATATATATATATATATATAGAGAGAGAGAGAGAGAGAGAGATTCAATGAATGTTTCAAAGGGTGGCTCCTGTTGTTTAAGAGGTTTTTGATTTTGAAGAGCAAGAGTTTGTGAGAACAAAAAACACAGGCTTAGCAAATTAATTCAATGAAAAATATTTTGTATATTATTTAGCTCTCTCTGTGTGGCATGATGAGAGAAGAAGAAGGGTTTAAAAGAGAAATTGGATGCTTCTATACAAGTAGTTAATGGTAAAGATTGGAAGCAGAAAGTTTTAAAGCTTTGGAAAAAAAAAAAAAAGAAGCTGTTTTTGAATGGGTCTCTAGATTATGACATAAGAAGAGAGAAAAATGTTTTTTTTTTTCTTTTTTTTCTTTTTTTTTTTTCCTGGCTGTGAAATATGGAAAAGTGAGGAGATAGGAAATGCAAAAGGGAAAGAAAATATAAAGTGGATGCAAGTGTAATGCCAGCTTTTGTTGAGGAGGTTAGGTATATAAGTGTGTTTGGACCAACACACTAGAAATCTAAGCAAAATAATTAAGTAGGCCGGGCATATCATCGTCTCTAAGGGGTCTGATTTAGTAGTGTAGGGTTTAGGATCTCATCTTGAGATCCGAGTTCAAATTCAGGGAGTGTGTTTCTTGTAAGAGTCTGGGACAGCCGGAGGTTTTACCTTCTCCGCTTAAGCACGAATGAATAATTTGACGATAAGATTTTCAATAATTTTAAAAAAAATAAAAAATAATAATAATCAACATAGTTCGTTGAAATGGTATGTCCAGCTAATCACTTTGTATTATTTGATATAATAATTTTGATATCCATTAATTTTTATAAAAAAAAAAAAAAAAAAAAAATTATAAGAACCACTTCTCTATCAAATAACAAATAATTTCAGTGAGCTATCTGGAAATCTCATAAAAGATTATGTAAAAATACAAAAATATATTTTTATTATATACTTGGATTTTCTCGAAATTTAATGGGTGAGTGACTAGCAGCTGCAAGGAATTGGTACTGTTGTTTTAGACAAGATACAGGGTATCATTTGTCCCTCTGCTACTCTCTTTTGGGTTTGATTTGACATCTATCAATCTCCCTATTTATATATTTTTTTTTATTTGAATGGTATTACGTGTTTCAAGTCTAATTATTCATCCAAGTTTAATAAGATTTTGTGTTTAGAAATCGTTTGATAAATATTTTAAGTCCACGTTGAAGGGGAGTTGAGCGGTAATATTAATATTAACATTAACATTAATATTAGTGTTAAAACATTCCTTCAAACGTATCGTTAACATTAACGTTAATATTTATCAAATTATAATCTTATAACATGAAATTATTTATTAAAACTAATTTATATTATAACATTTGTTCCATAACTCATAAACTAACTTATACTCTTATAAACTAACATTAATATGTTATATATATATATATATATTATATATATATATATATATATATATATATAATGTATATAAAATGTAGCGTTCGGTTATTTACTTATTCATAGAATTAAAAAGGTGATTTTTAAAAAATTTCCTAAATCTGGCTTGTTAAAATTTACAATCTCAATTCCACTAAATTCGGAAATGATGATTTAATTGTGGAGTTTATAACGATTAAAAAAAAATACAATCAAATATATTGTACCAATACTCTCCCAAATCTATACATGGCAACGGGCCGGGCTTATCAAAGCCCGGCCCGAGCCCGGCAAAAAAAAAAATTTGGCTCGGGCTCGATTTTTTAATTATAAAAAATTATAAAAATTAAAAATTTATTATATAAATATATATATATATATATATATATATATTATAATTAAAAATATTTAATTATTTATTTTAAGATCTTGCGGATGAATGACATTGCCTCTTTACGTCTTCTCACCATGAAAGACATTGATCTTACTATTCAAGCTTGGATAGTAAAGAACTTCCTTCCAGAAGAAGATTTTGAGGGTTTCAACCCTTATAAAAGGAAGTTTATCTCTGAAGATAAGATTCAAGAATTGCACCAGATCATGACGAATATCCCAGAAAATCTCAGTCTTAGTAATAAAAAGACTAAGATGATTATTCAAGAGAAATTCTCAAGATGGCCTATTCGTCCAAGAGCTGCTATAGATTCGACTTTCACAAACAGTCTTAAAGACCAATATTATGAAAGTCCCGGACTTACCAAGCCTGGCCGGGCCGGGCTGGGCTTTGGGCTTTTCTGCCGCCCTACCCAAATCCCAAATCCCAATACCCTAGCCACTCTGAATAAAATAAAATAAAAAATACACTTTGCTTGAAGCCCTAATTTAAGGGATATTGTCATATTGCCGACTCCATGAATAGTAAATAAAAAAATCCCCCCATCACCACTACTACACTCTTTACTTAGTACTTTTTCCCTCAATTCATGGCTAGTCATGTCCATTGTTCAATGAGATTTATATGAAGCTTTTTTTTTTTTCCATTTATTTGTCTGTTCAATTAAATGATTCTGACTCATAACTCAGAGTTGCCAAATTAATATAACTGTTATGTCCCTTGTTTTCTTAGTACAATTTATCTCATTTTTATAATCATTTTACTCAAATATTTACATAAGTTTAGCTCAACTTTAATCTTTTTCTTGTAACTTTTGGCATATAAAAATCTTCATTGCAAGACAATAGAACCTCTTTATAGATTAGTTTATATTTATATACTTTCTTTTTTTAATTATATTACAATATATTTATATTTACAATCAAAAATCAATCAAAACATACAAAATTATCTTTATGATGGTGCAAAATGAGTCCAAAACCGATCGGATCTATTTATAAATATTTAGAATAAAATCAATTTTCACAATACACTATTAAATAAGAATATTACATCAATAAGTGATATTTATCTTTTTTTTAATACTATCTCAAGAATCAAACTTTCCATGAAGAAGTCATTAATTTGGAAATTGGAAATTAGTTGATTTTCTCATCACACTAACAATAACTTTCCCGGCTTCCAAACAAAACACACAAAAATCACCAATATTGCAATTTAATTGCAACACCCTTTTGTTGTTGATTATTGTACTCGAATCCTTCAGACCACTCAATTCTTTTGGCTGACTTATTATTGCTCAACCATTTTGCTAGCAGAAGAAATTAATACATTAATTAATTGAACTGAGTGAGAGCTTGAAATTTCTTAATGACAATCTGTTTTTCCATTTTCATTGTTTAGCCTTTTAAGGATACTGAAGAAAAAGTTCACTTGAAATTAATGAATATCTAGGACTTTTGAAACTTATTTGTGTAGGCAGATAAGTTGTAGGTTTTTTCCCCTTTGGATATTTTTATGTAAAAAAATTTATATATACAATTCGATTCAGATCCGGATGTGCTTACAATACACACGTCTAGATCCGAACGAGTTTTGTACAGGTATTGGCATCTCCATTCTAATAGATGTAAAATCTCTATGTGCACGGAGTTTCGCATATGCTTGATACATTAAGATTGATTACATATCGTCGTATTTTTGTACCTATTGATTAAACAGATCAGATATGAATATTGACATCTCTTTATCATATTCCGTCCGTTGTCATCGCTAATTGTGATTCTTTTTTTCTATTATGTCTAATTTAAAAGATAAAAAGTCATTACGTTCTTTTTTATGAGGTACAATGATAGAAATGATTTTGGTTCGACTAGGTCACAATCGAAAGGCCAAAAATTAGAGTAGAGTATAACACAAAATCAGTAATAACTAAAAGGGTCAACATTGATAAGGACCATACTGGATAATCCATAACGTTAAGTGCTACATAATATATAACCCATAAAATTGAGGGGGCAGTTATAAATTATCCATATAATTGATAACTTTTAAATTTAATCCATTATTTTTCTTGAATTTTTTGTTCGGTATAAGTAAAATTCTCCGACTCTCCCGCATGTACAAGGGTAACTCCAGAGTTATGTGATTCATTTTAGATAAGAAATACAATATCAAATAAGTTATATCTTATACTTCAATTACAGATCGAACCCACATTATTCAACTATTTATTTCCGAGATCTTCCCTTCAACCAACAACGCTACTGCCCTAACGCAGCTCTCATTGAATTTATACATGACTTTATTATAAGCAATATAACATTATTTTGTTTAAAATTTACAGCTGTTTGCTACCCTATATATTAAATATATATATCAGTCTTCAAAGATTGTCCCAGCGATTTGAAAGTTTATAATAATAATAATAATAGGCTTAGATTGGACCCCAATACTATGATTTTAGTGAAAAGCAAAAACTTACAACCTGTTAGTGATCTGTAAATCCAACATTAATTTCTTGATGAAAATATTGACTACCCTCTTTTATTGTATCACACATCATTATTCATTAATTAAACTCAATTAAGATTTATAAAAATTCAAATAAAAATCTTAGGTACAAATTTAAATAATTAAATTATGTGGATTTTGATTCTTTCCATATCTAAGTGTTCATTTGGGAGAGCTTAAAATCATATCAAATTTTGCTTTTTTAATTTGAAATCATTTGATAATATGTCCAAAAATGATGCTTAAGTAACACTCTTAAACTGACCATATTGATATTGTTATTTAAAAAAGGGAAATTATCAGCCGTCCATTCAATTTTTAATGAAATTTCAAAAAACACATCGTTTTTTAAATTTATCATCGATCCATCCTAAATTTTTTTAAATATATATTTTCCACACAAAAATTGGTGATTGTGAATATTTACACCTAAAAACTAGTTAATAAAATGATATTTTACACCCAAAAAAAATAGAAAATTTTGGGTCGAAAATATTCCTTTTAAAAACAATCAAATGGACCGCTGATAAATTTTAAAAACAATGTATTTTTCGAACTTTTGCTAAATATCAAGTGGACCGCTGATAATTTCGCTTTAAAAAATGTAAATGTTAATGGAGTACTACCAATGTATAATTTGGCTAATTGAAAGAATATTGGTAGGGTTGGCAATTAGGACCAACCCTTTTCTTATGTGTCGGGGCTAGGACCTTAAATGATAAGGCCTTTTACTTAAAGGTCGGATAAGAGATTTTAAAATAAAAGCATCGGTCCTATCATTTATTACATATAATTTTTTTTAAAAAAATATTTTGTAAAATTATATGTTTACAGTTTAAAATTATTTATTATTAGTATTATTTAATGTACTAATATAATATTTGATGGTTTATTATTATTTTTTAAGATTGTTTAAGTTGTATTCGTATTACTTGTTACTTTCTTAGTATTTTTTTAATAATTAAAATTTATAACATATTTTACATGGTGTAAACTTTCGAAAAATTCATTTTATGGTGAAGTTATGTCAATTTTTTTTTTTAAAAAAAAAAAAAACAACCATTTAATTAATAATTTTTTAAAAAATTTAGGGACGGACTAGGCTCGGGTCTGACCCCATATCAAGCAGATTAGAATCCGGCCCGACTCCCTCATAAACGGACAGGACTTTTGAGGGTTTGAATTTTAATATATTTTAAAGATCAGGATTAGGACTTGGCCAAAGCCCAACCCGACCCGACCTGACCCATTACCAACCCTACATATTAGTATTCAAGAGACAAGAAGCTAAAATTTGGAAAGTTTTTTACAATTAAGGAAGCAAATGACAGTCTTATCTTTACAAGAGCTGATGTTCAAGATTGCAAAAACCTCAAACGAATATTGGATGTTTACGCTCAAGCTTCTGGACAGATTTTCAATTCTGAGAAATCATCAATGTTTTTCAGTTGTAATGTCTCATCTTCTCAAATAGCTTTGATCAAGAAAATCCTCAACTTTAAGGTGGTGGCAAGACATGAAAAATACTTGGGTTTGCCATCAATGATTGGCAAGAGGAAGAAATCTTTTTTCAACGACTTAAAGATCAGAGTTATGAACAAGATTACGGGTTGGCACAGTAGAGTGTTTTCAAGTGGAGGCAAAGAAATTTTGATCAAGGCGGTAGCCCAGGCAGTTCCGACCTATGCTATGAGTGTCTTCAAAATTCCTATAGGTTTGTGTGATGACATCCAAAGGGAGGTGGCAAAATTTTGGTGGGGTTCTTCAACAGCAAAAAGTACTATCCACTGGAGAAAATGGGAGAAGATGTGTATAGCCAAGAGCAGAGGGGGCATGGGGTTTAGGGACATTTCTAGTTTCAACCATGCTTTAATGGCTAAGCAAAGCTGGAGGATCTTACAGAATCCCGAATCTCTTGTGGCCAGAATCTTAAAGGCCAAATACTTTAGAAATTCGAATTTTATGGAAGCTAATATAGGCTCAAAACCTTCATATATATGGAGGAGCATTGTTTGGGGTAGAGAGATCATTAATCGGGGGGGGAGATGGCGTGTTGGAAATGGTCAGAGCATTAAGGTGTATAAAAGTAATTGGATACCAAGGCCAATAACCTTTAAACCAACCTCTCCATGCAGATTACATGAAGACACATTAGTATCCAATTTGATTTTAGTCGGCCAGCATTGGAATATGGAGCTACTCATGAATTACTTTAATCAAGATGACATAGATACCATTTGCAGTTTGCCACTGCCGAGAGCACCTCAGGAAGATCGTATCTGCTGGCACTACGATAAAAGAGGGGAATACTCGGTGAAGAGCGGATATCAAATTGCCTTTAGAATGAAATTTTTGGAAAACCCTTCTTGTTCGGATCTTAGTAATATGCAGTGGAACGTCATTTGGAAGCTAAATCTGCCTGAGAAGATTAAGATTTTTATGTGGAGAGCAGCCCAAAACTTACTGCCTACAGCTGATAATTTGTGGAAAAAGAAAATAATTGATAATAAGTTTTGTCAGAGATGTCAAAGGCTGGAGGAGAATGTTGTTCATGCTTTGTTCTTATGCAAGTTTGCAAAGCAAGTTTGGAGATATAATGGATTAGATCGTGTGGTTGGCGAGGCTAAGTCAAGGGATGTGTTGAGCTTACTTATTGAAACTGCAAAAAGAAATATGGAGGAATTAGACAGAATTGTGACTACTTGTTGGGCAATTTGGACTGCTAGAAATGCCAAAGTTATGAAAGGTAACCAGGAAGACTTTGTGGCTGTAGTAGCGAAAGCTGACGCTTTGGTGATGAATTATCAAAGGGCGAATTTGTCTCATTCTTTGAAGAGAAATGACAGAGGAGCAGATGGACTGTTGCAGTGGTTTCCACCCCCTTCGGGGTGGTTTAAACTCAATGTGGATGCTTCAGCACACAAACACCTGAATGTCGCCGGATTGGGTATCGTGGTGAAGGATGAGGAGGCACGAGCTATGATGGTGGGTATGCGGAAAACAAAATTTTTGCAGGATGTGGCAGTGTTGGAAGCTGAAGCGATTTTGTTTGGCTTGCAACTTGCAGTTAAAGAAAATTTACTGCCGCTAATAGTTGAAACTGATTCACTGGCTGTGTCTAATCTAGTTTCCGAGATTCATGAGAGTCGTCTTGAGATAGCCTGGATAATTGAGGAAATCTTGGAAATTGTTAGAACCTATAAGCAGATAGTTATCAATTTTGTGCCTAGAGGATGTAATGTAGTAGCTCACCTTTTGGCGAATAGAGCTATTCATTGTCTTAATCATGTCGTTTGGCGGGGAACTTATCCCCCCGACATTCAGCTATTGTTAAACATTTGATTGTTTTTAAATGAAAGTAAATTCTTTCTTCTCAAAAAAAAAAAAAAAGGATAACAAAAAAAAAAAATCATAAAATGAATATTCACACATACTTGGAAGTGGAAACACAATTACAAATGTAAATCTTTCTTCACTTGCTACATTTTGAGTAAATTATCGATTAGTCCATATATTAATATTACACAAAAGAAAAAATATATTTTATATATATTTATACTAAAATCTATTTATATGAAGGATAATTTCTATTTGAAATTGAGAGTTTTACTTATTCCGCTTAGGCTAGGTTCAGATGATTTGGCGACGAAAAATTTATTGATGAATATATGATATATTCTCATTATATGGGCCCAAAATTCATGTCCCATATAATTATTATTTTTTTTTTCTGTCATCAAATAGTCAAATATAATCACTTTGAATTTGTATAATAAATTTCTATAGAATGATACACAATCTTAACAATCTTAGAGGCCCCAAATCCCAATCCATCTTGCTTTTATATTTCTAGTCATTCAATATTTGATTTGACGAAGGGAGAAAAGTGAGATTGATAGGTTGAATTATTTGAAATAATGTTCTAATAGACCCCTCACCTAGTTTTTGTAAACAGTACACTTGCAGCCTTTGATTTGACTTCATAAATCTGATTGTGATGTTACTTCATACCAAAAGCCTATTACTACATAGTCCAGTTTTATTATCCCTAGTTATAGGATGATTTGAAAGTTCTACTTAATTAATTTTTTTAACATATTATGGAGAGTTTTTAAATAATTTAATAATTACAAATTATTTGTAACGAGTATTTTTGAATTTTTTTTAAAAAAATCGTTGGAAATTCCGCCGCCAAACCATCACTTCTGGATTTAAGCGGAACATGTAAAATCTCCGATTGTCTTAAGCTTTTATAATAAACGCACTCATTGGATTCGAAGACATGACTTCAATGTGAGATTCTGAGCTCTACACTATCAAGCCACATGACGAGTATATTTGAATATATTATTAAGAGATTTCAAATAATTAAAATATTTAGAAGGTATTTTCAAATAAATTGATTGTGATATTACATCATATCAAGAAATTTATGATTATATTGTGCAATTTTATTATCATAGTCAAATGATTAGTTTGAGTGTATTATTTAATTAACCTTTTTGAATATATATCAAAAAGATTTCAAATTTTTTTAATATTTGGAAAGTATTTTAAAATAAATTGAAGCATTCCTAAACAAACGATTCTGATATTACATCCCACCAAGAAATTTATGAGTATATTGTTCAATTTTAATATCCTAGCCATATGGTTGGTTTTAGAATATCACTATACTAGCGTTTTTGAATATATTATCAAAAAATTTCAATTAATTTCAATATTTAGAAAGTATTTTTAAACTACATTTAAATATTCTCAAACAAACTGATTCTGATGTTACATCCTACCAAGAAATCTATGATTACATTGTGTAACTATTATATCATAGTCGTAGGATCGGTTTGGGAGTACTACTTAATTATCATTTTGAACATATTTTCAATAGATTTCATATAATTTTAAAATTATAAAGTCTTTTTAAAATAAATTTAAGTATTCTCAAACAAACTGATTTTGAAGTTGCATCTTACCAAGAAACCTAAGATACATTGTGCAACTTTATTATCTTAGTCATAAGGTTGGTTGAGAGTATTACTTAATTATCATTTTGAACATATTATCAATAGATTTCATATAATTTTAAAATTATAAAGTCTTTTTAAAATAAATTTAAGTATTCTCAAACAAACTGATTTTGAAGTTGCATCTTACCAAGAAACCTATGATTACATTGTGCAACTTTATTATCTTAGTCATAGGGTTGGTTGAGAGTATTACTTAACTATCACTATTAAACATATTAATAAGAATTTAAATAATTTTAATATTTTGAAAGTATTCTTTAAAATAAATTTAGGTATTCCAAACAAACTGATTTTGATGTTACATCGTACCAACCTATGATGACAATGTGTAACTTGATTATCCTAGTCATAAGATCGGTTTGATATTATTACTTAACTGATATTTTTTTAACATATTATCAAGATATTTCAAATAATTTTAATATTTAGAAAGTATTTTTAAATTAAAATTTAAATATTACCAAACATTATTATGATATTACATCCTATCAAGAAACCTATGATTATATCGTGCAATTTTATTATTATAGTCATAGGGGCAATTTGAGAGTATTACTTAACTATCTTTTCTGGACATATTATCAAGATATTTTAAATAATTGTAATATTTAGAAAGTATATTTAAAATAAATTTAAGTATTTTCAACAAACTGATTCTAACGTTACATCATACCAATAAAACTATGATTACATTGTGCAACTTTATTATCCTAGTCATAGGGTCGGTTTGAGCGTATTATTTAAATAGTGTTTTTGTTTATGTATTTACAAAATAAATTGATTATTACATCCTACCAATAAATCTATGATTACATTGTCCAACTTCATTATCCTAGTCATAAAGTCGGTTTAAGAGTATTACTTAACTAATATTTTTTTAACATAAAAAAGCATTAATTAATTATCATTTTTGAACATATTATCAATATATTTCAAAAAGTGTTAATATTTATAAAGTATTTTTAAAATACATTTATGTATTCCGAAACAAATTGATTCTTATGTTACATCATACCAATAAACCTATGATTACATTGTGAAACTATATTATCCTAGTCGTATGATCGGTTTGAGATTATTACTTAATTAATATTTTTGAACATATTATCAAGAAATTTCTAATAATTTAATATTTAGAAAGTCTTTTTAAAATAAATTGAAGTATTCCCAAACAAATTGATTTTGAAGTTGTATCTTACCAAGAAATCTATAATTACATTATACAATTTTATTATCATAGTCATATGAGGGATGGTAGATATCCCCAAAGGGACATGGGCCCTTGGGGACCCTCCCCAAACAGGGCGATGATCGGGGATAAAAACTTAGAAAATTTAATGTCATGTACGGGGATATGAAAAATTTAATATTCATTTTTTATTCGGGGAAATGACAGAAATTATATGTAATCCTCATCCCCTCTTCATTCATTGTTAAAATTTCTAAGTTTTCATCCCCGATCCTCCTCAAACAGGGTGATGATCGAGGATGAAAACTTAGAAAATTTAACGTCGGGGACGGGAGTGTTAAAATTATTTAAAGTATTTTTAAAATAAATTTAAGTATTCTCAAACAAACTGATTTTGAAGTTGCATCTTATCAAGAAACCTATGGTTACATTGTGCAACTTTATTATCTTAGTCATAGGGTTGGTTGAGAGTATTACTTAACTATCACTATTTAACATATTAATAAGATTTTAAATAATTTTAATATTTTGAAAGTATTTTTTAAAATAAATTTAGGTATTCCAAACAAACTGATTTTGATGTTACATCGTACCAACCTATGATGACAATGTGTAACTTGATTATCCTAGTCATAAGATCGGTTTGATAGTATTACTTAACTGATATTTTTTTAACATATTATCAAGATATTTCAAATAATTTTAATATTTAGAAAGTATTTTTAAATTAAAATTTAAATATTACCAAACATGATTATGATATTACATCCTATCAAGAAACCTATGATTATATCGTGCAACTTTATTATTCTAGTCATAGGGGCAATTTGAGAGTATTACTTAACTATCTTTTCTGGACATATTATCAAGATATTTTAAATAATTTTAATATTTAGAAAGTATATTTAAAATAAATTTAAGTATTTTCAACAAATTGATTTTAACGTTACATCATACCAATAAAACTATGATTACATTGTGCAACTTTATTATCTTAATCATAGGGTCAGTTTGAGCGTATTATTTAAATAGTGTTTTTGTTTAAGTATTTACAAAATAAATTGATTATGATGTTACATCCTACCAATAAATCTATGATTACATTGTCCAACTTCATTATCATAGTCATAAAGTCGGTTTAAGAGTATTACTTAACTAATATTTTTTTTTAACATACTATCAAGAGATTTCAAATAATTTTTATATTTAGAAAGTATATTTAAAATAAATTTAATTATTCACAAACAAACTAATTTTTATGTTTCATCATGCCAATATTACATCCTACCAAGAAACCTATGATTAAATTGTGCAACTTTATTATCTTAGTCATAGGCTCGATTTGAAAGCATTAATTAATTATCATTTTTGAACATATTATCAATATATTTCAAAAAGTGTTAATATTTATAAAGTATTTTTAAAATACATTTATGTATTCCGAAACAAATTGATTCTTAAGTTACATCATACCAATAAACCTATGATTACATTGTGAAACTGTAGGAAATTCTTCAATAAGGATAATTCTGTCTTTTGGATTGGATTGGGTGCTTGTGAGGGGTACAACCCTTTGGGGGGTTGCACCCCATCCCAAAGGGTGCCCTATTGGCACCCTTCCATGCCTTATATAAGAAGGCTTGATGTCCAAAAGAAAGATATAGAAAGATATCCGATTTTTGATAAACAAGAGACATTGTTTTCCTTTGTTTTGAGAGAGTTTCACCATATTTCTAGTTCATACACTTGTTAAGGAGTGCTCATTGAACAAGAAGATTCCAAGTAATCCTGGGAGAACGTTGGCAAAACGAATCCGTAAAGCACCTGTGACGGAGCCAATAAGTTCTTAAGGACAGAGGTCATCTCGACTTGGACAATTCTGTGATCTCCATTTTCTGGTTTGTTTTAATGGTTTTCTGGTTTTAGGGTTTCATGCATCTAGATCTACTTTTTTTGTTTTGATCTATTTGATTGCAAGTTATATTACTGTTTGATGACACTAATTTAACAACAATCTTAAGAACTTATTGATATCGTGTTATTAAATAGTAATTTGCATGTTAGGGTTTGAATATTTTCTGGAAAATACGAACTGTGCATGAAAAACTCGTAGGGCGTTCGAACGCCCGACGCACGCGAAGGCATAAATCTGAAAATTTGTAAGAACGTTCGAACGCGTCTTCAAACGCACCTCGAACGCAAGCCTTCTGCCTTAGAACGTTCGAACGCGTACTAAACGCAACTCGAACGCAAACTCTCTGGAATCATTCCGTTCGAACGCGTTCACGAACACTATACGAACGTGAACTCTCTAGAATCATTCCGTTCGAACGCGTTATCAAACGCTACTCGAACGTGAACTCTCTGGAAACACATCGTTCGAACGCGTTATCAAACGCAACACGAACGCACACACACTGGACAGTCTCGTTCGAACGTAGATACGAACGCGACACTAACGAAATAGTCCTGTAATTCTTAGAAATGCCAACTTAAATAATATTAACTTGGTTAGTCATATACTGTTAACACATTAATCTTGGTAGTATAGATTTAAGTTATTATTAGGTTGTTCAATTATCACAAGCATACACATAGTGATAAAGTTGAAATTGTTTGGTTGTTGCATAATTGGTTGAGAATTTAAAGTGTAATAATACACAAGTAATTCCATCCAATCTTGATTGACATTTATATATCTACACTTATCGTAATAATTGTGCTATTGGAAGAGTGTAAATCTGGGTTGTGAATTGCTAAAAGATCATATTGGAAAATGTGTTCGAAGAATATTCGTTCGTTCAATTTTCCTTAAGTATCTTTAGTTAAAATTCAATGACTTGTGTTTATTGGAACTTTCGTCCATTAGAACAACAAGTGACTACCTAGTACATCACTTTGAACAAGATCATTCGTTGATCGTTGTGCAATTCGTCTTTCGTAGACTGATTGAACCCTGTTGAATTTCCAGTTACAAATGGCTAGCGGAAATATCAAAGAATACCGGTCTCTCACGGAGAAAAGCCGGAGAAATTTGGTGGGGCAAGTTTCAAACAGTGGCAGAGCAAAATGCTGTTCTACCTAACAACTTCAGTTGGCTAAATTCCTCAAAGATCATCCGGGTCCTGTAGAGGGTGAATCTGAATTGGCCAAGGAAGAGCGAAAACAGACTTGGTTGTCTGGAGACTTCCTATGCAAGAACTACCTTTTGGGTGGTCTTAACAATACCCTGTACAATGTGTACCAAGGCATGACTTCTGCGAAGGTTCTCTGAGAATTTCTCGAGAAGAAGTACAAAACCGAAGATGCCGGACAAAAGAAATTTATCGTGGGTAGGTTCCTGGACTACAAGATGGTAGATTCAAGGACGGTGATGTCTCAGTTGGGTGAACTGCCATTGATCATTCATGAAATACCGGATGAGGGAATGAAACTCTGTGAGATGTTTCAAGTTGCCGCCATAATTGAAAAGTTGCCTCCATCATGGAAGGACTTCAGGAGCTATCTGCAACATAAAAAGAAGCAGATGAGCCTTGAGGACCTTGGAGTTCGATTGAGAATCGAATAGGACAACATGATGTCCGAGAAGGCCAGCTACAAGACTATGGAGTCTAAGACCAACATCTTTGAGGATGTAAAGGGTAGCAAGAAAAGAAAGAATAGTGAAGCTGATTCTTCCCAAGCGAACAAGAAGTTCAATGGGAAGTGCTACAACTGTGAAAAGAGCGGTCATATGACAAAGGACTGCAGAAACAAGATATCTCAGGACAATGGCAGGAAAAATGAGGCATGTGTCGCTGAAGATGAGCAGTTAACTGATGAGATTTCAGAAATGAATCTCTAAGCAGTGGTAACTGTAGCCAACTTGGTTGGGAATCCGAGAGAATGATAGGTAGACACTAGGGCTACTCGTCATATCTGTGCTGATAGCAAGATGTTTTCCTCGTATCAGAAAGGTCGATGGCGGCGATCATCTGACAATGGGAAACTTGTCTACCTCTAGAGTGGTTGGACAAGGCACAGTAGTTCTGAAAATGATATCCGGAACGGAGCTTACATATAAGAATGTTTGCATGTTCCAGATATTCGGAAGAACTCGGTCTCGGGTTTGTATTTGTTTCTGACAAGATTGTATTGACCATAAATGATGTCTATGTAGGAAAATGATATCTCGCTGAGGGTCTTTTCAATGAATGTCAATTGTGCTATTAATAAAGCTGAAACTTCTACTTATATTATTGAGTCACAAAATGTATAGCATGAGAGGTTAGGACATGTTAATTATGATACATTAATTAACATGGACCTTATTCCTAAATTTGATTGATAGCCAACATGAGTGTGAGACATGTGTTGAAGCAAAAATACATAGAACATCATAGAACGAAGTTCTGAACCCTTGGAACGTGTACACATTGACGTATGTGATATGAATTTTGTGCAAACAAGAGGCGGTAAAAAGTACTTTGTCACTTTTATCGATGAAAACACAAGATTCAGTTAAGTGTATTTGTTGAGGAGCATAGCTGAAGCTATTGAGAGCTTTATACACTGAGAGCGAAGTTGAAAATCAACTTGGCAAGAAAATCAAAAGAATCAGGAGTGATAGAGGTGGTGAATACGTTTCACCATTCGGTGAATATTGTTCTGTGCACGGAATTATTCACGAAACCACTTCTCCTTATTCTCCTCAACATAACGGAATTGCGGAGCGCAAAAACCGAACGTTGAAGGAAATGATGAATGCCATGTTGACTAGTTCTGGTTTACCTCAGAACTTGTGGGGGAAAGCCCTGCTTTCCGCAAACTACGTTCTGAACAAGCTTCCTCACAGAAGATTGGACAAGACACCATATGAGTTGTGGAAAGGTTATGTACCTTCCTACAAATATCTGAAAATGTGGGGGTGTCTTGCCAATTGCCAAGGTGATGGCTCCTAAACCTAAGAAGGTGGAATAGGACCCAAAACTGTTGACTGTATATTCTTCGGATATGCTTGCAACAGTAGTGCGTATCGATTCTTGGTACACAAGTATGAGATTCCTGACATCAATCTGAATGTGATGATTGAGTCAAGGAATGCAATATTTTTGAAGAGACATTTCCTTGTAAGGAAAGACAAAGAAGAGAGTCTCTCAAAAAGAGCTGTTGATACTGTCAAGGACAGTGATCAGGTTGACCAAGAGTCATATCCGATTTTCTGACATATTTGTTAGAAAATGAGCCTCGAAGCTATAAAGAAGCAATGTCTTCTTTGGAGGCACCTCTGTGGAAAGAGGCGATAAACAGTGAGATTGATTCAATCCTACAGAACCATACTTGGGAGTTGGTTGATCTTCCACCAGGTTGTAAGCCACTGGGCTACAAATGGAAAGATGAAAATGGATGGATCAATAGATAAGTACAAGGCGAGGTTTGTCATAAAAGATTATAGACAGAAAGAAGGCCTTGTTTACTTCGACATATATCCACCAGTGATTCGTATCACATCAGTAGAATGCTTATAGCCATAGCAGCTATAGTTGGTCTTGAAATACATCAAAAGGATGTAAAGACGTCATTCTTGAATGGTGAATTGGCTGAAGAGACTTACATGGAACAACTAGAAGGGTTTAATGTTCCTGGATAAGAACAGAAGGTGTGCAAACTTGTAAAATTCTTGTACGAATTGAAACAAGCACCTAGACAATGACATGAGAACATTGACAAAGAGATGTTGTCAAGTGGGTTTAAAACCGATGAGTGTGATAAGTGTATATACACCAAATCAACTCTAGAATGATATGTCATTGTATGTCTCTATATAGACGATATGCTGATAATTGGTAATAATCATGAGTTGATTCAGTTTACCAAGAAAATGTTAACCAGCAAATTTGATATGAAAGATTTGGGAGTAGCTAACCTAACTCTTCCTCTATCAAAGAATACTGGCTTAAGCATATCGCAATTAGAGTATTCAAAGATCATCGGAAGTCTGATGTATCTCACGAATTGCACACGAACTGATATCGCTCAAGCTGTGAATAGGCTTAGCAGATATACTAGCAATCCAGGACATAACCACTGGAAAGTCATAGTAAGTGTTTTGAGGTATAAGAAACTTCAAAATATGGGCTACATTACGAGAGATATCCTGCTGTTCTAGAGGGAAACAGCGATGCTGACTGGATATCTGATACAGTGGATTCCAAATCTACGGTTGGATTTGTTTTCACACTTGGTAATGCAGCCGTGTCATGGAAATCCTCGAGGCAAACATGTGTTGCCCGGTCTACTATGGAATCTGAGTTCATAGCATTAGACAAAACAGCGGAAGAAGCAGAATGGCTTAGAAACTTCCTGGAGGATATTCCTAGTTGGGCCTAACCGGTGCCAACGATTAGCATACATTGTGATAGCCAATCGGCTATTGGGAGAGCCCAAAATACAATGTATAATGGTAAGTCTCGACACATACGTCGGAGACATAATACCATACGTCAACTGCTCTCAAGTCGCATAATAACGATCGATTATGTCAGGTCGAAGGAAAACCTAGCGGATCCACTAACTAAAGGTTTACCTCGAGAGCAAGTTGAGAAGTCATCGAGGGGAATGGGCTTGAAGCCTATAATCTAAGAATTTTCACTGTGGAAACCCAACCTAGCTGACTGGAGATCCCAAGATCTAGGTTCAAAAGGGACAACAGAAACTTTGTGCAATTCAAAACAAGCACTGAAGAGTTTCGTACTCTTTCCCATTCCGATAATGACGCTGAGTGCTGTCTGTCATTGGTTAGGATAAGCTAAGGCTTTTAATGATCACTATATTAGGAGATGAGTCCTAATGGGGGTAAAGACAGATTACCTCTTCATAGCAGATCACCTATTTCAAGTAAGAAGTGAGGCCGCTTCCATGGGAACCTTTAAAGGCGGGTTACCCTAAAGTACTTGATGAATCCAGGACCGTTGTTCAGGGCCAAAATGAACACAACCGTAGAACGGGAAAATGGTCGAATTAAAGCTGTGTGTTGGCAATTGTCTTGGTTTACACCAACGGCAGAACAGTTCAAGACTATGGGTCACTGGTTTGCCAAGTAAATCCGATTGTCACTCACTAGGAAAGGTTCAAGGCGAAAGCTACCTATTTCGATGCAGCTTTAGTTCATGGTAACTCTCTCAAATGTCTCCGTGTATATTTGAAGAATTGTGGGGGATTGTAGGAAATTCTTCAATAAGGGTAATTCTGTCTTTTGGATTGGATTGGGTGCTTGTGAGGGGTACAACCCTTTGGGGGTTGCACCTCATCCCAAGGGTGCCCTATTGGCACCCTTCCATGCCTTATATAAGAAGGCTTGATGTCCAAAAGAAAGATATAGAAAGATATCCGATTTTTGATAAACAAGAGACATTGTTTTCCTTTGTTTTGAGAGAGTTTCACCATATTCCTAGTTCATACACTTGTTAAGGAGTGCTCTTTGAACAAGAAGATTCCAAGTAATCCTGGGAGAACGTTGGCAAAACGAATCCGTAAAGCACCTGTGACGGAGCCAATAAGTTCTTAAGGACAGAGGTCATCTCGACTTGGACAATTCTGTGATCTCCATTTTCTGGTTTGTTTTAATGGTTTTCTGGTTTTAGGGTTTCATGCATCTAGATCTACTTTTGTTGTTTTGATCTATTTGATTGCAAGTTATATTACTGTTTGATGATACTAATTTAACAACAGAAACTATATTATCCTAGTCATATGATCGGTTTGAGAGTATTACTTAATTAATATTTTTGAACATATTATCAAGAAATTTCTAATAATTTAATATTTAGAAAGTCTTTTTAAAATAAATTGAAGTATTCCCAAACAAATTGATTTTGAAGTTGTATCTTACCAAGGAATCTATAATTACATTATACAATTTTATTATCATAGTCATATGAGGGATGGTAGATATCCCCAATGAGCCATGGGCCCTTGGGGACCCTCCCCAAATAGAGCGAGGATCGGGGATGAAAACTTAGAAAATTTAATATCATGTACGGGGATATGAAAAATTTAATATTTATTTTTTATTCGGGGAAAGGACAGATATTATATGTAATCCTCATCCCCTCTTCATTCCTTGTTAAAATTTCTAAGTTTTCATCCCCGATCCTCCTCAAACAGGGTGATGATCGAGGATGAAAACTTAGAAAATTTAACGTCAAGGACGGGAGTATGGAAAATTTAATATTCATTTCTTATTCGGATAAATGACGGAGATTATGTGTAATCATCATCCCCTCCTCATTCCCAATTTTAAAATTTAAAATTATTTATTTTTAAAAAAGATTTTGTGAAAAGATTTTATGATAAATAGAAATGTAAATATAAAATATCATAATATGTAAGAAAAATTAAACAACAGATAATATAAGTAGTTAAATGAAACTTGTCATTAATTACAAAAATATAAATACCCAAATATTGATTTGGCTTTTGATTCAAATATTGATTTGGATATTTATTTTAAATTTATAATTTATTTTGTTATAAGATTCTAAAGGTTGACACGATTTATTTATTGTAATTTGTGTAATGAACTAATATAGTATTTATTCTTATTTTTGGATAATCCAAACTAGTTGTATTATTTTTTGATAATTTCATAGTAATTTAGTAATGTCAATGGCATTGACATAGTTTATACTTGTTAACTGATATTAGTTTATTTTGGAGAAAATTACCAGATATTCGAAGTTCAGGTCCCTTCAGGGATCCCGTTAATTATTCGGGATCTTCATACACTCCCCTCAAATAATTACGAGGAAACATGGAGGGGACGGAAGCATAAACATAATATCGGGGATATCAATCCCTTCCCCACCATCCTCATTGTCATCCCAACATTAAATCGGTTTGGGAGTATTACATAACTTCAGGAGATTTCATATAATTTTATTATTTAGAAAAGTATACCCAACCGAACTCTTTGGAAGCCCAATTAACTTTTGGAAACAATTAATTTTTTTAGTTAAAAAACTATAAGAACTTGAAAAAAATATATATTTGATCAAACTATATCAAACAGAGTCCAAATGTTTAATTGAAATATTTATTGAGTTATTATCACTATTTTAGAAAATGAGAACTAATAAATTGCTACAATAAATTTTAGGTGTACTATTTTAATAATATATCATGTGTGACTAATGTGTTAATATTATTTTTTTAACTTATGAACCGTAAAAAATTAACCTTACTTGTAAGCGCCCCATAAAATTTAATTAATATGTGGCATATTATGATTTTTATTATATAATTTTAGTCAATATAATATTTTTTTTCGAACACCGAGAAAACCTCACGTTATTCATATGGATATATGAGTAAACTGATGATGTCCTAGACTTTTATTAGGATGATATCAAGAACTTGGATATGAGACTTTGAAAACAAAATCGAAAACTCAAATAACTAGGCTGCGTCCCATGTGATTGTCCATAAAATAGTTATTTTTAGACTTTTAACACCTATTTTTATGCCTTTTCCCATTTTGCCCCCTCTTAATTCCAAATAGGGAAAAACAGGGAGGCGCGACAATCATAAATGATTATTTATTATTTATTGTTATTTTTATTTTATTTTTTGAAATCGTTGGAAATTCTACCGCCAAACCATCTCTTCCGGGCTTAAACGGAGTAGATAAAATCCATAATTATCTCAAACTCTTATAAAAAATACATTCCCTGAATTCAAACTCAAGATCTGAAGAGGTCTCTTCAGGACATCATAAATTATGTGTATGGTAACTTGCCTTAAATTTACTTGGACTTTAGTCATCATTGTTAGGTTTAGAAATTGAATTTTAAATGATTGCAATTAAAAAATAAACTAAAAATACACTCGTGTCTTTATCATTCCAAATCTACGTACTCAACAACTGATTGATATTCTTTGACTATTTTTTGGCTATTTCATTTTTAATCTTAATAAAATGTCACAATTAGGGAAAAAAACAAAAAGAAAATTTTTTATATAAATAATAGGAAAAAAAATTGATGATTACAAATAGATATGGGTTATTGGAGGCCATCATTTTCATTAATAGGAAGAGAAATATATATGTATAAAAAAGAGGGAAAGCTAAGTTTAAGCTAACAATTTCTAATCTGATTGATGGGTATTATAGTTCATTAAATGTCTTTATCTTCATTTTAATTAATGTTTTAAAAGTCCAATCGAACTGGTGGATTGAAGTAGGGATTGATTGTGAGTTTGGTTTGTTTGAATCTTTAAAATTAGTCTGTAAAAAAATTATTCAAAATCGGTGAATCCGTCTAGTTGGTTTTTTATCCTAATTTTTTATTAACAAAAAAATGAATATTTATTTTTATAATTTTTATTTAATTAAAATTATTTATAACATCAATCAATTGTAACGATTTAATGAAATTTGTTCAATAGGTCGAACTATTGATTCATTAAATTTTTTATATCATTGGTTTAACCACCTAATTTTTAAAACAATAATTTTAACAAAAAAATTAACTAACATAAGATTGTTTGGAACATTCATTTTTAGAATGGTGGGGATTTAGCTGTTTATTTCCTAACTATGTTAGTCCCAAATATGAGTTGATTAAAAGTTTATAAATCTTAACTTAAGAGGTTCATATTTTATAAACAATTTGTTTGTGGGTTCTTGTTTGTGTTTGTTCTATTTTGATGTTATGGATCCACTCTCTATAGTGGTAGTTTGTCCAACTTTTATATTGATTTTTATTTCCTATTTTTGCAGGATGAATAATTCTTTTCTCAACATACAAATGTTTGGTGCGGACTAAGTGTATAGATCTGAAGTGAAGATTGAAGTTTTTCGAGTTTCCCGAGATTTTTACATAGATCTATTAGTTATTATGTATTACATTGGTTATGTTGTTGTAAAAGTTGTCGTTCCAATGTATATATTATGTTGTTTCACTTCTAATTAGGAATATATGGCCACCGACGTTGCACTGAGGCTGAGGTAAGGAGACCATATCGGGCCCATAAAATCTTTTATTCCTAAGTAGTTTTAGGTGTGAATATGTATTTCTGTTAGTTACGGGAAACACATAATACATATATTATGTTATGTTGTTAAGTTTATCCTAACTAAACTTGAATTTTAGGATTTTATAAATTTATTTTCGAGCTTTTATGACTATGTAATTACATTCTTATGATGTTTTTATGAATGAATTTCATTTCATCTTAAAAAAAATAAGTTTTACAAATTAAAATAATTGATTTACATGCGCTCACAAATACCAAGTAATGTTGTAAATTCTTCAAATATTAAGTTTGAATGGATGAGAGACATGTCTCTTCGATGGTACCCTATGGGAATTGTACATACATGTAGGGACATGTCCTCCAATTTAGAAGAACATATTTTTAGGCTCCAAGTGGTGCATGAGAGGAGTATAACCCATTGGAGGGTTGCACTCCAAACCAAAGGGTGCCCTTAAGGCATCATTTCATGCCTTTATAAAGAAGCCTTCATGTTCATTTTAAGGAATCTGAATCCATCCAGTAGAGAAAACTCATATTATTTTAGAGTCAGAGAGAGTTTCACCATTATCCTAGTTCAAGATCTTCTTAAGAAGTGTTCATTGAAGAAGAGGAATCCAAGTTATCCTAGGAGGATGTTAGCCACAAAACCCGTAGAGCACCGAGGCGGGGCTAATAAGTTATTAAGGATAGAGGAAACTCGACTTGAACCACTGATTTCGTCATTTTTCCAAGTTTTTCTTGTTATCCAAAGTTTAGGGTTTATGGTGAAATATTGGCATGACTTGGTGATTTGATTTCATTGTTATTATTGATGCATGTTAATTTCGGTTAATGACATTAATTCCCCAACAATTTTAAGAACTTATTAACATTAGTGTTTTTAGATGAAAATTCGCATGTTTTGATAAGAAATTTTTTGGAAACTATACTCTGTGCATGAAAAATACGCATGGGCGTTCGAACGCTCGACAAACACGTAGGCCAAAATTTGATTTTTCGTAAGAACTTTCGAACGCGTATTCAAACGCAACTCGAACGCAAGTCCTCTGCCTAAGAACGTTCGAACGCGTCTTCAAACGCATCACGAACATAACATTTCGTTCGAACGCGGTCTCGAACGCTACACGAATGTGAACTCTTTGGAACACTTCGTTCGAACGCGTTTACAAACGCTACACGAACATGCACACACTGGACAGTCTCGTTCGAACGAAGATACGAACGCGACACTAACGACTTGATCCTGTAATTATTTCTAAATTGAAATAAACTTATATTAACTTCATTTATCATAATATTAACTTAGTAAATCATATATTGTATTACAGTAATCTTGGTAGTATAGATTTAAGTTAACATTAGGGTGTTCAATTATCACAAGCATACACATAGTGATAAAGTTGAAATTTAATTGTGTGTTGCATACTTGGTTGGGAATTAAAAGTGTAATCTTATACAAGTAATTCCGTCCAAGCTTGATTGATTTACACACACACATAATACTAAGTTTGAATTCCTAAGAGATTCTATTGAGGAAATGTTTAAAGGATATTCTGTCAAAGAGGCGATAAGAGTCTAAATGGTCAGGGATTTAAGTGGTTACTCCGGACCCCCCGTCCTCTGGGAATATTCCTTTATTTACTTATCATAAGAAACCTTAGTCGAAAATTCAAGGACTTGTGTAACAACGAGTTGATACTTGGTATATCACTTGAACAAGATCATTTGTTGATCATTGTACAATTTATCTTTTGTAGATTTATTGATCGCTGTTGATTTTCCAGTTACATATGGCTAGCAGAAACATCTCAGTACTGGTCGCTCATGGAGAAAAATCGGAAAAGTTTGGTGGAGCAAACTTTAAACAGTGGCATAGCAAAATATTGTTCTACCTGACAACTCTCCAGTTGGCTAAGTTCCTCAAAGATCTTACGGTAGGGGTGAGCACCGGTTCCGGTTCTACCCGGAACCGATTGGAACCGGACCGGTTTTTCGGGTTTGGAACCAGAACCGGTTGTAATCAGGTAGGTTCCGGTTCTAAAAATGAAGGAACCGATTTTATCCGGATAGGTTTCGGTTCCAAAATGGTCGGAACCGAAACATGAAACCGGTTTATATTAACATTTAGAGATTTATATGAATATTTAGAGATTTAAATTTCGGTGCTCTGAGATATTTCTTTTAATTCATCTCTTTGTTGTTAAATTTTTAGATTGTGTTTTTTGATATTGTAACAATTATGTTTGCTGGGAGCTTTGTTGGCATTGCGTGTGCTCGCTCTCTGCATTATCAGTTCTACTCTTGGTATGTAAGCTGGACATAATACTTTTTTTTTTGGTGATTGATTTGGTAGCATAATTGTGCTGCTTATAGTTTCAAAGGTTGTTTTCTTCACTTGATCCAACTTTAGCATGCCAAACTGTATTTTCAATTGGAAGAGCAAAAGTATTCTCAAAGTTTGGACAAAAAGCAAATCCATTTTGTGATGCTGTGTGATATAAATTCTGGACTTCCATATTATAATATAGCATGAATTGTATTTTAACATGTCTTAACTTTTTCCTTGAGCAGAAGGTGTATGCTTTGGTAGTGTTTGTCAATTTTAATGTCTTGTGATTAAGTGTTTATCATTCATTTTAATTAAAATATTTTTCACTTTCTTCGTTCTTGAGCTTCCGCACTCCCATTTGGTCCCTGTTTTTTCCTACGGACTCGTATCAGAATGAAATTTTCATTAAAATATTTTAAAATAGGGTAATTCGAAACCGAACTGGAACCGGATTGGAACCAAATAATAGGGTACCCTGTTTAATTGGGTAGGTTCCGGTTCCACTTAGTGCGGAACTGAATTTTTCCAGGTAGGTTCCGGTTCTATGCAGAACCATTCAAGAAGGATTTTACAAGTTTGCACACATTCTGACGACTTATTGTGCAAGAACTACATTTTGGGAGGACTTGACAATACCATGTACAATGTGTACAAAGACATGATTTCTGTGAAGATTTTCTGGGAATCTCTCGAGAAGAAATACAAAATCGAGGATGCCGGGCAAAAGAAGTTTGTTGTGGGTAGGTTCCTGGACTACAAAATGGTTGATTCAAGAACAGTAATGTCTCAGTTAGGTGAACTACAATTGATCATTCATGAAATATTGGATGAATGGATGAAACTCTGTTAGACGTTTCAAGTTGCCACCATCATTGAAAAGTTACCTCCATCATGGAAAGAGACTTCAGGAGTTATCTGAAACACAAAAAGAAGCAGATGAACCTTGAAGACCTTGGAGTTCGATTGAGGATCGAAGAGGACAACAGGAAGTCCGAGAAGGCCAGCTACAAGACTATAAAGTCAAAGGCCAACATCGTCGAGGGTATAAAAGGTAGCAAAAAGAGAAAGAACAATAGAGCTGATTCTTCCCAAGCAAACAGTAAGTTCAAGGGGAAGTGCTACAACTATGGAAAAAGCGGTCATATGGCAAAGGACTGCAGAAACAAGAAGTCTCAGGACAAGGGCAAGAAAAAGAAAAATGAGGCCCATGTCGCTGAAGATAAGCAGTTAACTGATGAGATCTCAGAGATGAACCTCTCAGCAGTGGTAACTGAAGCAAACTTGGTTGGGAATCCGAGAGAATGATGGGTAGACATTGAGGCTACTCATCATATCTGTGCAAATAGAAAGATATTTTCCTCGTATCAGAAGGTCGATGGTGGCGATCATCTGACAATGGGAAACTCGTCTACCCCTTAGAGTGGTTGGACAAGGCACATTGGTTCTGATGATGACATCTGGAAATGAGCTTAAATTGAAGAATATTTTGCATGTTCCTAATATTCGGAAGAACTTGGTCTCGGGCTCTCTCCTTAAAAAGAATGGTTTTAAGCCTGTATTTATTTCTGAAAATTTTATATTGACCAAGAACGATGTTTATGTAGGAAAATGATACCTCACTGAGGGCATTTTCAAATTCAATGTAATGACTGTCAATCGATACAGTGCTATTAATAAAGCTACAAATTTCGCTTATATTATTTAGTCACAAAATGTATGGCATGAGAGGTTATGATATGTTAATTATGATATAATGCGTAAATTAATTAACATGGACCTTATACCTAAATTTGCAATTGATAGCTAACATAAGTGTGAGGCATGTGTTGAAGTAAAAATGCATAGAACATCATTTCATTCCATAAAACGAAGTTATGAACCCTTGGAACTTATACACATACACACTGATGTGTGTGATATGAATATTGTGCAAATAAGATGTGGTAAAAAGTATTTTGTCACTTTTATCGATGATAGCACAAGATTCTGTTATATGTATTTGCTGAGGAGCAAATATGAAACTATTGAGAGCTTTATACACTATAATAATGAAGTTGAAAATCAACTTGGCAAGAAAATCAATAGAATCAGGAGTGATAGAGGTGGTGAATATGTATCAATATTTGGTGAATATTGTTCCAATCATAGAATTATTCACGAAATCGATGCTCCTTATTCGCCTCAACAAAACGGGATTGCTAAGCGCAAAAATAGAACGTTGAAAGAAATTGATGAACGCCATGTTGACAAGCTCTGGTTTAACCCAGAACTTGTGGGGGGAAGCGTTGTTTTCCGCCAACTACGTTCTGAACAAGCTACCTCACAAAAGATTGGACAAGACATCATATGAGTTGTGGAAAGGTTATGTACCTTCCTACAAATATCTGAAAGTGTGGGGGTGTCTTGCCAAAGTAATGGTTCCTAAACATAAGAATGTTAGAATATGACCCAAAACTGTTGATTGTATATTCATCGGATATGCTCGCAATAGTAGTGCGTATCGATTCTTGTTACACAAGCCTGAGATTCATGACATCAATCCGAATATGATAATTGAGTCAAGAAATGCGACATTTTTTGAAGAGATATTTCCTTGTAAGGAAAAACAAAGAAGATATATAGTCTCTCGAAAGAACTATTAATATTGTCAAGGACAGTGATCATGTGTGCAAACTTGTAAAATCCTTGTACGGATTAAAACAAGCACCTAAACAATGACATTAGAAATTTGACAAAGAGATGTTGTCAAGTGGGTTCAAAACCAATGAGTGTAATAAGTGTGTGTACACCAAATCAACTCAAAAATGATATGTCATTGTGTGTCTCTATGTAGACGATATGCTGATAATTGGTCGTAATCATGAAATGATTCAGTCTACCAAGAAAGTGTTATCCAACAGATTTGATATGAAAGATTTATGAGTAGCTGATGTGATCCTAGGAATTAAGATTTCTAGGACATCAGAATGATATATATTATCTCAGACTCATTATGTTGAGAAGATCCTTGAGAAATATAACAAATGAGATCTAAATGTGGCTAGAACTCATGTAGACATAACTTTTCATCTATCAAAGAATACTGGCTCAAGCGTATCGCAATTCGAGTATTCGAGAATTATCGGAAGTCTGATGTATCTCATGAATTGCACACGACCTGGCGCTCAAGTTGTGAACAGGCTTAGCAGATATACGAGCAATCCAAGACATAACCACTGGAAAGCCATAATAAGAGTTTTGAGGTATCTGAGAGAAACTTCAAAAAAAGGGTTGCATTATGCGAGATATCCTGCTGTTCTAGAGGGATATAATGATGCTAACTGGATATCTGATACAGTGGATTCCAAATCTACAAGTGGATTTATTTTCACACTTGGTAGTGCAGCCCTGTCATGGAAATCCTAGAGGCAAACATGTATTACCTGGTCTACTATGGAATCAGAGTTCATAGCATTAGACAAAACATGGAAAGAAGCAGAATGGTTTCGAAATTTCCTGGAGGCTATTCCAAGTTGGCCCAAACCGGTGTCAGCGATAAGCATACATTGTGATAGTCAATCGGCTATTGGGAGAGCCCAAAATACAATGTATAATGGTAAGTCTCGACATATACGTCGGATACATAATATCATACGTCAACTGCTCTCAAGTGGCATAATATCGATCGATTATGTCAAGTCGAAGGAAAACCTAGCGGATCCACTTACTAAAGGTTTACCTAGAGATAATGATGGCAAAATCTGGATCCGGATCCAGAAGAGTTTTTGTTACTCCGGGTCCGGACCCGGATTGTTTTTTTTTTTTAATTTTAATTGTATTATTTTATATTTATATTTGTATTTTGTCAATTTATTAGTTTTATTTCAAATTTTTAATTTTTAATATATATATATGTATATATATATATATGCATAATATTTTATATAATTTTTTTATTATAATCTTAATTTATTATATTTTTTTTCATTTTTTTTCCGGACCCGAAATCACCCGGTCTTAATTTTAAAGACCCGGGTCCGGATTTTTTAATTCCAGACCCGGTCTTCCCGGAACCGGGTTGTCCGGGTCCATGCGGACCCGGGCCGGGTCCGGGTGTTGTTGTCATCTCTACCTAGAGAGCAAGTTGAGAAGTCATCGATGGAAAGGGGCTTGAAGCCTATAAATTAAGAATTGTCACTGTGAAAACCCAATCTAGCTGACTGAATATCCCAAGATCTAGGTTCAAAAGGGACAACTGAAACTTTGTACAATTCAAAACAAGCACTGTAGAGTTTTGTACTCTTTCCCATTCCGATAATGACGCAGAATGCTGTCTGTCAAGGTTAGGATAAGCTAAGGCTTTTAATGATCACTATATTAGGAGATGAGTCATAATTGGGGTAAATGTAGATTACCTCGTCATAATATATCACATATTTCAAGTAAGAAGTGAGACCGCTTCCATGGGATTTTACAGGCTGACTTCCCTAAAGTGCTTGATGAATCCAGGACCGCTGTTCATGGCCGAAATGAACACAACCGTAGAACGAGAAATGGTCGAAGTAAAGCTGTGTGTTGGCAATTGTCTTGGTTTACACTAACGGTAGAACAGTTCAAAAATATGGGTCACTGGTTTGCCAAGTAAATCCGATTGTCATTCACTAGGAAATGTTCAAGGTGAAAGCTACCTAACCCTCATTAAATAATACATGTAGGGACATGTCCTCCAATTTAGAAGAACATACTTCTAGGCTCCAAGTGGTGCATGAGAGGGGTATAACCCTTTGGAGGGTTGCACCCCAATCCAAAGGGTGCCCTTAAGGCACTATTCCATGCCTTTATAAAGAAGCATTCATGTTCCTTTTAAGGAATCTGAATCCATCCAGTAGAGAAGTCTCATATTATTTTAGAGTCATAGAGAGTTCCACCATTATCCTAGATCAAGATCTTCTTAAGGAGTGCCCTTGAAGAAGATGAATCCAAGTTATCCTGAGAGAACGTTAGCCACAAAACCCGTAGAGCACCAATGTGAGGCTAATAAGTTCTTAAGAACAGAGGAAACTCGACTTGGACCACTGATTTTGTCATTTTTCCAGGTTTTTCTTGTTCTCCAAAGTTTAGGGTTTATGTTGTAATATTGTCATGACTTGATGATTTGATTTCATTGTTGTTATTGATGCATGTTAATTTCGGTTAATGACACTAATTCCCCAACAAGTTTTTCATTGTATTTCTTATAAATGGGTTGGAACTCACGCGATGCACAAGTTTATTTTTATTTTATATGTAATATTTTTATTTTCATTAATCTACGGTTCCTATTTATTTTATTAATGAGTATAATATTTTAAGATAATGAGCTAAGAATATATTTTAGTTTTAGAAAGATACAAAATATACATTCAATGTTTTATGTATTTAATCTTATTTTACTAACGGGTCATGCTAACAAGTGACTCAAGGGCACTCCTTACGAATATATTTTAGGAAAGTTTTTATATCATTTTTATTGGGAATGTAAAAAATTGTCAACACATTAATTACTTTTTCATTTTTCCCATGAAAATTTTCCTAAAATGTATCATTGACGAGTGCACTAAGGGCACTCGTTAGCATTTTCTTTTATTAATTAGTACAATCTTTTAAAATAATGAGCTAAAAATATATTTGAGTTTTAGAAAGACACAAAATATACATTTATTAATTTTATTAAATGAATTTTTCCAAAATATTTAATAGCCCATAAAATATTTAATAATTACATTGTGAGAATTAAATATTCTCCTCAAATTAAAAAGAAAAACTCAATACTTTAAGGTTGAATATGAGAATTTCAGGGCGTAAGATTGAATGTGGAGTTTTAAAATGATGTGAAATTAGTAATATATATAATGATGCATCACGTCGAATACATCACACCAAATTTTTCATTTTACTTCTTAAGTTTTCATTATATATCTCAAATTATGATTAACGTTTTCCAAGTCTCTTAAAATTTAAGATATGTAAGAAAGAACACTTCAGATATGTAATAAGAAACTTGATAAATACAATTTTTTTTTCAAAAAAATCTTTAAGTTGATCGACGTGAAGTACTACAAATCTAACTCGAATGCATGTATGTATATACATATATTTACGTCATTTGAGGACTGTGATTTAATGATGTAGAAATTAGTATATGATCTTGAGATATTGGATTCGAATTCAATAAGTGTGTTTCTTATAAGAGTATGAGACAATCGGAAGTTTTACATACTCCACTTAAGTCATTCACATTAAATTATAGCCCATTAAGCCAATAATTTTGGCGTAAAGAGAAAGGAAATCAAGATAGTATATTGTTGATGAAGCCATGGTAGTTTAATTAGTAAAATCATTGAACATAGGTGATGCTTTCGGTGCTCCAAGTGCAATGATGTCTCTTTATTCTCATCGATTTTATCATCCAGTGCTTCCGGTTCCAAAACCAAATCGCACGAAGAGTTCGTATAAAAAGAGAGTCGACACATATGATCAGTTAAAACAATCATATTTGACCCAAAATTAATGTCTTTGAATTTATTAAAAAAAAATTAATTTTTAATATATAATATGATTTTTTATTAATAGAGATTCATTTTAAAAACTCGTATAAAATTCTATAAAATTCAAGCGAACTCATGACCGCTCCTGTCTCCTGATGCACGCACTCACGCACACGTAGCAACGCAATTCATCATCAATCTGTCCCTAAACTTGCAATTATATCAAATTATTTAGTTTTCTTTTTAATCTTGAGGCACACTCCTGGGTTCCACACGGGCACGACAATTTTTGTAAATAAAATTTCAAGGTAATATGTTAATTTTAAGTAGGGGTGATCACGGTTTAGGGTCAAACCACAACCCGAACCGAACCGGACCAACTCGAATCGCATTGCGCGGTTTGAAAAAAAATAAAAAATAATTTCGGGTCAATCGGAACCGAACCGTAAATTTCGGGTCGGTGTGCGGTTTTGACCCAACCGCGACCCGAACCGCCTAAAACCGTAAATTTTGACTCAAATCGCGATCCGAACCGCCTAAACCGCCGACCCACGTTCAAATTAGATATTATTTTATATTTTTCTTCTTTTTTAATCATGAAATTTAAGATATTTAATGATCATATGACAATATGCAATGTATAAATGAAAATTAAAGTATTTTTTCTCTTCAATTATTATGTGAAAACACACAAAATTTCCTTAAAAAAATTTATAATCCAAACTGCCGACCCGAGCCACCCAAATCGCTAAACCGCCAACCTGAACCGCCGCGGTTTTCCTTATCAAATTTGAGGTTTTAGTTTCTAATTTCCCAAACCGTCAACCTGCGCGGTTTGAAGTGAAAAACGAAAAAACCGATCTGAACCTTAAGTTACCTTTATAATGGGTGGATAATGGTCAAAAATATTTTTGTTATTATTGGTAATAAGTGATGGAGTCACCTTGGGATCAGTGGGACACGTGTCCTGAATTTTGGAAATTTTTTAAAATTTATGAAAATATATTAAAGTTACGTTTTAAAATTACTCTAATGACCTAATAATTTTTGAAAAGTTTCAACATATCTTTGGTTTAACAATATAATTATTTAAAATTTATTTAGTTATCACACTTAATAGATAGTGACTCACAAAAAAATAATGCAATACAAGAGAATATTATATTTTTTAGAAATTGTTTTTAATGTTTTTCTTGAAAAACAAATATATAAGTAAAAAAAATATATAAGTAAAAACAGAAAATTATAAATATGTTGCTAAATCTCATTGGATACTGATTCATTGTTGTTGTCGGCTCATTAGTTCGCCACCACCCAACGTCTATTATTATACATCGTTTTTACAGTTGTCTTATATATTATTATCTGAATTTTCAAAGATTAAGTTGTCCCCGAGAGGCGTAGTTTGGTGGTGTAGAGTTCATGATCCCACATTGAGGTTCCGAGTTCGAATTCAGTGAGTGCTTTTTTTGTAAGAGCCTGAGACAACCGATGTTTTACATACTTCGTTTAAGCCGGGAATGAATGATTGGCGGAGATATTTCCAACGATTCAAAAAAAAATGTCGGTAAAGTCAACATGAAATTAGAAAGATTAGATAAATTGAGTAAAAATGAAATAAATTTTAAACGTTACTCAATTAAACAAATTTTTTTTGACTATTTGGTAATAATATTTTCATAAAGTATAATACACAAATTACACATACAAAGAACGTGTTGTTAAAATTAATATGTTTTTAGAAGATTGTAAAACTTTTGCACATAGATTTTGATTTAAAATAATTATATTGAATAAATGGCTGATTAAGGATAACAAAATTCAGAATCACATTCATATCTTATTAGATAAGGAAACGATTTACATATCTAAATCCGTATTTAAATCTAAATGTGAATATATTTGAATCAGATAAGGAAATCCATTTTTTATTATATTTGCTTAGTATTAATATATCTATATTTTTTGTTTTTCAATTCCAATATTTGTATTTACGTTTATATTTTTAATTTTTAATTTCCTTCTTTTGTATTTATATTTAGATATTTTTAAATTTAAATAAATAAATTTTCTAGACTGTGCTGGTTCAGATCCGGATTCATGTGAGGATTTGCAGATCCGGGCCGGATCTGAAATTTTTTTGGCCATCCGGATACTTAGCTCTATATGAAATACCTAATATTTTAATAAATGTTTTTTTTTTTTTTTAAAAAAAGGGAAATAAAAGCCCTCCCCAAATCCAACGTGCAAGAGATGTAAGTGGTCCCCACCCTCGCCCTTTCTCTATTTGCTCATTGGGCCCCACTTCCCCCTCATTATACGCATTTATTATTATCAAACGTGTTTCCAGTTTCCACTTCATCCCCTCACATCCCAGCCCTCCGTTTCTCGTGACCCCACCTGTCAGCCATATTCCAACGGTCCTGATCTGGCTACGTAATTTGAAAACGACACGCGCAGGGGTGATGCCTAAACCTAAGTATTAAGTTAAAAAAGTCAATACTTTGACCAAGAATCATTAAGAGAGAGAGATAATATTTATTATAAATAAAGTTAAATATTTAAAAATAGATTGATGACGTCAGCGTACCTTTGACTCTCTCTCTCTCTCTCTCTTCTTCTTTAAACCCACCCTTTCCACTCTCGTCTTTCTCCACTTCTGATTTTCCTTTTGGCTAAGCATTCAATTTTCCCTCATTTTCTCGCTAACCAAACGTGGGGGAAAAAAAACTAAAACAAAAATGGTCAGGCATGATTTGTACGTTACGGTTCCGAGTTTCTTTAGGTGTCCGATATCACTAGACGTGATGAAATCACCTGTGAGTCTCTGCACGGGAGTCACCTACGACCGAGCCAGCATCCAACGGTGGCTAGACAGCGGAAACAACACGTGTCCGGCCACGATGCAGGTGCTTCAAAGCAAAGAATTCGTTCCGAATCGCACCTTACAACGCCTCATCCAGATTTGGTCCGACTCGGTCCATCACCGAGTGGAATCGTCCGAGTCGGAGAGTCGTAGGATCCTCTCTCAAGACGAAGTCAAAGACATCGTCAGCGTAGCCGTTGCAAAGAAAGAGGATTTTTCGGAGAATTTGTCGAAAATTATCGCGTTCGCTAAAGAATCCGATGAGAACAAGAAGTTTCTGGCGAAATTCGACGGGTTAGTTGTGATGCTGGTTGAAATTTTGAGTAATGTTAATGATGTGAGTGTATTAAAGCAAGTAATTAGGGTTTTGGATTTGATTTTGAACAAAATTGAAGATCAACAACCGTTGATGAACTTGATATTGAAACGCGATCAATGTTGCTTGAATTCGCTGCTGCTTGTGTTAAAGCAACAAGAAAGCGTGGATTCAAGAATTGAATCTCTTAGAATCCTGCAATTCATCGCCGCAGACGCCGATTCGAAGGTAAAAATCGCCGAGAAAGACGGATTAGTAGCAGAAATCGTGAACTCACTGAGTTTAGATTCCGATCGGAGACTAATAGAGGCGAGCTTATTGTGTCTAATCGCGATTTCATCGTCGAAACGCGTGAAAACGAAGTTGATTAACCAGAACGTGATCACAGAGTTAAGAAAACTGATAACAGATAGTAACGGTAACGGTAACGGAAATGGGAGCGGAAACGGCGCCGTATTGGTGACGGAGAAGGCGTTGAAGCTCGTGGAGGTATTGTGTTCGAGCAAGCAAGGGAGAGCGAAGGTAAGCCAAGACGCGGGTTTGCTAAACGGTGTCGTGCAGAAGATGTTGAAAGTATCAGGTGTGGCTACGGAGCACGCGGTGACGATTCTGTGGAGCATGTGTTATTTGTTTCGGGATCGGACGGCTCAGGAGGCGTTGACGAGTAGCAATGTGTTGACCAAGATATTGCTGCTGATGCAGAGCAATTGCTCGCCTGCTGTGCGGCAAATGAGCGCCGATTTGTTGAAAATTTTTAGGGTTAATTACAAGTCATGTCTCTCTGGTTATGATACTAAAACTACTCATATTATGCCCTTTTGATTGATAATTATCATATTAAATCTTTTGGATATTTGAAAAAAAAAAAGAAAAAAAAATGTCAATATGGTAGTTTAAAAGAAAATGTTTTGTAAATCAAAGGATATTTTGTTAATCAAAATGAATTCAAGCAGCAAAGAATTCATTTTTTTTTTCTTTCTTATGGTGAATATTTGCCTTTAGTGAAATTAGTCGAATGGTCCACAATAATCTCATTATTGACAGTAGAATTTTTATATAATTTTTTTAGGCGCCATGATTAATTATTAGTTTATTATCCATCTGGTCACAAGGTCGAATCTTAAAAAGCAATATTTCTTTGAAAAATATATAAAGATAAGGTTGTATATATAAAGACGTAGTGAGAGTCTTATGTATTGAAAACGAAATTATAGATCCAATCATATATATGCGCCAAAAAATAAACGGTAAATCTTTTATAAATCGAGGATGAATTATTAATTATTAATTATTACTTAGCTTATGCTTCTGTGTTATTGTTGATTATATACAATACAACATAAAACATGTTCTATTTGTATTGGTTTTATCTAATAATTAGGGTTAGGGTTTTGTTTTCACTAATTCCATCAATGATGCTTTGTATGGAGATGCAAAATGGAAAGCACAAATTAATGAAGAATAAAACATGCATCTATTGTAATAAACAAAAAGTAATCTATGAGCTGGCAATGTGTTGTATTCCAAACTTTTTTAAGTTCATAACATTGACCAAATTAGATTCCTTGGTTGATTTGCCAAGAGCAAGAGCAAGAGCCTTGATTTAATTAGAGATAAAGCATTTAAAATGTTGTGTTGGTGGAACATGATAGTGCAATGATCCGTATCACATCCGATCAGTTTTATTTGGTGGTTCGTTTGGAATTTTTTTAGATATTTCATGAGATTTAGATTATGAAATGAAGTGATAGATATACTCGAATCATAATGAATATAATTAAATCTCGTTAAGGGTTTGGAGATTTATGTTCACGTAAGCAAATATTTATCATATTTTACGATTTGATGTAATTTTTAGAATTTATGTATTTTTTCTTTCAATATAGTGAAAATCCAACAACCATTGGATGTAATTTAGATTTATAGGAACCAAGTAAATTGTGTATTATTATATGATTATTTATTGTCTTTCATAGCCTAGATTCTTAACATAAATAAGGTCTTTTTTTTTTCTTTTAAAATTTATTTAGAATAAGACAGGGAGACAAAGTGCCGCAAATGCTGAAGTGGGTTAGCTTCCTATTTGCTAAAGTTTAATGTTAATATAACTTCTACAAAGCTCTCTCTTTCAATTTTTAAATGTTTGTTGGATTTATTTGTTGGGAAAGCTATGAAAGTGATTGGAATCACAATCCCTAAAAAGAATTGTGCTAAAAGATAAAAAAGAAAGATAGGTTTGACCATTCCAATCTCTCTCTCTATATATATTTATTTATTTGGAATGGTTGAAATCTCATCGTCAAACCACACATTCTAGGCTTAAACGGAATATGTAAAATTCTCGACTATCTCATACTCTTCAAGAAAAGCATTATCTGGATTCAAAACCAGGATCCTAAGGTGAGATCCTAAACCATACACTATCAAACCACGTCCGTTGGGGACATTCCAATCTATATATATCTTATAGAAACTAGACTAGCCATAGAGAAAAATTATCTCTTTAATCTTGGGCAAAAGTGTTCTTGATTAAAGAGAAAAATAGCAACTAAGATTAGGAGCTTAATAACAAACATTAATGATATTTTAAGTAGATGAGATTTTACCAAGTTCAAAATTATCATCGAAACATTTTGATGCTAATTTGAATGCAAAGAATTACTCGTTTTTTTTTATAGAGGCAGAGGATCCTTAAAACCAAAAAATTTCTGGCCCATATACAATTTATTTATTTTAAATTTTAATATTTTTATAATTTAAGCTCCTAAATTTTTATCTCTTTTAACTCCATCCCTAATTCATTAACGTTCATTCTCATTATTAGAGAGACTTATTGATAGCTTTCAAATCTTTCTTCAAATGTTTGATGTTTTGACAAATCTCAAAGTTAGGAAGTCGAATTCAGGGAATGTGTTTCTTATAAGAATCCGAGACAATCGAAAATTTTACCTGTTCCGTTTAAACCTTAAAAAATATTTTGACAGCGGAATTTTCAACGATTAAAAAAAAAAACCTCTCTTTTAAGAAGTGGGTTTAATTTGTTTTATTTTAAATTGGATTTTTGCTATTGGAAAAAAAGGTTGCAAGTGCAAGATGCATATCAAAAGTCAAGCACTCTCCAATAGGGAACTTTTACTTTTTCTTTTAGTGAATGTTCTCATTCTTTTTCTTTCCCCATTATAAATTTAAAATATTTGGTCATGTGTGGTTGATAGTCACTATCATTGTAATTTATTAGTTGGTTTTTGGTGGGTTGGTTGTTTTTAGTTGATGTTTCATAACATTATTCATTGGGCAACCTTGTTGTTGTTGCTTACAAAATGGACACATCTTACATTATCTAAGTGGGGACTCTTCAATCTTTATACCATGATCATGATCAAGATATCATGTTGATTTGATGAATGGATAAATATAAAATCAGAAAAAATCAATTTGAATTGATGGGATTGAATAAGATACACCAATTGTTTTTGGTTTTTGTTGTTCATTTCTAATGTGTCTATTTTTACATAAAGCAAGACATAAAAGTTTTTTTTTCTTTCAAGTTAATGTTACTCATTCCTTCTATAAGCCTATAGTTCACAAGTTTATGATTTGTAATTATTTCATGAAACAAGTTTCACTATTTGCGGATGAATTTGAAAATAATTAATCTTTTTTTCAATGCTCTTTTATATCTTTCAATTATTTAACATGTTGACCTTCGACTATCCAATTATATTGATAGTATATATCTACATAACAACATTTGTTATTATTATTATTTTTGGAATCGATGGAAATTCGGAACATGTAAAATCTCCGATTGTTCCAGACTTTTATAAGAACCCACTCATTGGATTCGAATCCAGGACTTGAGGATCAGATCCTGAGCCATATACCACCAAATCATGTTCATTGGGGACACGATTATTACTTTTTTTAAAACGTTGGAAATTCCACCGTCAAACCATCCCTTCCGAATTTAATGAGGCAAATGTTCATTTGATGCTCATGCATTCATCGGATTTACTAATTCTTTTAATCCATTTTGAAGAGACATTCATCACGTAATTAGTTGATAAAATTACATCAATTTGATTAGGCAAATTCCCACTCAACTAACATTTCACATGTCTTTTGAAATGGAATAACATGATTATGTTTTTTGTACTTGTCCTTTGGGACCTTGACAAATTAGTTGAAAATTTGTGACAACTACAAAAAAAAAAAAAAAAAAAAAAAAAAAAAAAGCATTTTTTTGTCACTTCAAGTGATCTCGAAATAGCTCTAACAACATGAATGAATAGTTGCATCTTATTGTGCCTTGGGCTTAAATATATGTAAACCAAATTTCTTCCATAACTTTGGTGAGATCTTGTGAGCGAGATTCAAATTCCCGATCTCTTTATCACTTAAATTTTTTTATCAATTGAACTAACTGATATCTATTAATTATTACATCGAAATGTGCAATAATTAAAATATATTAATTATGTGGGTGAGTCGCACATGTATAAAAAGAAAATAATAAAAAATTAAAATTCATTATTTACACATTGAATCTCTTGTCTATAAACAGAGATTTCATTTCATTATTTTATTAATTCCATTCTCAACCAAATCCTCTGTATTCTAAGAGAGAAGAATATCGTTTCTTCTTAAAGAGAAAACTATCGTTTCTTCTTAAGAGTTTGTGAGATAGTTGTAATTCTCATATTTTAAGAGAGTGAGATTATTCACTCTTTGTGTTTAGAGGGAAATTGTAAAATTCTTTCCACTATAGTGAAATTCTTTTACATTTGCCCATGTATATTTCTCTTACATTGAGGGTTTTACCACATTAAATTTGTGTCTCATTATTTTATTTTATTGTTAATATTTATGGTAGGCTAATCCTCCTAATTATCTATTTTGATATAAGTAAATTACTTTCAACATTTTATGTGGTTGATATAATAACATAGTTACAAAATTTGAAACTTGGAATATAAAACTTGCAATATATATTTTATTAACCATTTAATCCAAAAACGTAAAGCTATTAGGTAAGAGTTTAATATTAACATTTGAAATCAAGTTTAACAAGTCTACTCACATAAAATATAAATTCAATAAGGATTAATGTTGAACAAAATTAGAGATGTGTGTCGAACGAGACTGTGATTTACTATTTTATATTAAATTAATTGAATAAAATAAAGATTATTTGGGTAATGTAAGTTAAGTTGGGCTTAAAAGCCCAGGTCTATAAGAGAGGCCCAAGCCCAGAAAGTTGGATATGTAATATTTCATTTACAATTAAAACATGACCGACATTCATATCACGGAAAAACTCGGGTAATTCCGGCCAGATTGATCTCAGCCCAAATGTATTTTACATTTAGGTACAGTATTATAAACCCTAAACCCGGGTTTTTTTTTCGAGAAGGCAAATCCGGACCTGGACCGCAGATTGCCATCTTTTCTTGCCTTGTCATTATATTGGGTAGGGATGGCCACGGTTCGATTACGGTTGGAATCGCTAATTAAACGGTTCCAGATTAACTCTAACCATAATTAAACCGATCAAACCGATTCGATTATAGTTTTCAACGGTTATAAGTGAAATGTTCAGTGTTCTGTACAAATAATTTATCAACCTCTCTTCATAAGGTACGTCCTGAAAATTGATTGCTTTTATTTTAGGTGAGGTGATGAGTAGCCTATTACATTTGTCTTAAAGAACCTTATATACTGTGTTCATGTATTGAATGACTAGTCTTTCATCCTTACTTCTGCAGAAATTAACCAAACAATAGCTCTCTCTTTTATTTTATTTTATTTTATATTTTTACTATTAGATATGGTCGGTTATATGGAATTTTTTGATATTTTTATATCATAATTTTATTTAGGATCAATATTATAAAGATTTGACACATTTTTATGTTAGTTATCAATGTCGGAAAATATACCTAACATATTAGGATTATTACATAATTTGAGCACATTTTTAAGTGAGACCCACTTACGGGAATGATGAAGACTCATCCATGAATTAGCTTCAAAAAAATCCAAAAAGAATTTTGCTATGATACTTCATAAAGAGAAATAGACACGCACAATCGAAGAATATATTCCATTCAATTACGGGCCGATGAGAAATTCCAATTTCTTAAGGGTCACAAGATCCCCTCGGCTACAGTCGTAGAATCATTGAACGAGCCTTCGTGTGATGAAGTAGGATCGGAAGTGTTGACAGCCAAAACCAGTCAACACCAAAGTTAAACGAAATAAGAGTATGGAGCCGTGTGTTTAATGTGGTTTAGAGAATCTAAGGCCTACATCCACAAATCAATTTTATTTATGAAGTTAGTGGACTCTCATAAGCTTACAATTCCGCTCTGATTTCTGAAGAGTTTTAGTACTCTCCCTATTTGTCCTCTCATTGTTACAGTGAACTCCCCCTATTTATAGTGTTGGGAATGTGTTACAATGGCGTGAACGTGGTAACCGTTGGAGACATTATGGATAATAATTGACCCTAATTATTGGGATTTATTATTATCTTGATTTGGTAACCACTGAGATGATTCTCTTCCCTTAATTGGATTTTTTATGATGATATGCGAGCAGCGAGCTAGAGTACTTAGGAACTTGTCATCCGTGGCGCCTAGGTCACATGAGATGCATCCAACAAGCTGAATCGTGGGGACGAGATAAGTTCGTTGTTGCTTCAAGGGCGGGTCGCATCTGTTGGAGTTGGTGCTTGGAGCGCCAATTCAAATAATGTATTGTATATTATATTTTATTATTTATTAATAAAATAACTACATTTTCATTTAAACCTTGTTAATGATAATATCATTATGTTTATTAGATTGATATATAAATATGTTGAGAATGACATCGACATTAGAATAGTAATGTAGTAATACTGGACACTAGGTGGTCCGATTTTGAGATAGTATTACTATTATAAACTATTCTTAAAGTAAATATTAATAGTCGTTGGTTTTGGAATGTGGTCGAATTCCTATAACCTAGAAGACTAGCACATGTCGTATATTAGAATTGGACTCGGTATACTATGAGCAAGAGAAGTTCGCATAGACATGTGAGTATTCATTGGAGCAAATACTGAATGACTCATAGGTGATTCCTAATAGTTGGAAGTACACACCACCGTCAATAAGAATCTCCTCGAGTTGAGTATCATATGTGATCATTTGACTATAGGATACCATTGATTTTGTGTGTGATCTTTCACAATTTGATGCCATATATGTCACAGACTTTTCATGGTATGACCACTAGATGTTCGTTGGGTGTGGACCGATGCACTTATTAATCAATTGCGTATCAAGATATGATCTTTCGGTCTGTATGTGTACCATAAGAGATTAAGGTATCCAGATGATTAGTCACGATTCGTAAGCTTTGGCCAAATCCGATCACATATGGAGGATCGCATGTATCAGAAATAATGTTCTGATTAGTTATAAAGAATCGTGGACATGTCGACAGTATGAGATGTACGCCTTGGAAACTCGACAGTATAATATATGTTTCCTAAGCACAACTCAGATAGCCTACGACGAATGAATTGTTAAACATATGTGATGACATCGACTTGTATAGTTAAGAAATGTTGTTCGTGTTTTTCATGAATTCGGAGGTGGCCAAATTACGTACATATAAGCTAGGTTTATATGACGAACGTGTCTGGACTTAGAGAGTCCAAAAATATGAAATGTACTGGTTGAGCACTTGGGTAGCTGATAATGTTTGATAATTGATAATATTTGATATTATAATTATCAATTAAAATAATTAAGAGTTATTGGATAACATTAATTATTTACTTTTACCCAATTGGATTAATCCAAAATCACACAAGGGCTTTGTTGTAATTTCATAAATATCTCTACCGTTGGAAAATATTTTGGTAATTACAAAATATGTAATAATATGTGTATTTGGCTTGATTTAATTGGATTAAACCAAAGTGGTAGACAAATGTGATTAATCACGTCTAATTATATATATTTGGACAAATTGGATTAAGTCCACCTAAAAATTGATTAGAACTTTTATTAATTAAAAATTGCATAAGCTTCACTATAAAAGACAAACTTAAACAAGTTTATAATTAAGCTTGAGAAAGTTAAAGCAAGTATTAAGGCAAAAACATAAGAATAATTAGCCTAAATAAGTGTTTAGAGAATTTTTGAAAGTTCTCTACATTTTTCAACAATGAGGAGGAGATTAGATCTTTGGTTCAAGTTTACTAGGTAAGTTTGTTCTTCTCTAATAAGGTATGTTTTTTTTATTTGATACAGAACCATATAGCTTGAAGTTGAAATCATGCTAATAAATTTGTGTATGGATGCTTTGGAAGCATAAACACAATATACTTGTAATTGGGTTAAATATGTTAATGTTGGACATGAAACATAAAAATTAGAGTTTGGAACTATAGATGAAAGCTTGGAGTTATGACTACCATTTTAGAATCACCTGACCACCTTTGAGTTACCCAAAATTATTCATGAGTCACTTTGTGGGATTCTTGTTTGTTTTGTATTTTTAATTTCAAAATTTATGCATGTGCGTATTTTGAATAAATTTATGTTTTTGTAAAAATATTTGATATTTTGAAAAACTTGATTTTTTTTATAACATGTGTTTATGTTTGTTTGATGTTAACAAATTAATTTTGGGTGTTTGGAAGTATTTAGAGAAGATTGAAAGCAAATTAGGTAAAATATCCAATTTGCATCATCTTTCTGTTTCTAAAGAGCCGATGCTTTAACAAGAAACAATTAAAAAAATAATTGAGCGCTACAATGGCGTTAGTGAGCACGCACAGAATATAATTTCTGTCTGTTTTTGAGTTTTCGGATTCCAATTCAGCCCTGATTTTTTTCTATACATTCGTAATGGAATATAATATTCCATTAAATTATTTAAAAACACACTCATGCTCTATTATCATGGGTTAGACCTATTTTCGTTGCGTGAGGCACGATCTGACCCTAAGGGTCCCATAACTACTCCGACAACATCCTGGATGACTCTTACAAGGTTGACATTGTAATGAGCGAGCCAAGACTGGTGTTGGGTGTTTTGGACTGGACCTCCTCCAATTAGGATTCTCATGCTGACGGCTTGATCCACTCAATTGGGCCTCTTGTCTTTGATCTTGTTTAAACCCATAACATTATCCCCAGCGTCTAGCATGCCTTTAGCATGATGGAGGCTTGGTTTTCTTCCAGCGAACTGGTTGAGTCTTCGAGGGCATTTCTTCTTTCCATGTGAGTTCATCTTGGAGTAATTTTAGTATTTCAGAGCATGTCGATCGTCATTTTGGGAAGTTATTGATGAGGCTCTTGTCGATTTTGGGTTCGCACCATTCACCGATGGTCTTAGTTACGTATGGTGTTGTGATAGTAGAGAACACCGACATAAGGCATCGCAAATCGGATAATAGGAGGAGGTCTCTTCTGACAGCGAACTAGAAGGTTCCCCTCACTTGAGCCAGTGCAACACGGGCATAAAATCAGCTACAACAGTATCAATTCAAGCTCGAACGAAAATTTGATGCCTCTCAACATTTTCAGCACAAGGAAATGAAGATAAGATAGAGACTCATCATAACAAACTTCTATGTCGGCCTCGCGAGCAATTGCTCCCACAGTTTCACTCGGCTCATCTCACACCTTTAAAGTGAGTTCGTATTGATCTTGATAAGAGGAAAAATCCTATGAACAATGCCATAGAAGAAACACCCCTCTCTCCACAGCCCCGAAGTAATAACAGTTCCCTAGAAGAATCATATTGCGAACAGAGTCGAATTCTTATCGCATAGTCGTGATCCTTGTGGTGGTCGCTTTGATTTTTTTTTAAAAAAATTCTAAATGTGGAGAAATTCATACACTTTTATTAAATACGAGGCCACAAACTTAATGCAATCATATTACAATAGGTCGTTTAAATATGGTAACATCACATGTGTTATGCGTTCTAGGCTGGGCAACGCGGGCACCATCCATGTTCTACAAGTGATAAACATCATTGCTCAGGTCACGTCGGATCTTGTATGGCCTTTCCCAGTTCGGATCGAGGGTCTTTTCTCGGGCACTTGGAAGTACCAATCGCAGAACCATATCGTCTTCTTTGAATTTTCATACTCTAACTCGCTTGTTGTAAAATCGAGTCACCTTTTATCGATAAGCGGCCTCTCGCAAGTGAGCTAAGTCCCTCTGTTCTTGGATTAAGTCTATATTAGCAAAGAGTAGGTCATCATTCTGTTTTTGGTCAAAATGAGTTTGCCTAAATGACGACACCTCAATATCTGCAAGGATTATTAACTATGAACCACACAAGAGAATGAAGTTTCCCTGTTTGTTGTTTGAGCTGTGGTTCTGTATGCCTATAACACCTTTGGTAGCTCCTCGACCCATTGACCATTTTTGTCAGGGAGCTTGGTTTTTAGCTTTTGCTTTATTATCTTATTGATTGCTTCGACATGTCTGTTAGCTTGTGGGTGGCTCATTGAGGACGAGCTTTTCATAATTCACAATTGTTCGTAATAGCGTCTGGATTACCTGTTGTCAAACTGAGTCCCGTTATCGATCACAATTCACGACCTCTTGGGGTATCCTGAACCAGCAGATGACGTTGATCCATATAAACCTTTCAACCTTTGTTGTGGAGATTGTGCTTAAGGGCTCCACTTCTGCCTACTTGATGAAGTAATCCACCATAATAATAACACGTTTGCAATTTCCATGAGTTGTCGACAAAAGGCCAATCAAGTCTAGGCTCCAGATCACGAACAACCACAAGCTCACTATATACTGCAATTAAATGGGAGAAGCTTGTGTGACCTTGGTAAAACGCTGACAATCACATTCTCACTAAGGCTAGGGCGTCCTACTTCATTGTGGGCTAGTAGAAACCTTGCCGCAAAGATTTATGGGCCATAGAAAGCCCTCGGATGTGATTCCCACAATGGTCAGAGTGGACGTCGTACAGGACTCACGTCACATTTGTTGGAGTTGGTTATTGCAGCGCCAATTCGAATAATATATTGTATGTTGACGGCTGATTTTGGTCTCAGGGCAATATGAGAATATTACTCCCGAGACAATCCTCCCTCAATAGTGAATTTGTTTGGTTGTGGGGGACCAAAAGCAAACTTAGCAAAAGACAGATAAATACGCCAATTGACAAAGAGATTTAACGTGGTTCGGCGGATCTTGGTCCGACCTACGTCCACGGGCACAAAAAGGATGATACTTTTATTACTAAAACACGCTTCTCAGCTCTGCTTCTTGTTTTTTACCAGTCTGATGGTAATGATTCTCTCCCTTATACATAATCTACCATTCTATTTATAATAGTGAAGAAATCAGACTCCTTCTAATATGTGGATTCATATTTGAAATAATCTCTTGTTCCCACAAGGAAACCTTTATCAAATCTATCTCTACTTCCTTTATCCTTCTAGAACACTGTCTTTCATCAGTATCCCTTATGAAGGTAGGACTGTCTTCTTATCCGTAAGAATAGGGAGTCATCTTCCGGAGTATGTATCACCATCTGGTCGGTCTTCATGGGGTCGGTCATGATAGTCATTTGAATTGAGAATACTGCTGTCGATCTGATAATGCTCGGTTATTCGCACCAAAGTGCTCGGCTGCCGATCATAAAGTGATCGGTCTCTTCCTGTTGTGGTCGGTCTGTAACCATAAGGTGCTCCGCCTCTTATTGCAAAGTGCTCGGGTCCTTGCTGCTGGCTTTCCATGGGCGGGTCAGCATCAATGATCCTGAGCAAGAATGAGATTTTACCTTCTTGCCCCTGTCCTGCTGCTTAAATAACATAGTGCCTGAAAACACCATCAACATTGTACATTATATTTTATTAATTATTAATAAAATAAATACATTTTTATTTCAACCTTGTTAATGATAATATCATTATGCATGTTAGATTGATATATAAATATGTTAAAATGACACCGACCTTAGAATAATCATGTAGTAATACTGGATACTAGGTGATCCGATATTGTGATAGTATTACTATTATAAACTATTCTTAAAGTAAATCTTCTTAGTCGTTGGTTTTGGAATGTGGTCGATTTCTTATAACCTAGAAGAGTATCACATGTCGTATATTAGAATTGGAGTTCCAATGGTTTAACCAGGTGTACCATGAGCAAGGAAAGTTCGTATAGACATGTGAGTATTCATTGAAATGAAAACTGAATGACTCATAGGTGATTTCTAATAGTTGGAAGTACACACCATCGTTAATAGGAATCTCCTCGAGTCGATTAGCATATGTGATCCTTTAACTATAGGATAACATTGATTTTGTGTGTGATCTTCCACACTTTGATGCCATATATGTCAGAGACCTTTCATGGTATGACCGCTAAATATTCGTTGGGTGTGGACCGATGCACTCGTTAATCAAGTGCGTTTCAAGATATGATATGTCGGTCCGTATATGTACCATAAAAGATTAAGGTATCTAGATGATTAGTAACGATTCGTAAGACTTTGGCCAAAGCCGATCACCTATGGTGGATCGCATATATCAAAAATGATATTATGATTAGTTGTAAAGAATCGTGGATATGTCGACATGAGATGTGCGTCTCGAAAATTTGAAGATGTAATCTATGTTTCCTAAGCACAACTCAGATAGCCTACGACGAATGGATTGTTAAACATATGTGATGACATCGACTTATATAGTTCAGAAAGGTCATTCGTGTTCTTCACGAAATCGGAGGTGGCCGAATTATGTACATATAAGCTAGGCTTATATGACGAACGTGTCTGGACTTAGAGAGTCCCATAATAGGAAGTGTACTCGTTGAGCACTTGGGTAGCCGATAATTTTTGATAATAAATAATATTGGATATTATAATTATCAACTAAAATAATTAAGTGTTATTGGATAACATTAATTATTTACTTTGTGTACGAACCAAAATTGGGCCAAGGATAAAACCGTCTTTTACCTTAAAGCCCAAATGGTATGCAAAGCCCGAAAGTGAGACTAGGCCCAAGAGATTTCTGTATTATTGTATTACAATTAAGTCATAAGCTTAAATACAAAACCCCCATAATTATACCAACTACTCTTCTCCTACTTTGCTCGACACAAAACTTATTCCCACCTGCTCAGACTTTCTATCAAATGCATAAGGCACGTGGTGGGACTTACGCCAGCTGCCAAGGATGATAATTTTCATCTATAAATAGGAACGAAATTCGAGAAATAAGGAGAGAGAGAGAGAGCTTCACTTCTTTCATCCAAGTCTGATACATTTTATACTCATATACTAGTTCTTTTTCCCATTTTTAAAGCACTTGTCATCGCCCTCACGGCCACCCAAATAAAATTGAGGCAGAAACAAACCTCGACTTCACTTTTTACTTATTTACTGATCATTTCATACTACTGACTTGGGCGTCGGAGTGTCCCCGGCACCCACCACACCAGTGGGCAGTCTACTCCCATTCATTCTTCTTTGTTTTGCAGGATCGCTAGTGCCCCCAACTTACAAATTCTAATTGAGGACCTCGGCCGAAATCCAGCGTCCACACTTTGACCCAATTGGATTAATCTAAAATCGCACAAGAACTTTGTTGTAATTTCATAAATATTTTTACCATTGGAGGATATTTTGATAATTACAAATATGTAATAATATGTGTATTTGACTTGATTTAATTGGATTAAATCAAAGTGGTAGACATATAACTGATCCATTAATTAAACTTTGTCTTGATTTAATTGGATTAAATCAAAGTGGTAAACAAAGTTGATTAGAACTTTTATTAATTAAAAATTACATAAGTTTTGCTATAAAAGACAAGCTTGTGAAAGTTTTTAATCAAGCTTGAGAAATCTAAAACAAACAAGAATTAGAGATATTAGTATAAGTAAAAGAAGTGATTAGAAAATTTTTGAAAGTTCTCTACAACATTTCAACAATGAGAAGAAGATTGGATCTTGAAACCAAGCTTGCTAGCTTTGGGAATGCTCTACAACAAGAAGGAGAAGAAGATTGGATCTTGGAACCAAGCTTGCTCGTTTTGGAAGTTCTCCACAATATTTCAACAAAGAGAAGAAGATTGGATCTTGGAATCAAGATTGCTAAGTTAGTTTGATCTTCTCTAAAGCTATGTTTTCATTAGTGAGTTATCATTACTGAGACATATAGTGATGAATTATGTATTGGATACATAATAACATAACTTGAAGTTGAAATTATGCTAATGAATTGTGTATGGATGCTTTGTAAGCATAAACACAATTACTTGTAATTGGGTCAAATATGTTCATGTTGGACAAGAAACATTAAATTAAAGTTTGGAACTCGATATTATAGCTTGGAGCTATGGCTAACATTTTAGAATCACTTGACCTCCTTTGAGTGACCTAGAATTGTCCACGAGTTACTTTATTATGAGATTCTATTTTGGTTTATTTTTTGATTCAAAGAAATACATATATATATATTTATAATACATGTATATTTGTTGTATAACATGTGTTGATATTGATTTTGATATTAAAATTGGACTTTTAGGTGTATAGAAGTGTTTGGAGAAAATTGGAATGTTTAAAATTGATTTGAAGGCTAAAATACCATTTACCAACATTTAACACAGAGCAATGTCGCGACATTGATCTCCAGCGTCACGAAATTGAACTCTCAGACCTTCTGGCATCACGACGCTCACCCTTGCGCGTCGCGACGCTGAGCATTCGCATATTGGGCGTCTCTCACGAAGCGTCGAGAGTTGCTGCTCATGAACGCTGAAATTTCATTTTCTTCATTACATAGTTTTTAGACTCCGATTTGGTCTCCGTTTTTTTCCTAATGACTCATAACGGAATATAGTATTGTATAAAATAATTTAAAATATAAACTACTGCTAGATATCCAAAGGTTAAACTCACTTCCACTGTACGAGACACCAATCCGACCATAGGTGTCCCACAACCGCCCCGACAATATCCTCTCCATCAATGCATCATAAGAGCGGGGTCATAAACCATTTTTTGTACAACCAATCATTATATATGTAATACCTCGCAGCTCGTGTCCAGAGTCTTCTCACTTCATTCTTTTCTTAAGGAATTGTACCATCTTCTAAGTATGCTATCATAGGATTCATCCAAAAGTTGGGGGATAATCGGATGACCATCATCAGCTCGCCCTTTTTGATACTTGCCCTTCCACCAGCTCTAGTGGGTTGCTGTTCAACAATTCTTTATCCAAAGATGTTGTTAACAGGGCCATGGCGTCTGCGTCATAGTTTTGAGCTCGTGGTACCTGGTGTATCTCGTAGTTTGACAAGTTTCTAAGCATTTTCCTGACTTGCCGAAGTAGGCTGCCATCGTCTCATCATGGGCTTGGTACTCATCGCTGATCTGACACACAACCAACCACGAATCGCTGTAGATTTTGACATTCCGAGCACGCAACTCACTTGCCAGCCTCAACCCTGCAAGTAATGCTTCATATTCTGCCTCGTTATTGGATGCCGGGAAACCAAATCACATCGCGTACTGGATTTCGTGCTTTTCTGGACTTATCAATAAAATGTCTTCCCTCGCTTTGTTTTTGCATAAGTTAGATTTTGAAAATGATTTCCATATGTTCTGATTCCTGATAATGAATGATATGATTGTATGTAATTTATAGTGTGATTTTTGTACCTGATGTAGAATGTTACATGTCCGTAAAAGGATATGTGATATGTTTCTGCTTCTGATAATGAGTATCTTGCTTTATGTTTTCTGTTTCTACTGTGTGGATAAGATTGACTTTGCAATATTCGTGATGGACATATGTGTGTATAACCAGTTTATTCTTGATGATTATGGTGTGTAGTTAGGAAGAAGATTTCGAAATCTGTATAGGTTAGGTTTGTGAGTTTGGATATGTATATATGTAAGTGATGGTATTGAAAGCGTTTTTCAGAAATGTGTGATGATTAAGTGAAAGATCTAAGGATAAATAGAAGTTATGTTTTCTGAATTCGTAAATGTATATGTTATATGGTTACGTAAGATTGATGTGTAAAAGATTTGAAGATCAGTATAAGTTATGTTTTCTGAACTTTTATAAGTAAGTATATTTTGCACTTGGAAATCAAACATTCGAAGGTTTTTCGTATAAATATTAATACTGGAATTATGAGTAGTAAAAGATTACAAAAATTTTCGAGTGATAATATTTCATATACCTCACCCCTTGTTATAAGATAAAAGCCCCTTATTATAAGATAAATGAATTTAAATGAATTTGATAGTAAAGTTTTCGATTACATGTTTTACTTAAGTTTTAGATTTATGCTTTGCACGCCTTATGTGATGAGACTCTAGGTCGGTATAGGTGAGTACATATGAAAAACCTTAGGTATATAAAGGATAAAGCATAATAAGAAGTTTGAAGGATTATTAGAAAGATGATAAAAAAACAGTCTGCATAAGGCCATGAATTCGTAATTATATGATATCTCATTTATGTTTAGTTAATAAGTGTTAATGTATATTTGATTTGTATGCTTTTATCATGCTTGGTGCGAGCATGGTTACTTACCGAGTTTTTAGCTAACACCAAACCAGTTTGTTAGTTTTACAGGTTGACAGCTAGATCAGTCAGCCATTCAAGTTTTGGAAAGTCATGCTTGAGACGACGGATCATAAAAGCTCCAGTCACCCGCTCTAGAGTCCCGAGGATGTCATAAGAGTCTAGGAATTATATTGTTTATGTTTTGTATCATGTAATGTACATTGATATATGTATGTTTGTAAGTAAAAGTTTTGATTCATATGTGTTATTATTGGCATGGAGCATGCGAGTATTAATATTGATAATTGATATGTTTTGGGTGGATCGAAAATCCTTTTTTCATATATGATGTTCGTTGCATGTCGTTTTGGTGCTAGACTGCGTTTCAGGTTGTCTAAATTTTAGGGTGCGTCATGTCCGTTTTTCGTTAGCTTTAAGGTCCATGGAGTTGGGTTATTCATGTTTTATGTCGGTAACATCCTGCCTATGAAGGTCGCGTCTTGGATGACTTGCGAGGTTAACATTACATTCTACGCGATGAGCGAGCCAAGGCTGGTGTTGAGCGTTTTGCACTGGACCTCCTCCCAATTGAGTTTCTCGTGTTGGTGGGCTTGATCCACTCAATTGGGCCTCTTGTCTTTGATCTCGTTTTGACCCATAACAGGAAGGGGCACATGACTTTTTTTTTTTTAGAAACAAAAATAAAATAGAATCTAGAGAAATGCAATTTGAATATTCTTCTAATGCAATAGGCATGAGGTCTTCTAATTGAAAAAACAAAAACGTCATATTCTCGTGAAATATTTTTTTTTTAACCAAATTCCAACAACACCGACAAGTACCAAGAGATTTTATTCATTTTAGTGTCTTCAAATTCAAATAAGCATTATTGATGGGCATTATCCATTTCGAAGCAATACCGTAAATAGAGCGCAAAGCGCAGCTCAAAGAAAAAATAACAAAAACAAAAACAATCCGAATTTTATCATTTTAGTGGCAGGAATTTGAAGAAACTAATTCTAACAAGTTGTTGAAGTGCTTTTGAGTCGTGATTTGTGAATGGCAATCTCCGCTTCTTTAGTTTCATCATCAAATTTGTTATCATTTTCATTATCTTCTACTTTGGTTCCTTTTAGAAGCCCTCAAAATATTTTCATGGGTTTTCGTAATCAGCATCAGAACTCAAATGGACGGTTGGTGATCAATTGTTGCTCTTCGTCTGAAATGGGTTCAACTCAAAACCCCATGAATATGAGGTAATAATATTAAATTCTTTGTTTTTGAGTTATGGGTTTAAATTATATGATATGCGAATCATATGTTTGTTAAAATGTCTCTGTGAAATGCTAGAAATCACTTTTAGACGAAAACACTTTCTAGAAAGGACTCTTAATTGGTACGTCCCGTATGTTTGATGTTATAATGTTTCAGTACATGCCTGTTATATACTATGATGTCAAAGGCGGTAGTTGGGGCAAGGCTTTTTGATAGTTCAAGCGGCCCAAGTGCCGCCTTTTATCTAATAAATAAAGAGTCATAACTCAAAATACACAAGTGCCGCCTATAGCCTAAGCGGCTGTTTGAGAAACCCGCCCAAGCGCCCACCCAAGCGCCGCTTAGATGGCACCTTTAACAACATAGGTTATATATTATATGTCGATGGTTTGTCTTGCATAGTAAGGCAAATGGTTGATACTTCTTAAGGTTTGTTATGAATTTAGTGTAAATGAAAAGAAGAAGAAGTTTAGATCTGGCGTAGGAAGTAAATTGTAATAGGTGAATTCATTTTTCTTGGACAATTCACAATTGTAATTGAAGTTTTCTATTCAACTTACTCTGTTACTCCTTTAATGAATACATTCTCTTCAGCAAATTATTGCCTAACTTTGGTTGTGCTTAATAGTATTTCTTGATCCTTGTGAGTATGAATTTCCCTTTAATATATATGATGCTATAGTTAGTGGCATAACATGGATGTCTTTTCCTAATAAATGGGGCATTACTTAACATATTTTTAGTGGTTTGATTTCCCCACGGCAGATTGTTGGTAGATTAATGCATTGAAATTATTACAATGATTCTTCTTTTTTTACTCTATCCTGATTTTGTTTATGTGAGCTGTTATTTGAAGTCAGTATGTCTCACACATGCTTGCATGAATGCAAAGGATTTCACCTTCTTTTGGCTTTTGGAGTTTTAAATGCTAGTTCTGTTTACTTCGTTTTTTTTTTTTTAACAGGCAACCTCAAATGTCATCTATGTCTCCCTTTGGAGTGACATTGAATGACAATGGCATGTCAAGGCCATCCTACAAATGGCAAAGGGTGTTGCTTAAAGTGAGTGGAGAAGCACTCGCTGGAGATCACACACAAAACATTGACCCAAAGGTTTAATGTGAATGATTATGCTATTCTCTGGGTTTATATTATCTTTGTTATTTTGGGTTTTGATGGAAAGAGTTGTTTTTAAATACAGGTTACGATGGCCATAGCTAGAGAGGTTGCATCAGTTACTCGCCTTGGCATAGAGGTTAATGTTTACTTCTGCCTTCAGATTTATATATTTGACATGATTTTTTTATATAATTTGTATTTTTCCTTATAATTAAGTGGGTATTATTCTTTTTCTTTAGTTAGAAACTCTTATCAGTTTTTTATAGTTGTATTTTCATCTTGTATTGTTGATTTTTGTTTAATTATCTTGTAGACATGAGCATGGTAAGTTGTTAGTATTCAAGAGGACATTTCTATGAGTAGCGTAATGCAGTTAAAGTGTTTTATGGATAGAACCTGTATAATTTGGATTAATTAGAACCCAAAAAAAAAAAAAAAAAAAAGAGGAAGAGGAAGAGAACCACATTATGTTATGTAAGTGAAGAAAAATAATTTTTTTTTTTTTGGATAAGGTAAGTAAGAAAATCGAAAAATAAATTTTACTTATTAATTGTTTGGAAAAGTCAATTCCATGAACAATTTGGATAACAGTTCTGTTGTTATGTTAATTATTTAATTGGTGGGGGTCCATATTTAAAGGGCTGTGAACTCTAAAGTAGGTCCAATGTTGGCTTTCAATGCCGGTGTTGACCGTCTGAAATATTTTTGGGAAATGTAAATTTTTCAGGTTGCTATTGTGGTTGGTGGGGGCAACATATTCCGCGGGGCTTCAGTGGCAGGAAATAGTGGCCTTGACCGCTCATCCGCTGATTATATTGGGTATTCCCTTTTAATCTTGATTGATTCAATACATGTTTGTTTCACCTAGAATTGTTTTCGGTCCCACATGGAAGTTCAGTTTCCAATTAGGAGATTTTATGGTTATACAGCAAACTAATTTGGAACTGACCTTGTCCATGGAAACATAATTACGCTTCCTCATACCTGCCTTTCTGTGGATGAAAATAAGAATTGGGCCAGGAAATATCGTATTTGAGATTTTAGCATGCAATACTGGATCCATTGAAGCATGTTATAATCTGGTGCACAGAAAAATTATCACAATGTAGATGTATAATTTTATCAGTTTAAGTTTTATAATGTAATAAAGGTTCTAGTCGGGTTTAAATGCTATATACATATTTTAGTTCTTTTCTTTTAAGAGATTGTAAATGTGCATATAATCCATAATATATGATTACAGAGAAAAAAATCTTTTGTACCGACTCATTTTTTGTTTGTACACCATCTGTCAGTGAAAGAAAGTATGTTAATAAGCATGAAATTTTTCCTCTAATTTACAGTTTGTTGTGATTTAACTTGCCTATTACTGATCAACTCATTTCCATAGGATGTTAGCGACTGTCATGAATGCTATATTTCTTCAAGCAACAATGGAGAGTATTGGCATTCCCACTAGGGTGCAGACTGCTTTTCGTATGTCAGAGGTTGCAGAGCCATATATACGGCGAAGAGCTGTCAGGCATTTGGAGAAGGGTAGGGTTGTGATTTTTGCGGCTGGAACAGGGAACCCATTCTTCACCACAGATACTGCTGCAGCACTTCGATGTGCTGAAAGTAAGTCTTTGATTTCTTGGCATATGGAACCTTGATGGTACCTGTTGTAATGTGGGTACAAATGTATATTCTTTGCATCTTCGTACTGTTGTGAGCATATGAACTTATTAACAAAATAATCTTGATACATTTCTGGTTCTTTTTGGTTTCATAATACCAAGTAGTTTTGCTGTTCCAAGATTGTAATAAACAATCCAATTGTTGATCCAGTTAATGCAGAGGTGGTTTTGAAAGCCACAAATGTTGATGGGGTCTATGATGATGATCCTAGGCGTAACCCAGATGCTCGTGTTCTTGATACTCTAACTTATCATGAGGTCACTTCAAGACATCTTTCAGTAATGGACATGACTGCAATTACTTTGTGCCAAGAAAACAACATTCCGGGTATGTTGAGGTCATCTATATTTAAAACACATTAATTTAAATTGATATTGGCTCTTATGAGTTGGTGCCTATGCTATGAGCTTATTTCCTTGGTGCAGTTGTTGTCTTCAACCTAAACCAGCCCGGTAACATCTCAAAGGCCATAAAGGGTGAGAGGGTTGGTACATTGATTGGAGGGTTTCAGGTTCATGGAATTCAACAGTGACAAAGACATGAGGATGTTCTTTACTGCCATTGGAGGTGGGTCATTTATTGCAGAAGCAGAAGTTTTTGTGACTTGTACATAATTTTTTTTTCTTCATCTGGAATTCCGGGGAACTTCCATAGAGTTTTTATAGCAAAGTTTAGTAACTAATTCTTATTGAAGGGTTAGTTCACCAGGATGTGGTTTTTCTTGTTATCGTTATCGCTATTACTATGACATGATTCTACAATAGATCATACCTCGCAACTTACGACTTTGATTTGGATTCTTATTAGAAGGAGGTCATTTGTAAAACTTTTTGCTTCTTTATTCTGGATTTTCTTCTTCTTGATGTTTTGCCTTCATTTAGCGAACTGTGGCCCTGGATCTTTTTAATGTGATGAAACTAGCTGCAAATGAGGACTTGCACTGGCAATATTTGGCCAAGCCAGATTTTGTGGGTGATATTTATTAGGGGTGGTAATTTGGGTTAGGATTCGTTTATTCGTTCGATTCGATTCGCTTTAAAGCGAATACGGGTTTGAAAAAATGGATTCGTTTAATAAATGGGTCAATTCGATTCGTTTATTAAACGAATCGAATACGAATTTAAGCTCGTTGATTCGTTTATTTGTTTATGATTCGTTTTATTATTTTTATTTACTAGTTCTTGTTAATTTTCAATTAAGATTCGAGAAATTATAGCTAATTATCATAGAAAAAGTAATATTTTCGATATTTGGTGAGGTATTTTTAGTAAATATATTAATTACATATTTCTTATGTATATATTTATGAAGAATTAATGTAAATCAAGTGTAGTAAATTATTTTATTAAATAATATCATTGACTAAACGAATAAACGAATATTTACGAATCATGATATTATGATTCGTTTAATAAACGAATCGAATATGAATCCATCACATTTTGATTCGATTCGTTTAGGATTCGATACAAATTCGATTCGTTGATTCGTTTTGCGACCCCTAATATTTATGTAGATGTCATCTGTATAGAATGTGAATTGTTGGGTGATGATTTAATTGATTTATTTTGCCCAATTTAGAAAGTTGAAGATGTCACTAAAACTTTTGCTTTTTAAGATTTTTAAAAACATTACTAAGACAGTTTTATCTTCATATTTTGTATCTACACACCAACATGCCATACTATGTTAACATGTTTTGTACATGTATAATTTATTTAAATTTGGTCAATTATAGGGAGTAGTTATTTAATTACGCGATAAATCAAATTAAACCAAACAAAACATTTTTCCCATGAGGTCGGTTACATGAAAAGAAGAGGTGATTACTAAACAAGAAAGATAACCACGGATCGAAATTGGGCTAACATCAAACTGGTACAGATGGAGTCTAACTCGAGCTACTTATCTTATAGAGAAAAATCTAATTTATTAAACTTTTAATTGATGTTCTTAATATGTTTTTTCAGACTCGAATTTAAATAAAAAATACGTTGGACTTTTCAAAGTCCGGCCCATTCGCTAACCGTATAATAGAATAATACTTGGAGCGGAAGCATCTACTCATTGGCTTGTCATTCAAGTAATGAAAGAACTAGCTAGAAGTAACTACACTGCAAAAATTATACTGGAAAAAAAAAAAGGTAAAGTGACTTATCACTTGGAACTTTAAATATTCTTCACAAGAAATAACATCTAAATTTGCTTAACTCATAGCTGTAAAGAGAATAATCAATAAAAAAATAAGCACCATCTTTCATGATTAGCAAGATTTTACTCATGATTAATTAATTACTTGACCCTTGTGTTTGCAGCAAAGTATATTCCATGAGCTTCATATTGGAGATGAGGGAGCAAAAAGAAAAAAAGAAAATTAGAAGAACTATCTTTTTGTATTTCATTTAAGCTTTAAACAATGGAGAGTTATAAAATCATTGAGATGCCATATCATGATAAAAATAAGAAAAATAAAGGAAAGAATAATAAATTAAAGAAAACAACCCTACACAATCTTTTTCATTTTTTCATAAAATTTTCCAACCAACCAATCATTTTTTTCCATTTTGCTTTTTTTTTTTTTTTGGAATTGTTGGAAACCCCGTCGCCAAACCATCCCTTCCGAACTTAAGTAAAGTAGATAAAATCTCCGACTGTTCTAAGTTCTTACAAGAAACGTACTCACTGGATTAGTCGTTTTTGCTTATTGTTTACATTAATTAAACCAGTTAACTAAAAATATTAAACTAATTGATCAAGAGTGACTAAAAAATTAATTGAGACCGAATGTAACAGGAAAGATTGAATCATAACTTTGCTTAGGGTCTAAAATAAGTAATAAAGTTAATTCTAATTCATCACATAATAAAGATTTAAGTAGTAATCCAAAAGAAAAAAAGTAAACATTGGTGGAATCCAAAAAACTCATTGGATCAAATTGGCAAAAAATTCCCTTAAATCTTAATGAAATTTTCTTTTTAACCATTCCAGGACATTCATATAGTTGGAAACCCCGCTTCCAAACCATCCCTTCCGGGTTTAAGCGCAGCAGGTAAAACATTCGGCTGTCTGATCAGGCTCTTACTAAAAACGTATTTCCGGGATTCGAACCCAAAACCTTAAGGTGAGATCCCGAACCCTATACCATAAAGCAATGCGGATGGAGGGATATGCATATAATAAGTAGCTGAACCCACCAAAAATCACTCTCAATATTTTGGTTCACATGAGAAATAGTTAAATATATGTAAGTTTGTTTTGGTTTCTTCATGAGTAGGCATGAATTGATCTTATTCTTATATTTATTTCCTTTGTTATTATTATTTTTATTATTAAATAATATTTGTATTCACAATTATTAATGCAGAAATCTTGAGGCTGTTTCTCATAAGGGAAAAAAAAAATGCCTGAGCGAATTGATACTAGTGAATTTGACCTCAGCAGCTGGCTAACAAATGAGCCACAGGCACTGCCTTCAGGATCTAAAGAAAGCTCAAGCAACAACCAAGGTAATTAAGCCTTTCTTCTCTCCTTGCTAGCTGCATTTTATTTTCCAGGAAACAAAAAAAATAGCAAAACTCTCTTAATATTCGGTGAAATTTAAAAGAAAATTCGTAAAACATGAAAGGATTTCGCTTAGTTTTAATAAACACCAGGAGGGTTTCACTTATTTTTCCTATTTTCCATTAAACATTTGAAAGAATATATTAAATCTGATTTATTAATAAGATAAATTTTATTTATTCCGTTAAAATGAAGAGTATCTAACATTTTTCGTAACTTTTGGCAGATGCAAAGGACACAGATTACATTCACAACCTGAAGCTATATAGAGCTCTAGACAGTGGCAATTTGGAAGAAACAATAAATTTCCTGGATTTTCATCCCAATGCACTAACTGCAAGCCTCTCTGCTGATGGAGATACAGCTCTTCACATAGCTGTTCTTGCAGGACGAGTGAAGGTTGTGGAAGAACTGGTGAATAGGATAGACAAAAATGACTTGGCAATCAAGAACAAAAATGGTGCCACTGCACTTAATTTTGCAGCCACTGGTGGAGTCATAAAGATTGCTGAGTATCTTGTGAGAAAGAATCCAGAATTGCCCACCATTCCAAATCAGCATGGCAATATCCCAGTTGTTGTTGCTTCTCTTTATGGCCATGATGATATGGTTCGATATCTTTATTCTGTGACTCCCATGAAAGAGCTTGATCCTGATATCAGCACCAATGGAGCTATGCTTCTCACAAGTTGTATCATTGATGATATCTTTGGTAAGAAAGTCAATAGGATTCCATGTTGAGTCAAGCTTTTTTTTTTTTTTTTTTAAGAATTTATAAGTAATTGAATCTTAATGAATATAAATATACGTATGACTAGGGTATTTATTAGAAATTTCAACTGAAATCAACATAGTCATTTGAAATTGACTAATACTAGAGCCACATATATAATTTGCACAAACTTTATGTGTACAAATTGATGTGACATGAAGGTAATGATTGAATAAAATCACTATAAGGTTTATATAATTAGTGGATCATGATTTAATGTTAAATTAAGTTTATATTGAACACATAATCAACTATCGGATTTATCTATTATAAGACCACGTAAGTTACACTTATCTCTTAACTATTGATTCTGTGCTCATTATTATTTTGTTATTTTTAATCAATTTTAAGCTTAATATGCGCAGTTTTTCTTTTGGAAACACCGAAATAACTTTATATTATACTAAAAATATCATTACCTAGCAATGTGAGATTCTGACACATTTTTCTCGAACTCCTTTATTATTTTTCTTAGTTATATTCTCTTATATATATTGTTTTTATTTCTTATAAAAATTGTTTGTTTCCTATAGATATTCCCCTGGATCTGTTGAAACGATATAGCAAATTGGCTTACTCTCAAGATAATGATGGAGACACAGCCATTGATATGCTGGCTCAAAAACCTTCTGCGTTCCCCAGTGGAACTCGACTTGCATTTTGGAAACAATGGATTTACTCATGTACGTACTTCTTGTCACCAATTGATCCATACCAAAATTATAAATGAATCTAGATTAAAACTTTTCAATCTTTTAAATTGATAAATGACCAAAATATTTTATTTATGTTGAGTTAGTAAAGGAGAGTCATAGGTCACTCTATCCAATAGGTTAATCTTTTGAATTGGATACTTCCACATTCTAAGTTTAATTCTCAATAAGGACATTTTAGATTTAATTCTCAACAAGTGGTATCAGATAATCGGAATATGGGATAATTAATGTCAAATAGATAGGTCTCTCCATCCAATAAACTAGTTTCTTATATTAGATATCTAAGACCTTTTTTTTTTTAATCGTTGGAAACCCCACAACCAAACCACTCATTCCGGGTTGAAGCGGAGCAGGTAAAACTCTCGTCTGTCTCAGGCTCTTACAAGAAACGCACTCCCTAGATTCGAACTCAGGATTTTAAGATGAGATCATAAATCCTACACCACCAAACCACGTCCACCCATCTCTATGTATACGCTTAATCCCCAATAATCTATTTATTATAAGAATCACTTTCATCTTCTTCATTAAAAATTATATTTCAAAATTCTATCAAGGATTTTGTGACTATATAAAAAGCACTATTTTCTTATGTCAAAGAGTACTTCTTCCAAATGTGAATTTTAATCTCTTTTGATTTAATTTATGGCTCTAGATTTAAACAAGGACACATCAATAAATAATGAGTCATTGATTCTTGAAGGTATTTATATACATAATCCTTACACATCCATCTACTTGACTCATGGAGACACCGAGAGGCCCCATCAAGGACTAGCTGAGCACAAGAATTTTATTACCCAAGGTAAATTTTTTTTCTCATTATATATCTTAACACTGAAAAAAAATGATACAGAGATTAAATGAAGATTAAAATCATGTATAAATTTTTTAGCGATATTTTGTGAGCTCTGACACAAATGATAAGAAGGAAGATTGATAGTTGCATATAGTTATAGTTTTTGGGTTTAATTATAATTTACTTTTTAAATGTTTTGACTATATTCAAGGCTTCGACCCACCATTCAACTAATAGAAAATATCTACACATCTTCGTTTATTGTTCAAATGTATAATAAAATAGGAATCACATGAAATTTTGCAATCAATTTTTTTTTGTTTTTATCTTTTCAACGATAAATGAAGGTGGGTTGATGACAGTCAAAATATCTGAGTAAAAAAAATGTATATAAGAGTAATGATATACATACATATATTTTTATTTAAAATTTATATATCTTTCTCACTGTAGTTACAGTAAGCTATAATAATTCACTGTAGCTACAGTGAGAGGGGTGTATAAATTTTAAGTAAAAGTTTAAATATATTTATCATTTTTTATGTATATAATAAGTTACTTCAATTTTTTTGGGCTTCGTGAGTGCAGCTCTGACTCCGTTGCTCGACATGATCGGTAAAAGCCTCAAACTTTTTGGTAAGCAACATGGCTAATTACTTTGTAATTAAGTTCAAAGTTATATATTTACATACATGTATGTATGTATGTATGTATGTATGTATGTATGTATGTATGGTCCTCAAGGGGCGTGATTTTATGTATATATGTATAGTCCTCAAGGGACATGGCCCGTATATATACATGTATATACATACATATATATATATATATATATATATATATATATATATATGTGTATGTATATATGTATGTATGTGTATCTATATATGTAAGTATGTATGTATAGTTATTTTTCAACTAGAGATCTGTTAACTTACTATGTGTTAAGGGACAAATTGGAAAATGAAAAAACATGAATTTTAAACTGCTAAAAGATAAAAATATTTTAATAAAATATTTTTTTAAGTTAATGGAAAGTCGCTATTTTTTTTTTTGAAACGTTTGAAATCTTGACTCCAAATCACCCGAGACTTAAACGGAGCAGGTAAAACTCATGACTATCTCATACTTTTACCATAAGTACATCTCCTAAATTCGAACCTATGATTTTATACCACCAAGTCACACCCCATTGGAGACGGAAAATCATGTAAAAACAAGTGTATTTTTACGTACAGCTGATCCATCTTGAGAACACTAATGAACTGCTTAATTAATTTTCTCACAGTTCCAGCCATCATGCACATATATAAACTAAAGTTGACACATGTGCAATCCCAAAGACTACTAAGAAGCATCTTTAGAGAAATCTCAACACAAGGAGAGTCACAATTTGAGAAAGTTGGTATAAAGAAAGTGGTATTCAAAGCTGTGAAGCATGGGATTGTTGAGTTCATAACAGAGATTATGAAATATTACCCAGATATTATATGGTGCTATGATGATTATAATCGCCATATTTTCTTGTTTGCAACTTTGCAACGCCAAGAAAAAATATTCAACCTAATCTACAAAATGGGTGCCAAGAAGAACTCAGTGGCAACTTATTGGGACAAAGGCCACAATAACATTTTACATCAAGCTGCTTATTTAGCACCACCTCCTCAGCTGGATCGTATCTCTGGTGCAGCTCTACAGATGCAGAGAGAGCTTCAATGGTTTAAGGTGAGTGTTTGATTATGTTAAGCATTTGGTTTGAGAGTAGATTTAAGAAAGAGATTCATATGTTAATTGGAACTCGGAGTAATGATCTAGTGGGTGATATTACTTGCAATAAATATAGAGTTTGTGACGGTTACTTGTTGTAAATTTTCTAAATATTGAGTTTGGATGAAGGAGTGTCATGTCCATTGGGTGGTGCCCTATGGGAATGGTACCAACATATTAGGATATGTCCTCCAAATTAGAAGAACACTCTCCTAGGCCCCAAATGGTGCATGGAAGAGGTATAACCCTTAGGATGGTTACACCTCAAATCAAAGGGTGCCCTTAAGGCACCCTTCCATGTCTATTTAAGGGGCCTTCAAGTTCATTCTAATTATCCAGAAATAAGAAGTCTTGAGTCACTACATTTGTTGTTTTAAGAGTCAGAGAGAGATTCCACTATTGTCCCAGTTCGAGATCTTGTTAAGGAGTGCCCCTTGAACAAGAGGAATCCAAGTTATCCTGGGAGGACATTAGCCACAAAATCCGTAGAGCACCGAGACAGGACCAATAAGTTCTTAAGGACAAAGAGAACTCGACTTGGACTACATTATTCATCAGTTTTCTAGGTTTTTTCTTATCCTTTAAGGTTTTAGGGTTTATGTCTAAGTTGACATGTTAGTGTAGATCTGAATTTGTGTTCTGGTTTGATTTGTTTAATGCATGTTATATTCGTTTAATGACACTTAATTCCCCAACATTACTTAGCTTTAGTACAATTGTCGGATTTTTGCTTATCAACATAAGCCTCCAAGGGTGTGACTTGGTGGCAAATAACTTAGTATTTGATTGGCAGGTCCTAGGTTCGAGTCTAGTGGATGCATTTCTTTATAAGACCCTGAGACTACTGAGGGTTTTACCTGCTTCATTTCTACTAGAATTTGAATACAAAAGCAATATGTGCCTAACTATATCTCTTCTTGTATATTTTCTTACTTAATACAGGAAGTGGAGAGTATTGTACAACCCAAGTACAAGGAAATGGTAAACCTACAGTACAAAACTCCACAGGCCTTATTCACTGATCAGCACAAGAGACTAGTGGAACAAGGAGAGAAATGGATGAAGGAGACAGCTGAATCATGCACAGTGGTGGCAGCACTTATCGCCACCATTATGTTTTCAGCAGCATTCACAGTCCCTGGTGGCTATAATGACTACACAGGCATCCCTCTCTATTTACACCGAAATTCCTTCATGATTTTCATTGTATCTGATGCAGTCTCATTGTTCTCTTCTTGCACTTCAGTACTCATGTTCCTCGGAATCCTTACATCAAGATATAGAGAAGAAGATTTTCTCAAATCTTTGCCGACGAAATTGATCATTGGCCTTTCATCACTCTTCTTCTCAATAGCAACAATGATGGTAACATTTGGAGTAACCTTATGGGTTATTCTTGAAGAAAGAATCTCTTGGGTTTCTTTTCCTATTATTCTGCTTGCTAGTCTTCCTGTGACCCTTTTTGCTCTCCTGCAATTTCCTATTCTTGTTGAAATTTTTTATTCAACTTATGGACCTGGGATCTTCCACAAGCCAAAGAAGCTCCGGTTTGTGGATGATTAAAACTGAGCCGGGCCGCTCTGAGACAGTCTACATATGCGGTCGGTTGAGATCCTGAAATTGAGTTTGTGCTCTACTGTTTTTTTTTAGCCCCACTAATGCTACTATTATTTGCCTCTTTTGGGTTGTGTTGGATTGGAGGAGGACTTTAAAACTAGACATTTGGTTTATTTTGTTGTAAACAAACTATGAGATTTCATAAGTAACTAAATTTTAGTAATGTCCCTAATGTTTTGCAAAATATATCTTTTAGAATAGATGTTTTGTAAATTCATCATTTGTACCTCTTTATATTTTTCAAAACTAATAGAAAAGTTCTTAAACATAAGTTTTGAGGCATTTGACCATTATATTATTATAATATAAAAAATTTGGGATCCTTTGGCGTTAGTTATTTGAGAGCTATAATTGGAAAAGTCGGAGGATATAGGCGAGCACCTCGCCTGTCTATGTTCAAGGTGCTGCTAGCATACAAGTAGCATGTTTGATCATTCACTGCAAAAGCCTACCAATTGAACCAAGTTCTTGTAATAGATTCTTCCAAGAACTTGAGATATTATTGGTAGTCCCGATCACAGTTCCGTACGGTTCGGTTAGGATTCCCACCCTAGCCGAACCGTTGGAACCAGAATCGTTCGGTTACAAGTTTTTATTTTATTTTTAATATAATTTAATAAAATTCACTTTCGATTAATTTAATAATATAATTTAATAAAAGCCTACCAATTGTCCAATTGAACCAAGTTCTTGTAATGGATTCTTCCGATTATCTACATTTCTTTTTGCAACTCACTTTCTCTTTCTTTAACTAACTTTATTAGCTTCTTTATTGCAGTTTTTTTTTTTTTTTTTTTGAAAAGAAAGAATTTATTTTCATTAAAAACAATCAAATGTTTAACAATAACTGAATGTCGGGGGATAAGTTCCCCGCCAAACGACATGATTAAGACAATGAATAGCTCTATTCGCCAAAGGTGAGCTACTACATTACACCCTCTAGGTACAAAATTGATAACTATCTGCTTATAGGTTCTAACAATTTCCAAGATTTCCTCAATTATCCAAGCTATCTCAAGACGACTCTCATGAATCTCGGACACTAGGTTAGACACAACCAGTGAATCAGTTTCAACTATTAGCGGCAATAAATTTTTTTAACTGCAAGTTGCAAGCCAAACAAATCGCTTCAGCTTCCAAAACTGCCACATCTGCAAAAATTTTGTTTTCCGCATACCCACCATCATAGCTCGCGCCTCCTCATCCTTCACCACTATACCCAATTTTACTGCAGTTTTAAACTCGGTAAACAATCTCTTTATGAAAAAAAAAAGAAGGATAAAATTGTGTTTTAGGATCTTCTTCAAACCCTACTTATAACGGGATCCTTTCTTTCCCACCATATTAATACAGCCCTTGAAATCCCTCTCTGATCCTCTCCTGCCTATCTCTTCCTTGAAATTTTCGGTACCCGAAATAAGTTTTTTTTTTTTTTTTGGAATCGTTGGAAATCTCGCCGCCAACCACTACTTCTAGGCTCAAGTGAAGCAGGTAAAACTCTCGATTATCCCAGACTCTTACAAGAAACTCATTCTCTAGGTTCGAACCCAAGACCTCAATGTAAGATTCTGAAACCTACATCATCAAATCACGTCACTTGAGGACGTACCCGAAACAAACAGCTTGTTTTGTAGCTATTAGCCCGAAACAAGCTGCTCATAGCTAAATGACCTAAAATTGATTTCTTCAACTACATCCTGAGAACTCACTCGCCTTGAGATGATCTTGTAGCTCCATATCCGATGAGCATAAGCAAGATAGAGCATTGACGCGAAAATCATCAATGAAAATGCTATTAACAAATACAAGATAGTCGACATAGGTAGTCTCAAAATTTGACAGAAAATTCAATATTTTACTCTCAAAAATCTATATTATTTTGAGATATTATTAGTAGTCTCGACCACAGTTTCGATTCAGGAACCAGAACCTGAATCGGTTCCGTATGATTCGGTTAGAATTCCCACCCTAGTCGAATAGTTGGAACCGAACGGTTCCACTATTAAAATTCAAATAAATTTAAGTTTTTATTTCATTTTTAATATAATTTAATAAAATTCAAATAAATAAAAAAATTTATTATATTTATTTGATAATAATATCCAATTACAAATATCTTTAAAATTTAATTTTCATTTTTTAAAATTATTTAAAAAAAAAAATTGAACCAGAACCGAAGCAAACCAGTGGTCAGATCTAATTATTAGTAGATGAAATTTTTTTTTTTTTTTAATTCTCAAAAACTCTAAATACATGCAATCAAACACCACTAAAATTTTGAATAAAATACCAAACAGACACTACGTTTGATCGGTTTGATCGATATATATAAATAGCATGATCGTTGCAAGTCTCAAATTTGATCTTAAATTCTTAAATCAAACAAGCGGCAAAATCATTTAAAAAAAAAAAACAAAGACAAAACAAAACAAGAGGCAAAAGCAGGCTGAAAGGAAACTGAGGCAAAACATTGTCATTCTGTCTCTGTTTCTGTTAGGCTGGTGTAAACATATGCCCTTTTACATAAATTCAGTAAGACAAAATTACTTTTATATATATTCAGTAAGACGAAATAACTTTTATATATATATATATATATATATATATATATATATATTGTACGGGCCAAATTGGGCCCAATGGTAAAACCAACATTTCACTTCTGAGCCAACCACGAAACCAGAGATCCAAGTCTCACTATCAAATCCAGTTTAAAAAACCAATATCGAGCCGAGAGACCATACCAGCCCAAAACCCATCACCACTGATGGATCGGATTAGGAAGGCCTATAGACACATCAGTTACCAGATTGAGAAAACGCCTAAACTCATAAAACCCCATCAATTGACTCAACAGTTACAGAGATTCTAACGGATAGAGAAAGAGTCATAAACTCCATCATTAAGTCAACAGTTACAGAGACTCCAACGGTAAATAACCTCACATCTGAGGACTTATAAAAGAGAAGGGACATGACATGGAGAGGCATCCAATATTTTTACACAGTTCTACAGCATATCACCCGAGAAATAACAACATTCTGCCCTCACGGAAAACAAACAGAGATAGAGGTAACTTCAGACCTTATTCTCCCTACTTTCGTCTTATCCACACTACTGACGTGAGGGTCGGAGTGCCTACGGCGTCCACCACACCGGTGGGCAGTAATAGACTCGGCCGGCGGCTCGGTTTCGGTTCGGAAAAGAACCGAACCGGCCGATTTTCGGTTCCACACTTAAGTGGAACCGAAGCCGTAAACCGAACCGGTCGGTTCCGGTTCGGTTATGGTTCCCCTTTCGGTTTTTTTTTTTTAAATAAATTTTTAAAAATAGAAAAAAATTCTATAATCGTAATGTTTTTTAAACCATCACATCATTTTTATAAAATCTTTTTTTATAAAATTCTTTTAACATAAAATCATTTTTATAGCCAACTCTTGGTTAGTGTTTTCTTCATATAAGCGATGTGGGATATTTGTTATTTGGCTATTGTATCTCACATCGCTTATATGAAGAAGTCAATAACCAAGAGTTGGTTATAAAAATGATGTGGACATTCATGTTTTAGTATTGCAATTTTAAACCTCATTATTATTAATAAAAAAAATTGAGATTTACTTGTTGAACCTTACGGTTCCAAGTAAATTTTTTTTTCGGTTCCAACCGGTTCGGTCAGGGTGAGAACCCTAACCGAACCGGTCAGGGTGAGAACCCTAACCGAACCGGTCAGGTTCCGGTTCGGTTCCGGAACCGGTTGGAACCAGAACCGTCCGGTTCCAACCGGTTCGGTTCCGGTTCTGAACCGGAACCTTGGCCGGGTCTAGGCAGTAACCTCCCCGCTCATACTACCATTGTTTTGCAGGTTCGCTAGTGCCCCTAAAATCCAGATTCTCAATTGTGGGTCTCATGTGAAAACTCGTATCCCCCCCCCCCCCCACACACACACACATATATATTATAAAGCACAATAATATGTGTCATTTAATGGGTGAAAGAGAACGTAATGAATGATTAAGATTAAGAGAGATAATATATTCAAATGTCTATGTTTATGTGATTTAATTAGCGGCTCAGATCATTTCATTATAATATCGTGTTATCCTTTCATTATAAGATCTCTCATAATTTTAGGTTACTAAATAAATTAAAGAATAAAATCAATTCATTATAAAATCTCTGAAAATGACAATTGTAGGTTACCAAATAAAAAAAACAGAATCTTTTCATTATAAAATCTCGTTGAAAATGGCAATTGTAGGTTATCAAACAATCAAATTACATTAAAGGAATGAGTTCATGTTAAATATTACGTGATAAATTCTGTAATATTATGTCGTAATATATATATATATAAATTATAGATGGTATATTTGAGAAAATTATAAATTTAAACAATCACTTAACATTTTTATGATAAAATGGTTTATAGTAAGTAATAACTGCAATATAAGTGATAATGAATGACATTATTATACGCCATTATATTTAGGCGGCGAGTTTCCTTCTTCACTAATCTAAACCGTTACAAAGTACATGTTTAATCTATATTTTTTTCTTCCTTTTTTCAAGGAAATGTATTGTTGGCTTCTTAAGTGATTCATGTGATTAAGGATGGCAAAAATCTTCGCCACCGATATATTAGGAGTAAATAAGATGATATTTTTTTATATTTGTTGGTTGGACGGATCAAGTATAAGTATTGATATCTTCATTTAAGGGAATCTTACGGGGTTCACGAGGCCTAATATGTTAAGATTTGATAAAGAGATAATTTTCGTATTTATAAATTGAACAGGTCGGATATGAATATTAATATCCTCATATCATATCTGATTCGTTGCTATCTCTACCCGTGATCCATTTTATTTATTTATTTTTTTTTAAAAGAACCTTCTCAATATAACCATCCACTAAAAATCATACACATGTTTTAAATGTTTGCTTTCTTTTTTTATCTAATCAATTTTTTCTCTCCTTAAATTAATAATAATAATAAATGTATTGAATGAATACTCATTTAATATAAAATCATAATTAAATTGTGATTATAAATTAAAATTTTAATTTAATTAAATAATATTTTATATTTACAACCTCTTCTGATAGATTAATCAGAGTACATCTCTGCAGTGAGGACTTTACCAGGGGCATTTTCGTCATTTTAATGACTTTTTTTTTTCCCCTGAAACGGCTAGTAACAAAATCAGCAACAAAAAGGGACACCTAAAGTAAACCACGAAGATGCGCACATCAAATTCCGTGCGCTCAATAGGCGCACGTTAGCGCCCGGCCCCACTTTTTCCCCGCGAGACACCCAAAAAAAATAAAAAAATCTCCCTTCATTTTCCTGCATAACACGAAATTTCAGCTCTCTTCGATTTTAATTTTTGCGAAATTCAATTTTGACCTCGATAATCATCATTAATTTCAAATTAGTCCTTCCTTCATTTGGAATGGCTCCAGCCACGGGCTCATTGGCGGGGGCCAGGCGCCTCATCGGCTCGCGGCGGAGAACGGAGGCGCCGAGACGAATGCTGTCGCCGAAAAAGGTGAAGTCGATGGAGGATATACTAGCGAAGGCTCGGTACGCGGTGGTGGAACGAGGCGAATACGGCGACGTCAGCTGCGAGCAATGCGGCTCCGGCGAGCGAGCCGAGGAGATTTTGTTGTGTGATAAATGTGATAAAGGCTTTCATATGAAATGCCTGAGACCGATCGTTGTTAGAGTGCCGATTGGATCCTGGTTGTGTGCCAAGTGCTCTGGTCAGAGACGTGTAAGAAGTAGGGGATTTTGTTTTCGTTTTGTTGGTCCTTTTTTTTTGTATTTTTTTTTTTAATTTTTTTAACGAAAATTTGGCAACATGTTTTGTTTTTTCATTTGTTTTTCAGGTTTCTCGCAGAAGAAGATAATTGATTTTTTCAAAATTAAGAAGGGTAATCTATGGAAAGAGAAATGTGATTCTCCTCAAGGTGCAATTTTGATTATTCAAGATTGTACATTTTTACATGTCCTTTTAAAAATAATAAAAATAATAATAAGAGAGATATTTATGCAACCAAACCAAACCAAACAAATCTTTTTTTTACTATTAGGTGGAGTAGGTTAATTAGATTTTTTACTCCGTTATTCTTTATCTGAAATCATTATTTCATTAAGCTGTGGAAAATTTAAATCTCGTTCATGTCGATGTCAATTTATATCTTCCCAACCTTACTTGATATATGACAATACTTGTTATCTTTTACTCACCAATGTTGGACGAGCCTGAACTATCTTAGTCGTGTTTTTCTACTCTTTTTCTCGGTCAATGATATACCCACTTGTTTTTTCTAACTTTGTCTCTCACACATCCATCTAAGCATTATGATCTCAACTTCCTCATTTTTTATACTTTATTTCCTAGCAACAGCCATCCTATAAAATTTCTATTAAGTTTTAAAGGAACGTTGTTATCGCATAAGATTACAGATGCACATCTTCATTTTCTCTAGTCCGATTGAATTTTATGAGCAACATATCAATCTATTTCTCCATCTTTTTGGAGGATGAACCCTTAGTACTTAAAACATTCACTTCTAAAGCGTGGTTGGTCTCCACTTCTTAGTTATGCCGCATTACATCTACTACCTTTGTTAAATTTATGACATGAAAACGAGATCTAAATAAAAATATTTAAGGAAAAAATAGGGTAATTTGGATAAACAATTTGGTTCATGTAATTAAATTTATGGGATATAATGATATGCTTCTATAAGCGATCAAGGTTTAAAGATCAAGTGGATTCTTGAGTTTAGTAATGGCTTTTGAAGATATCTGCAGATTAATAATTGTACAACTTGGAATGTATTTATTAACATGTTGAACAATATAGAGTGGGGATACAAGCTCCTACACATTGTTTTCTCATACAAACTGACATGACAATCAGGCAGTGGAGTGAAAATACAAAATTCAAAGAAATAAAAGGATTCCTGCTTTTCGTTTTTGATTTTGTGGACAACTTGTTCACTTCTTTGTAAAGTTCCTTGTATAGTTATAACTTATAAGCTTTCATGCTCCTTATCAAAATAAATGTTTAAACAAATAAAACTGCTATCCTCAGTTTGATACTCCTTTAATTTCTTTTTAAATTGTGATCTCTAATGGTTCTTTTTATTTGTTCCTTCTGGCTTGATCCTCAGATAGTAGAAAGCGTCGAAGACGTTCTGCATCATTGGTGATGCAAAAGAAAAGGAGGAGACTACTGCCTTTTGTGCCATCAGAAGATCCTTCCCAAAGACTGAGACAAATGGGCACTCTTGCTTATGCTTTAATGTCATTGAAAATGGAATTCAGTGATGATTTAACTTATATGCCTGGCATGGCTCCTAGATCTGCTAATCAGGCAAGGTTTGAAGAAGGCGGCATGCAGGTTCAAACTTGTAACTTCTCTTTGCTTTTTTGTATTCCCAAAGAATTTGTAGACGCTGATTGTCCCTAGTAGTTATAGTATATGGTTCTATTCATCAGGTTCTTTCCAAAGAAGACACGGAGACCTTGGAACAGTGTAGAGAAATGTGTAAAAGAGGGGAATGCCCTCCCCTTGTAGTAGTTTATGATTCATGTGAAGGGTACTTTTAACTTTACCTCGTTTGTAGCACAAGCTTTTTTGCATTTGTATTTGATAATTGTACATCGAATAAAATTATGTTGATTTTTTGATGCAGTTTTACTGTAGAGGCAGATGGCTTGATGAAAGATATGACATTTATTGCAGAATACATTGGCGATGTGGATTTCATAAAAAATCGGGAACATGATGATTGTGATAGTATGATGACCCTTCTTTCGGCAACAGACCCATCTAATAGTCTCGTCATATGTCCTGATAAACGTGGAAACATTGCTCGCTTTGTCAATGGCATAAACAATCATACTCCGTAAGATTGTGTTACTCATATCATGTCGTCTGTATTCTGACTATTGCAAAGATATAAATACTATATCAGTTTATATACTTATATGGACAGGCTATGAATTCTGTTATCAACCATCAAGTCTAGTGTAGCTCAAATGTACTCTGTTTCATTATATTAATTTGGATTGACAGAATATTTAAGTCCATGTGTCTTAAAACATATCCAATTTTTTTGCAGGGAAGGCAAGAAGAAGCAGAATTGTAAATGTGTTAGATACAGTGTGAATGGTGAATGCAGGGTCTTTTTGGTTGCTACTCGTGATATTGCCAAGGGCGAGAGGCTATACTATGATTATAATGGATATGAGCATGAATATCCTACTCATCATTTTGTCTGAGAAATCTTAACGATATCAGCTGACAATCATACAGAACTGAGATGCAATTTTGGAACCAAAATAGATCTCTTTCTGTCTAGCATTCTATCACGCATCTTACTGCTTACTTATTATTAGTTCATTGTCAACGTATAATCAAATTTGTACGCATGGCTCATTTAATGTAATTTATGATTTAGAGATGGCCCATTCTTTAGCTGTGAGAGTGAGAGAATAGAGCAGGCGAGACATTTTTTTTGGGGGTTTGTATGCGAAGAAATAATGTTGATGTTTATTACAGAAACATCTTTTTACAAGCTGATTTAATGGAAGTCATACATTTTATCAAATTTCGGTCGGTCTTGGCATTGATGATGACGAGATATTATCAATTTTATCTAATTTTTCATCTTTCCTTTTCACCTTTCTGCTTATGATGCTTGCTTACTATGTAAAAGGGGGTGAAAAATAGCGGAAAAAAAAAGTGTTCTCAGTTCTGTTTTTATGCTATATTTTCTGGTAGTCTCACAATTGTTGTGATGCAGTTTGACCCTTCATATGATGCTCATGCATTCAGAATGGGGATAGAGCACTTTGTCACACAGCTTTTCTGAGATGAAAGTTTCTCCGTCAAATTCATTCCGAAGACTCACAAATCAAGGATACTTATCATGACATATATGAGGTGATACCTTTGTCCTCTTTGTTAATTTATATCTATGCAAAAAGAAAAAAATCTTCATCATGGGACGTCCTGTGTACTCTTTTTGTCCTTCACCAGGTTGGGAGTACCTTCTGAGTTGATTTGCTGAAGTCTTTTATGTAATTGATTGTTCTCAATTTCTATCATGCTTGCAGAGTTAGCATTGTATAATAATATATATCGCTTTTGCACTTTACCGGCTTTTGTGAATGCATCAGGAAACATACAGCAATGTCACTCTTCGTACTTTCAACTCCTTTTCAGATTCCATGCCTTTTTTCTGAATCATATTGTCTTTCAGATTATCAGTTGCCGTTTCTTATGTTAAAACGATTTTCAGATGATGGACATAAATTCATGCTTGTTTGGTTTTGTGAAAGGCTGTGATATTATTGTGTTTGTGTTTTGTTTACTTTGTCAACTGCATCTAAATTTATCATTACTCTTATTGTATTAGTACATTTCTTTATACTTGATCATTGTACTCTGCCTATTTAACTTCCTTATGAATCGGGATAGGTTTTATCAAGATGGACTCAATAGGCGCTTGCTGTTTTAATTATTCGGCTTCCTTGCTAAAGGATTATAAAAGCCACTGAATCCTTGTGCTTTTTCTCCAGGGGATCAACCAATTGATTCTGCACCTCATAAAGTGCATACGGTCTTGTCTCGCGAATCAAGTCTCAACAGATTTCAACTAGAGTCTGCAAATTCTCAGGGATCCGACACTGCAATTCACCTCATGCTGCGGACACTGTCATTAGGTAAACACATTGTGAGCGAGAGTTGATACTATAGTCTCTTAGATTCACATGTTGATGCCCATACGAAAACTTTTACGAACAAGTTTGTAAGAGTAGTTTATCGAGTCCGTATAGCATGGCTAGTTCTGTATATTGTTGAGTCACATGATGAACTTGTATGTCATATGAGATTTATTGTTGCTAAATTACTGAACTTTTCATACATGCTATCTTTGATTTGTCACTTTTGACTGATAAGTATTAACATTTGATATTTTACAAAAGTTTGGGGATTTTTAAAAGTTATTAGAGTGCTAAATAATGCAAAAATGAGGAAGTATTAGGCTACAATATTGATTGGAGAGTGATAGTTGGTCTACTTATAGTGGTAGTACGTCATTCGTGTAACAGTCTAATAACATCTCTTCATGTGTTAAAATTATAAAAAATAAGTTTATTTCATGTAATTTCACATGATTAGTTGTGAAATGTGATTATACTAAAGAATTACTTGTCAAGGAAAGGAAAAAATCTTAATTCATACATTTTTAGTAATAGATTGTCTACTTATGATATAATTAAATATTCAATTAAATATTATGATCCTTTTTAAATTTTCTTTTTCTAAAAATCTCCTAGATTTTATTATCTAAATGACATGTTGCAATGACTGAGTGGTTAAAATGGAAAATGAATAAAAGAGGATCCACTCATAAAAAATTATGAGTGGTTTTTTTTTTTTTTTTTGGAAATGAATTATTTCAAAAAAAAATTAATGGACAAAAGTGTCATTTCCAGTCACAATTACTAAAGTAAAAACCCATATAAATATATATTTTGTCTTTATTTCTTTTTCATTTTTCTCTTCAAAATATTCGAATCCAAATCCCTTAAAATCAGACTGGTCTATTTAGTGGGTTGTTGCATTTCTGAAACCTTTTAATAGTAATGTTGTGTAGTCCATAGATTTTCAAGCCAATAATTATATTATGAAAAACAATCACATGCTAGTAACTCTTCAATTAATTATATTGAAGTATTGACTCTTTTTATGTAACAAAAATAATGTCATATTTCATATTTTAGAAATTATTAGTTCTACTTAGAGCAAATTTATTATAGTTTGAATAAGTAATACACATATATTTTACAATTTATATTAATAACTGTACGGGCTAAAATTGGGTCAAAGATGTTTTCGTCTTTTCACCTCAAGTCCTAAAACAGATATAGCCCAAATCCCCCTTAATAATCTAGATTGATTTGGGCCATAAACTCAACTATTCATTTGGGCCCAATGTTAAAGACTCTGTCAATATTTATATCAAATTGGGCTAGGGATTCAATTGACTTTGTAGTTGTATCTTTTCAGATATTAAATACTCCCCGAACAATTAGATGATTCACCGAAAGATGAAAGTTTAACATGTTAGTTAGACCCACCATCATAAATACGGTCCTTATTCCAATTAACTAACTATTCTCCAACCTATAAAAATGAAGCAGAGTTCAAGATTGAGATTCATTCCGAATTCGTTGCCTCAAACCTTATTCCTCATTCTATCCTATTTATCACTCATTTCTATTACTGACTTGAGCGTCGAAGTGCCTATGGTACCCACCACACCGGTGGGTACACTCTCCACGCTCACTCTATCTTTGTTTTGCAGGATCGTTAGTACCCTCTCTATAAATTCTCGATTGTGGACCTCAGGCGAAAACTAGCATCTACAATAACCACGAAATTTTCTTACGGATGAAGTCACGACAGGAAAAAAATCATATATGTACGTATGTATCATGTATGTATATGTTCAGTGGAGGTCTGAACTAATGTTAACAAGTCAATGGATGAATTATGATTATTATTATTTTTTGAAACGTTAGAAATCATGCTGTCAAATCACCCGACCAGAGTATAAGAGAAATTAGTAAAATCCCCGATTGTCCTAGATTCTAACAAGAAACACACCTTCTAGATTCAAACCCAAGATCTGGAATCCAGATCCTAAGTCATACACCACCAAATCATGTCTTAGGAGTGAAATATCACTCGAACCCAGAATTAGCTAGTTCTTCCCAAAATAAGTTGAGGTGTAGTAATTGATTGTACGTTTAAGGGGTAAAACATAAACCCGATGTAGGCTACGAGAGCGCTACCAAATCGTGACAAACTTTTAAAACTAAATATGACTACATTTAGTCGATTGAAATGTGTACTTTCATCTCGCACGTTATTGGAACTTGGCTGACATTAGAGATGACAATTTCACCCACAAACTTTCAAACCTGTAAAAATCCGTCCGAAATGGATAGGATTTGGTAAATATTTAAGCGGATTTGGTGCAGATTTGATAAATTAAAACAAAACTCGCTACGGGTTTAATACGATTTGGTAATTATCCAAAATCCGCAGGCATCCGCTACCTGCAAACTTAAATTTTTTGTTTTATATTTTTTAGGGCAAAGAAAATTCACTCATATAAAATGACTATTTTTTTATAGTTAACTTTATCGTCTTTTTTTTTAATTGCTTCTGGTCTTATATTAGTTTAATCTATAGTTAATTTTTTTTTTGTCAATTTTATCATTTTTTTTAATTGCTTTTGGTCTAGTATTCTATTTAATATTTGCGACTTCATATTAACTTCAAACCAAACTCCACTGACATGTGAATAAATTATATATTGTTTAATATTATGTTTAATTTGATTTTCATATTATAGATGAATAATATTTTATCACGGTAAATTTCTTTTTATATGATATTTTAAGAACCCGAAAAAAATCTGCCGGGAACCAATGTTGATTTGGTAATTTATTTTTATATGTGGATGCGAGTTTGATAATGAAAATTAAAACTCGCAACGAGTATGATACGGATTTGATAATTTATTTACATATACAGATGCAAATTTAATAATGATAAATCCTACCCACTATTATCCCTAATTGACACCATCAATAACAAATTAGATCTTAGCTCAAATTTGAAAAAACACAAAAAGATATGCCAACCCAAATTATCACCACTTCCAATAATTATAATAACAGCTCTTATGAATTGACATTAAATTATCACTAACCACTTCCATCACGTCAAAAAGAAAGAGAGAAAAAGAAAAAACACAAATTGTGAAAAGAAAATAAAAATAAAAATGTTATTAATTCTAATTAATGCCTTGGTAGAAAAGGCTTAGTATCTTAACAAAGAAGTAATTTTCAAAACCGGCCAAAATTGGAGAATTTCTCTGCCAAAAAAATAGTAAACTTACAATAAATATTTAGTTTCATCTTTATTTTTTTATAAAGAAATTATTTCCGTGACTCGAATCAGTAATCTCCATACCACAATCGAGTAAACTTACAGTTACCGAACTGCAAAAAAAGTTCAGCAACAATTTATGCCCGTGTTAGAAAACTGACTAGACAAGCCACTGCATCCGGCAGTATTGCCAGAAGCAGACCCACCACCACCACCACCACCACCAGCAAAAGCACTTATCTTAGGCTGCTTCTTCTCCATTGAAATAGAAGTGCTTCCACTAGAAGCACTTCTATTTCCTTCAATATTTTCAGAACATTTTTGACACCCAGCTGATAGCCATTTGGAGTGCATGTAAGTGCTTGTTCTCCAAGGAGGAATGTGGAGGCCTCTCTCTTGAAGGGACTGTTTGGCTGCTGAACAAAGGAGATTGATTATTTTGTTCAGCTTCTCTTCTTGGCCAACAAAAATTGATGGGAGTGAATTTGTTAGCTCTTTGTAGGTTTGTGTTGGCCTTGCTACTTCAAATTGTGACTTGAAATCTATGTCCACTATCATCCTTATTGACTCCTTATTTTGTTCTTCTTCCACCATTATGTCAATATATTCATAATCTCCTGTCAGAATCCATAAATTAAGAGACTTAATTAAAACTTGAAGCAAATTAAAATCAAGGAAACTCTTGATAAAAATAATAATTGGGAAATTACCTTCTTTCCACCTTAACAATATAAGAGACTTAAAATTTGAAGAAAGTCAAGGAAAAAAAATCTCTATTTTATGTAAATTTAAAATTTATTCCATCATGTTTTTATATAATTTTGTTATATTTTACATAATATTATGATTGTTTCATTATGATCGCATTTTTGGCTTCTTTAATTTTGTGTATTTTTATGTTATCCTTTCTAGTTTAGTCCATTTTATAATTTGTACATTTTGATTCTGGTCAAACCAAAATCATAATTCGGATCGAGTTGGATCAAGTCGGATATATCAAATTTTATAATTTAAATAAAATTTTCATTTGAATTTGAAAAAATTTCATATAATATCCTTTTAAAAGGAATTCATAACAATTAAAAATAAAAAAATAAAAAAAAAAATCTGAAAAATATTGATAGAGAGGTAGAAAGTTACCAGCAGGACATCCCAAGGAAGTGGACCAAGAAGTATGACAAAGAGAAGCATTAAAGCCATCCATTTTCAGCTTCCTCACTAAGCACTTTTTCAAACCATTACTGCTTCTGCTTCTGCTTCTGCTTCTCATCATAATATGCTTTTTCACTCTCTCAAGCACCTTCATCTCAGCTTCTATATCTCCACTCCTCAGTATCTCCTAAAACCCCTCCTCAAAAAAAAAAAATAAATAAATAAATAAACAAACAAACAAACAAAAAATTCATAGGAAAAAAAATTGAAAATGAACCTGTAAAGTTAAAAAATAACTGGGTTTTTGATGTTGTTGATGAAGAGAAAGCGAGGACTTTGATGAAGATGGTGATGAAGATTCTGATGATTCTATAAAATCATGCACCATTTGAACAAGTTTCTCTTCTTCTTCTAAGCTACTCATTTTGTCATTTGTTTGTTGAATTATTTTTGTAGGGTTTTTGGTTTCTTTTATATTTTCCAGATCACTTAGCGGTGGAGTTAGTACATCTTTATTATGATGACAGATGAGGTAATAAAAATGTGTACTAGTAGCTATCAACATTAATCCATAAAAAAAAAAATAGAATAATGAGAGAAAATTATATATATTTTTTTTATTATTGTTATAATTTTATAGATATTTACTGTTTGAAATTTATCGGAAAAAATATATAGTATTATCCATATATCTACCGACATGAGATATGAAGTCTATTCCCTTTAATATTTAGAATATGTGTGTCTATATATCCACATTGTTATGAAAATAGCGAAAAAATGACAATTAAAAAGAAAGAGATCTATTTCCAGAAGCTACTTGAAAGATTCAGTTTTTCTATGTCATTAATTTTGTACAATGTTAATACCAAATGCACATGCATCTACTCTTTGTGTGATATGGACTCACCATGGTGTCTAAAAAGAATATATCAATTTTGTCAATTTTAAAGAAATGCTCTATTAGATAATGATTCCAAAATTTTTTTTAGTTTTATATTTTTTTTTAATATTTTGGTTAAATCTAGACAGTTTAATCGGAAACTGATAATAAATAGCAGTAAAAAGTTATTTGCGACCTCCCTCAAGTGTTGTGGTTTAGTGGCAAATGACATATGATTTGATTGACACGTCTTGTGTTTGAGTCCAGTGGATGCATTTCTTGTAAGAGTTTGGGGAAGCCGGGAGTTTTACCTGCTCCGCTTAAGTTCAGGTCGAGTGGTTTGGCGGCGGAGTTTCCAACATTACCAAAAAAAGAGTGATTTGTGATTAATTGAAAACATTTAGAGATTAATTAGAAATCAATTGGGAAGGATAAAAGTGATATTTCACATGACTCAAAATAAAATAAAAAAATTAAATGTCGTTTCTCAAAATGCTCTAAAAATTATCAAAAATTATTTATTTATCATAAGAAAAAAGTTAAATAATCATAAGTTGAGAGACATGACTAAAAAATTTAAAGAAGAAGAATAAGAAAATGAGGAAACAAAATAACAAGATGAGTATATATGTAAATCTGCCATAAATCAGAAATCGAAAACCGCAATTAATCGGTCAAAAATCATAAGGAAAATTAAATCGATAATTTTTTATCAAATCGAATTGTTCTGGTAGCATCAACTATTAATCTCCGCTTAAACTAGTGAGGGTCAAATTTTATTTATATTAAATAACAAGTAAATGTTTTAGTTCATATAGTTTGAGTTAATTACTCGATTGGTCATCATATTAAAATAAAATAAAAAAAAAAAAAAAAAACAAGCGACAAAAATATATTGCTAAATTGGTGCCAAATTTGGGAGTGTTTTTTTTTTTTTTCTTTTTTTTTTTTTTTTAATTTTTCGATAATAAATCAGTAATTACTGAGAGATTTATTTCCTTCGATAAATTTCTACAGTTTTTTATAGTGACATATGTCATTGAGGTGGCCACCGGTTCGGTTCCGGATTTCCGGTTCCACAAGTGTGGAATCGGAACCGAACCGGATAATTCTGGTTCGATTTCTGTTCCATTTTGTTTTTTTGTTTTTTTGTTTTTTTAATTTTAATAATGATTTTTATAAAAAAAAAATTAAAACAGTTTCACTGTAGCACTACAAAAATTATGCCCTTTAGCGTCCAATACTTTAACGTCGAAACTACTTTCAACGCTAATAATCTCTTTTAGCGTCGTAATTAATATTCGACGCCAAATATCAAGATTTTAACGACGAAAATCACATTCGACGCCAAATATTCAACTTTTATCGTCGAATACACATCTCGACGCTAAAAGTATGACTTATAGCGTCGAAAATTATTCGACGCTAATTTTTTTTAACTATTCCAATAATCTTTGGCGTCGACAAAAATTGCGACGCTAAATTTTATACTTTTAGCGTCAAAAAACATATTCGACGCCGAAAATTTGAAATTTAGCGTCGACGAAGTAGCGTCGCTAAAGGTTTATGAAAATATCACCGACAATCCTTTAATCTTTAACGTCTAAAATTAATATCGACGCTAAAAATCAGACATTTAGCGTCGAAATAGGATATTCAACGCTAAAAATCGGACAATTAGCGTCAAATTTAGGTATTCGACGCTAAAAATAGATTAAAATGCAGAATGCCACCAACTCTTCTCCCTCTCTGCTTTTTCTCTCATCCTCTTCAATCTCATCCTCTGCAAACTGAGACTCTCTCCTCTGGTACCTCACAACTCTCCAACAAATTTTAAATAAAATTGTAATTAATCTTCCATAAGGTAAATATTCTTTCATATTTCTTTATTATTTTTCTTTATATTTGCAAAGAATAATTGTATATCTCACTTAAGTATTTCAGTTTAATATTTGTAAAAAATTATGGTTTTCATTTTTTATGATTATGTTTATTATATATTTTTTTTGTTAGTGGTTTATAATTCATATATGTAGATTAGTTAATTAACTAAATATATTTAACGAAGTAGTAATGTTAATGAGTTTAATATGATGTTTAATAATTATATTATTATATTTAGGTATTTGGTTGAAATTGATAGAAATTGGATGAGCTCGCTGGATAGATTGAGTGTTGAATATCATAATGGAGTGTATGAGTTCATGGAAGTCCCAAAGCAACACATTGATGCAGAAGGTCGTGTTCGGTGTCCATGTAGAAATTGTTTGAATAGGAAAAGGAAACGGTTAGATGAAGTTCATAATCATTTATACATGCCGGGAATATCACCAACTTACCGTACGTGGATTTATCACGGTGAGCAGTATAATTCTCAGTCATAGTTTATTGATTCCGGTGAAGGGAGCAGTAGTTACAATCAACCTGCAAACGATGAGATAACCGATGCTTTGCATGACTTACAAGGTCCACAACTTGGTCATAGTGTTAGTGGTGACATGCCAGTGTTAAGTGGAAATGATCAAAATTTATTTAGTGAACTACTTGATGAGGCAAAATAAATTGAATGTGCTGGAATGTCGATCTTGAATTTCGTTGTGAAATTATTACACATTAAAGTGATCAACAGAATGACCAACAAAAGTATTGATATGATGTTAGAGTTATTGGGGCAAATATTACCGGTTGGAAGCGAATTGCCTAAGTCGTATTAAGAGGCAAAGAAAATGTTGCGTGATTTGGGAATGAGGTATGAATCCATTCAACCTTGTAAGTATGATTGTGTATTATTTCGTGCCCAGTATGAATCACTTGAATATTTTCCGATATGTGGTGAAAGTCGGTACAAAGTCCGTGGTATGGGGAAGAAAGTGCATCAAAAGATATTGCGATATTTCCCTTTAACACCCAGGCTGCAGAGGTTGTTCATGTCACGACACACAGCGACTGACATGATGTGGCATCATGAAAAGAGGATCGGTGCTGAGGGCATACTTAGACATCCTGCGGATGGAACCGGGTGGAAGGAATTTGATGGCATGTACCCTCGTTTCGCTGAGGACCCCCGTAATGTCAGGTTAGGTCTTGCCTCTGATGGTTTTAACCCGTTTGGGAATATGTACAACTCTTATAGCATGTGGCATGTTATTGTTATTCCATATAACTTACCTCCATGTAAATGTATGAAGGATCCATTCTTGTTTATGTCATTGTTTATCCCTGGTCCACGTTCCCCTGGTAAATATATGAATATTTACTTGAGACCATTGATCGAGGAGTTACAAACATTATGGAGTGTGGGTGTGCATACCTATAATGCAGCTTCCGAGCAGTATTTTCAAATGCATGCCGCATTATTATGGACCATTAATGATTTTCCAGCTTATGGTTCATTATCTGGATGGAGCACTAAGGGATACATGGCATGTCCAGTTTGTGCGGGTCAAACTCATTCGCAATGATTACGGAATAAAATATGATACACAGGGCACGTGAGATTTCTCGAGTTGTGTCATCCTTGGCGGAAGAGTAAATTATTCAACGGTCAACATGAACCTCAGAGTATACCCAGTCCATTGTCTGGATTCGACGTACTTTGCCAACATCAACATCACAGAGACAGCACACCAGGGAAACATCCTAATAATATAGATAAAAATCGAAAACGTCAACCTGAAGAGTTGAATTGGACAGGAAATGGTATTTTTTTTGAGTTAGAATATTGGGGGTGACCGGCGTAAACACACACGTATAACGCAAGCGCACGTATCGTTCAAGTAGTATAAAAAATATCGATCCCACGAGGACTTAATTCCTACTGTTGTTATTAATTGTTGAATCTATTTAATTACAAATATCTAATTAAATGGAGATGAGAGAGATTGTTTGATTGATTGGTTGAAAGTGGCGTTGCTAAATAAATAAATAAATAAAAAGACAACAGAAAATACTAAGGAAAATAAAAGACTCAAAGATCTAGGGTTGTGAATCATTCTAATATCATTTAAAAGATGAAGTAGTTAAACCAAAGTTGGGTAAATTATTGAATTATTAATCTGGAACACTAAATTATGTAAAAGCCTCTTCCGAATGATCATTTACAAATACCTAGTATAATCCAATTGAACCATATGCCTATGTCAATTAAATTACCTAGATTCATTAAGATTGAGTTCCAATTATGACTACCCCCGCCCGACAGGTATATTCCTATCCTGTAAGGAAATCTATTGAAAGGGTTATCTATCCTTAAGGAAGATCGTGGGTTGTTGAGACTAAGGTCTTAAACTTAAAATCCCTATGTCTAGTTCATTTTAAGTTTACCTAATCAATTTTATTAATGATCAGTTAATAAAAAGCATTAAGATTATGACTCAACAAATAACTCTTTTAATTACCCAAACTATAATCTAACCCTTTTTTAATACGGTGATATTAGAAATCATCACAACCTAGAATACTAACTTAGTTACAACACATAGTTAGGACTAGTAAAACAAAGATAAAAATTACTAAAAAGTAAATGCAGAAAAATAAATAAAATGCTAAGGAAAAAGGAATTAACTTCTACTAAATACTAATTAGAAATCTCCCATAAAATATAATATATACTTGTGATAATTTTATCAACCAGCCATAAAGGCGGTAATATTTGTTATTAAACCAGCCATAAAGGCGGAACAGAAATATACCAGCCATAAAGGCGGAATAAAAATAAACCAGCCATAAAGGCGGAATAATTATTTAATAACCAACCGACCAATCTGGCGGTATCCTTATTAAGTCCGGTTATAAATAGTTTATATATTATATTTTAGGGAGAATAATCTAAATAGCAATAGTAAAAGAATTACCTTTTTACCTTAGCGGTGAAAAGTTACCTACACATAGTAAATAGTAAAAACTGTAAGAAGTAAGAAAGTAAAATTACTATTATTATTAAAAAGTAATTAAAAATATTTACAAAAACTTAAACTAAAATATTCTAGAGAGAGAAGCTCTCAATTTAGAACTAACAAAAGAGAGAGAAAGGTGTAATGAAAACTGAAATCTTGATCTCTATTTATAGGCTCGGATAAGGCTCGGGCGTCGCGACGCCCAAATTGCACTAGCGTCGCGACGCGGGCTACAGTAGGACACGTGTCACGCGCTGGTTGGCTGGCTCAGAATCTTATCCGATGACGTGGCACTGTTCATGACGTCATTGCTTACGTCACTGTGATGATGTGGATGGCGACGTGGCGACACGTGGGGCGGTGGCCGTCAGACGAATGAGAGGTTGACACGTGTCGCATTGTGATTGGCTGATGCTGACGTGGCATGTTGACTCGGTTGACTTACTGACGTGGCTGCTGATGTGGAAGATGATGTGGCGACACGTGGGGCGGTGGCCGTCCGAGCAATGAGATTTCGACACGTGGCACGGCGCATTTTAGCATCTCTGTTGTGATGGTGACACGTGGCACGGCGCACGTTAGCAAAGTCAAATTTTCTCAGATTCTGATTTTGTGGACCCGGCGCATGTTAGCAGATTCGGCGCACACTGGGCGTGGCGACGCTGAAGGTCTGGGCGGCGCGACGCTGAAATGACGATTTTGCCCTTTTTGTCCAGTTTTGTCCATTTTGCCCCAAAATACTTCCAGAATGTCCTGAAACTTTATTTATCTGCAAAATAACACAAACTACATCAAAACGTTCATAAAACTCAAGAAACTATACAAAATATTAAGTTAAATGAGTGGAAAATAGTGATAGAAATACCACTCATCACACCCCCAAACCTAACATTTTGCTAGTCCTCGAGCAAAATACAGAATAAAATAACATAATAAAATTTCACTAAGCCATTTTCGTAGGGATCACGGTTGCATTTAGCGTATGCAACAAGCCTTTAAACCCCTAGGTGTCCCTAGTGGACGAGTTGTAGTCTCGTGAGGGTTTACAGCAATGATACCCACAAACATTTTACAAAAGTAAAAAGGTATTAAAACTAATGCACACAAAAGCAAAAAGACAAGCGAAAAGAGAATAAAGATGTTAGTGACTAATTAGGTGAAACTTCTACTCCAAGTTACTAGATGTTTTATTTCATTCTAAATTACTGAATAAGTAAATTCTCCGATTATTTTTACCATTCTTCATATACACAACCAACAAAATATTAAACAACTCATTTTTGCCCACAACAGTTATAAGTGCAGTTGATAAGAGAGTAATATTTTTGTCCTAAAGTTCTATCAGATTTCACACCTTTTTGTAGCAATGGAATAATTTTTCTGATTTTTTTCTGATTTTTTCTTTGATTTTTTCTCTATTTTTTTATTTATATACAATATCTTCCATCTATGTAGCGAGCTTTAGGTCGGTGACTGTAGGCACTGCATTTTTACACATGAAACCCGATGAGGAGTCTTATTTAGAGACAACTACCTTTTGAGTCACGGAAGCCGCGGGAAACGGATATCGGAAGGGGAAATTCAGAATAAGCAAGCTCACTGTCTTCGTTGGTGCTGCGTTCGTTACTTCGTTCGAACGGGAAACAGATTGCGGGCGTTCGTGTAGCGTTCGAGGGAGCGTTCGAACGGTGTCGGTAATTCTGGTTTTGCTGCTAGCCTCACACCCAGCCCATTTAGCTCCCCAAAGCCCATAAAACACATCCCAAATTAAATAATTAAATATTAAATTAAATATTAAACATTAAAATAAAACATTTAAATCATTTACCAATTAAAATAAACAATTACCAACTTAAACTAAAATCATGCCTAAATTAAACAAATCACATACTAAATCAAAATACAATCATACCAAATTAAAATCAATCTTAACCAATTAAATCCAATCATATATTTGACTTCCTAATCTAATAAGATACTTACCAATATAAAATATTTGTATTCCTAAACCAACACAAATTAAATATTACAACTTCCTAATATAAAATATCTTGTCCCCCCTCAATCTTGGTATACCTTTCTCATCTCTCCTAATTTGGAAGCAAAATCCCTTCCCTTGTAAACCCTAGCCATTCTCTATATAAACAACCCCTAACCAAGGCCATTGATCTCTGGACACAACACAATTCACACAAAAAAAAACTCTCTCGAAATCTCTTTAGACTCTCTCTACACACCCAAGACTAAACAAACAAACACAAAAAGAAAACAAAGAAACCACCACAAGCCACCACCCTCCATAGCCGAAACAGCCCCCTACAGCAGCCCTCCACCACCGAAAATCACCACAAAACCACACCCTAAAACACGCCTAGACAACCTCCTAGATTACTTTAAAACAGTAGCCCAAAATCCTTAAAAAACAGTAACTTAGAAAACTACATAGATAACCTTAAAAATAATCACTTTTAATTGCATTAAGAACCCACACAACTTGGAATAGTTCTTTGAAAACATTGAAACAGGTAGCCCGTGCAGTGAGCAGCAAAACAGGAGCCGAATAGGAGCAGAACGGAGTTCGAACAATAAGCAAAGCAGCGAAGCAGTGAGCTAGGACGTTGAACCAGGGACCAGAAAAGTTGCGGAGCTTTACCCCCCTTTCGATCTTCGTGGAACGTGAGTCCGAGAGACGGCTTAAAAGGTTAGACCTGAGGGTATCTTTCACACTTGTTTTCCTTTTCCGCATTGGTTATTAAGTATTTCTTGTATGATTGTAATGTTAAAATGTGTGTTGTGATTTTTGAGTATGTAAATATGCATGAATTATGAGATGTAATATGTCGTGGGCATTAGATGAATGAGAGATGTGTCAACTCTCGCGGTATATCGGATGGAAACCCGGACATAAATTTCATAGCCGATTCCGAATGGACGGTAATATGATCTGTACTCGGGCCACAACTCCACGTACCGCTTGAGTAAACGGCACCATCTCTCTTTCGTTGTGTTGCTTTTTGTTTATTTAGTTTTCTCTTGAATTCAATATGTTGTTTATTTTTGTATGATTCAACCAAGCGCATGGGCTTAGTGAGTTAGTCCAAAAGTCCTCCATTTGTGAGACAAAGAGCCGAAAAGGCCACCTTCGTGACACTACTTCGCCGCGCCGGTTGATGTATGTTCGGTTGGACGCAAGATACGTTCAATCGAGCATACTTAGTTTGATATTATTATCTTTATTTTTGTATGTATAAGTCAATCGAGCGCATGGGCTTAGTAAGTGTGTTGTGAGATCCCCTATGGGGAGGGGCTAAAAGCCCTTTACCACGATGCTTTGCCGCGCCGGTTGACGTGTGTTCGGATTGGATGTAAGATGCGTTCAATCGGGCATACTTGGTTGATATGATTGATTCTATTCTTGCATGTGTGATATGACGCGCATGGGCTTAGCATGTTGGTCTAAAGGTCATCTCTTTGAGAGATCAAGAACCCCAAAAGGTCACCTTTACGGCAGTGTTTCGCCGCGCCCTTTTACTTTCTGTTTATGTATTGTATCAGGTCCGTGTCCGTTCGAACGCGTTCACGAACGCAACTCGAACGCGCATGTGTTTTTGCCTTATTATGTGTCAGGTCTCGTATCCGTTCGAACGCGTTAACAAACGCCATACGAACGTGAGCTTTCTGTCCCATCTCCGTTCGAACGCGTTTACGAACGCTACTCGAACGTGAGCATTCTGTCTCGTCTCCGTTCGAACGCGTTTACGAACGCTACTCGAACGTGAGCATTCTGTTTCATTTCCGTTCGAACGCGTTTACGAACGCTACTCGAACATGAGCATTCTGTTTCATTTCCGTTCGAACGCGTTTACGAACGCTACACGAATGCACACACACTGAACTGAGTCTGTCTTATTATATTCATGCATAATTGCCTATTAGTTGATCTTTCTTATGCAAATGTGTCACAATTCGTATGCTTATGTCATGATAACATTTGAGCATTATTTCTTGCGGTATATCGGATGGAAACCCAGACGTAAATTCCGTAGCCGATTCCGAATGGACGGTAGTGCGGTCTGTACTTGGGCCACAATTCCACGTACCACTTGAAAAGTGCCCATATGTGTGCTTGTGTTTTTTCCTGAATGTGATATGCAAGTAAAGTTATATGTTAGTTGCTATCTTGATATATGTTAAGCATGATACTCTTGGAAATAAGTGTTACTTAAGCTTAGTTAAATTATTACATGAATCCTTTCATTACAAGTGACATAAGTAAGGGACCATTCCGAACCCAACGGTTTGAGGTCTTCCCTTGCGAGGGGTGAGTGCGGCCTTAAATCTTTGTCCCGGTTCACACCGGGTGGCGACTCCATGTTATGTAATCCTTCCCAACTAGGCCGCGAGCCTAGGAACGGCGTCGCCCAGGTCCTGTGTCCCACAGTCTGGCGACTCCACTGGGGATGTAAAGTTGGCCCCGAAATATTGTCTTGTAATGTTTGGATTCATGTTTTAATTGACCATGTCTATAGTGGATAAAGTAGGGGTTTAATCAAGGGCACTTTGAGGCTAGGTAATGGTTTGGTATCTTCCTTCACTTACTACCTTTCTAGAAGGAAAAGCTGTGAGGGCACCTATATGGCCATCTACTTGTAGCCTTTGTGATGGACTAATTTGGAGGACTCGTTGTTTATTCCTGACAACACGCGATAAGAGCCTAAGAGGCTTGGGTATTTAAGTGAGCCTCGCTCCACCTTCCCTCTGGGGGATCTACAACGGGAAATCCATTTGACAGTCCGTCACACACCATAGCTCATTGGCACGTACCTTAGTGTATAAAAAGGGATACGCTCACTTGGTCGCTTGAACCCTTGAGTGGGGAGACCTAGTTGTGGGCTATCTTTCGCCAGTGAGAGCCTTTGTCCATACTCTTGCAAATCCACCCATAGACTGGTTTATATGGTTAAAGTAGCAATTATTTCCTTGAGTATGTGCTTGTGGACCATCCTCATTTGGATGCAGTTGGACTATTGTCAGAAATGCGGGCTTGCTGGGCCATTTAAACTGGGGCAAGTTCGCACCTTATGACTATTAGGCCAAAAGCTTCTGAAATGTTGATGGGCCACTTCGTAAAAAATATTATGTCATGTTTGCATCATCTTCCTTCTATGCTTATGTTTGGGAACATCACCGTTTGGATCCATTTGGACCATTTGTCATGGGATATGGGCTTGTTGGGCCATTTAAACTGGGACAAGAACGTATTTCATGACTATTGGGCCAAAAGCTTCTAAGTGATTGATGGGCCACCTTGAGTGCTTGTCTTCGGAATATTATCATTTGGATTTAGTTGGGCTCTTTGCCGTAAGACGTGAACTCGTTGTGCCATTTAAACTGGGACGGGTTCACCCTTATGACAGTTGTCCCAAAAGTTTCTAAATTGATGATAGGCCGATTTGTTTGAGAAATTTATTTGATTTAATATATGTTATATACTTCTTATGCACATCATGCATACATACATCATGTTAACCCTTGTGTTCTAAAAGCCATCATAGATTCCCGTTGGGTTAGAAAAAAAGGAAGGCTCACCAAGATACTGAGAACAGACATGAGTGAATCAGATACTGAGGTATCCCGGATAGATCAGTTGGAAAGTGGCTTCGCCAAGATTACTGAACAGTTGCAAGCCTTGACTGTTGCCATGACAAATATGGCTGTGCCCCGTGCTGGGGGAAATTCTGAGAATGTAAGGCGCGAGGAGCCTCCGAATGGGTTGGGGGATGATATCCCCGCTTTTGATGATGATAAAGCAGAGTATGCAACAGACAGAGTGATTGGGTCTCAGGCCGAGATACAGAAACTCAAGGATCAGGTTGAATCCGTTACCCGCAAGATGAGGGGTAAGAATGAAGATTTACTAGACTATGAGACAATGAAGTTTGAGGAGCAGTTGCCAGCGCAGTTTAAGATGCCGGATTTGGCTAAGTTCAATGGGAATGGAGATCCGAGGGTGCATCTCCGTCAGTATGTGTCTGTTATGAGTTCAGTTGGCCTGTCTCAGCGCCAAGTCCAAAAGATGTTTGGGATGTCACTCGAGGGGGCACCTGTGGTTTGGTATCATAGCCTTGAGAAGAAGGTTAAGGAAGATTGGAAGGAACTAGCTGATGCTTTTCTAAAGCAGTATGTTACAGACTTGGAGATTGATTTGTCACTCCGAGATTTGGAGAACACTAAGCAGAAGCCGGAGGAGAGCTTCAAAGAGTATGTAGACCGCTGGAGAAGCCAGCTCCTGAAAATGCAAACTCGGCCCTCTGAGAAGGACCAAATCAAAATGATCATCAAAGGTACTAAGCCCTCAATTTATGGCAAGCTGAGGAGGATGACCTCCATGATTGTGGATTTCCGACAGTTGAGAGAGACTGTTATGGATATTGAAGAAGAGGAGGCTGAAAACAAAAAGTTTTATGGCCAGAATAAAAGAACTTTTGGGGGGCATTTTGAGACCAAGCCCACTACGGCAGAGGTCGCTACCGTCAGAAATAGGCGGTTCTCCAATCTTGGTAGACCTATATCAAGGGTGCTTGAGAAGTTGAAAGGACAAGGACTCCTGAAGCCTTTAGACCCTAGACCAATCCCAAACCCTGTGCCACACTACTTCGACCTGAGCCAATATTGCCACTTCCACCAGCAAAAAGGTCATGACACTGACAACTGCCCCCGCCTTAGGCATGAAATCCAAAACCTCATCGATGCTCACAAAATACCCGACCCAGAGAAAGAACAACCTGACACACACAGAAACCCTCTACCAAACTACCACTTTGTTCCACCACCTACCTACATGATCAACTCTGGCCTACCCGAAACCCTTGTCCTCCAGGCTCTCAACCACTCAGCTTCATTCATTGGGATAAGGGATGACAATGATGAAGAACCATAGGCCGAGGAAGGAGGCACTGCTGTTTCTCCAAGTTCATCTTGCTTTTTAATAAAGACATTGATTTTGTTTGCTTGTTCGGACCTTTTTTCTCAACAATAATAAAGAAGTTCATTTCGCTTACTTGCCTGAATCTCCATCTCTTCTGCAACATGAGTATATTTGAGAAAAGCATTAAAACTTAGTACTATGATACTCAGCGATATTTAGAACTCGGGGAATCCTCAACAGAAAAGATGAGATAGCCATTCAGAAATAAGGAAATGGGGCAATGAGACTGTCAGAAGGGAATGAGTCCATCGAGCCGATCAATATGGAAAGAATGAAGCAATACTTTACCCGAGGGAGAGAAAACCGAGCAGTCACCAAGAGAATGGCAGAAGACCTAACCTAACGGGATAGGAAACCCAATCATGCATGCATGCATACACGTAACATATTCGCATCCTTTTTGTGTTTGTTCTGTTTTGTAATAACAGGTTTCAGAGGAGAAAAAGAGAAAGCGTCAAATGCAAACCAACCAGAAGCAGTAACAGTACAATAGCAGAGTTTCGGGAATGAATCCCAAAGGAATGAATCATAGGGCCGAGGCCCACGTCGTCTGAATTTTGGAATGAATCCAGGGAATGAATCCCAGGGTCGAGGCCCACATCAGCAGAATTTTGGAATGAATCCAGGGGATGAATCCCAGGGTCGAGGCCCGCATCAGCAGAATTTTGGGATGAATCCCAGGGTCGAGGCCCACATTCAGTATCAATCTGGGGGCGAGGCCCATGTCAGTAGCAGTTGGGGTCGAGGCCCACTTCAGCAATCAGTTTTGGGGATGAGTCCCAGGGTCGAGGCCCACATTACATCAGCATCAGCATTGTCGGGTATGACATTCTGGGGGCGAGGCCCATATTACATCAGATCAGTTCTGCCGAGAATGGCACTCCGAGAATGGAGATATGGTCCGGGAATGGGCAGTTCAAGAATGAACAAAGTCGGAAATGACACTCCGAGAATGGAGATATGGTCCGGGAATGGGCAGTTCAAGAATGAACAAGCCGGGAATGGCACTCCAAGAATGGAAGCACGGTTCGGAAATGGACCACTCTCTTATCAGCAACGGTTCGAAATGGACCATCATCTCATCACTTGCCGAAAATGGCACTCCGAAAATGGAGCACGGTTCGAAATGGACCATCATCGCAACAGTTCGGGAATAAAGCCCACATTCAGTACAAATCAGGGAACAAGACCCTCAGCTCAAAATGGGAACAAGACCCACGGGAACAAAACCCAATACTCAACAATTCAGGGAACAAGACCCTCAGCTCAAAATGGGAACAAGACCCACGGGAACAAAACCCAACACTCAACAATTCAGGGAACAAGACCCTCAGCTCGAAATGGGAACAAGACCCACGGGAACAAAACCCAATACTCAACAATTCAGGGAACAAGACCCTCAGCTCAAAATGGGAACAAGACCCTCAGCTCACTTCAGGAATGAACCAGGGGTCGCAGCACCTCACCACCAAATCAACGCAACTCAACACATGGTAAGTCAAGTAACAGCTGGCGAGCCAGGTAAGTAGAAATGCATTGCATAACTTTGATAGGATTGTCACTGTTGCACATTACACAAGTCCCATCAAAGTGGGGGCGACTGTAGGCACTGCATTTTTACACATGAAACCCGATGAGGAGTCTTATTTAGAGACAACTACCTTTTGAGTCACGGAAGCCGCGGGAAACGGATATCGGAAGGGGAAATTCAGAATAAGCAAGCTCACTGTCTTCGTTGGTGCTGCGTTCGTTACTTCGTTCGAACGGGAAACAGATTGCGGGCGTTCGTGTAGCGTTCGAGGGAGCGTTCGAACGGTGTCGGTAATTCTGGTTTTGCTGCTAGCCTCACACCCAGCCCATTTAGCTCCCCAAAGCCCATAAAACACATCCCAAATTAAATAATTAAATATTAAATTAAATATTAAACATTAAAATAAAACATTTAAATCATTTACCAATTAAAATAAACAATTACCAACTTAAACTAAAATCATGCCTAAATTAAACAAATCACATACTAAATCAAAATACAATCATACCAAATTAAAATCAATCTTAACCAATTAAATCCAATCATATATTTGACTTCCTAATCTAATAAGATACTTACCAATATAAAATATTTGTATTCCTAAACCAACACAAATTAAATATTACAACTTCCTAATATAAAATATCTTGTCCCCCCTCAATCTTGGTATACCTTTCTCATCTCTCCTAATTTGGAAGCAAAATCCCTTCCCTTGTAAACCCTAGCCATTCTCTATATAAACAACCCCTAACCAAGGCCATTGATCTCTGGACACAACACAATTCACAAAAAAAAAACTCTCTCGAAATCTCTTTAGACTCTCTCTACACACCCAAGACTAAACAAACAAACACAAAAAGAAAACAAAGAAACCACCACAAGCCACCACCCTCCATAGCCGAAACAGCCCCCTACAGCAGCCCTCCACCACCGAAAATCACCACAAAACCACACCCTAAAACACGCCTAGACAACCTCCTAGATTACTTTAAAACAGTAGCCCAAAATCCTTAAAAAACAGTAACTTAGAAAACTACATAGATAACCTTAAAAATAATCACTTTTAATTGCATTAAGAACCCACACAACTTGGAATAGTTCTTTGAAAACATTGAAACAGGTAGCCCGTGCAGTGAGCAGCAAAACAGGAGCCGAATAGGAGCAGAACGGAGTTCGAACAATAAGCAAAGCAGCGAAGCAGTGAGCTAGGACGTTGAACCAGGGACCAGAAAAGTTGCGGAGCTTTACCCCCCTTTCGATCTTCGTGGAACGTGAGTCCGAGAGACGGCTTAAAAGGTTAGACCTGAGGGTATCTTTCACACTTGTTTTCCTTTTCCGCATTGGTTATTAAGTATTTCTTGTATGATTGTAATGTTAAAATGTGTGTTGTGATTTTTGAGTATGTAAATATGCATGAATTATGAGATGTAATATGTCGTGGGCATTAGATGAATGAGAGATGTGTCAACTCTCGCGGTATATCGGATGGAAACCCGGACATAAATTTCATAGCCGATTCCGAATGGACGGTAATATGATCTGTACTCGGGCCACAACTCCACGTACCGCTTGAGTAAACGGCACCATCTCTCTTTCGTTGTGTTGCTTTTTGTTTATTTAGTTTTCTCTTGAATTCAATATGTTGTTTATTTTTGTATGATTCAACCAAGCGCATGGGCTTAGTGAGTTAGTCCAAAAGTCCTCCATTTGTGAGACAAAGAGCCGAAAAGGCCACCTTCGTGACACTACTTCGCCGCGCCGGTTGATGTATGTTCGGTTGGACGCAAGATACGTTCAATCGAGCATACTTAGTTTGATATTATTATCTTTATTTTTGTATGTATAAGTCAATCGAGCGCATGGGCTTAGTAAGTGTGTTGTGAGATCCCCTATGGGGAGGGGCTAAAAGCCCTTTACCACGATGCTTTGCCGCGCCGGTTGACGTGTGTTCGGATTGGATGTAAGATGCGTTCAATCGGGCATACTTGGTTGATATGATTGATTCTATTCTTGCATGTGTGATATGACGCGCATGGGCTTAGCATGTTGGTCTAAAGGTCCTCTCTTTGAGAGATCAAGAACCCCAAAAGGTCACCTTTACGGCAGTGTTTCGCCGCGCCCTTTTACTTTCTGTTTATGTATTGCATCAGGTCCGTGTCCGTTCGAACGCGTTCACGAACGCAACTCGAACGCGCATGTGTTTTTGCCTTATTATGTGTCAGGTCTCATATCCGTTCGAACGCGTTAACAAACGCCATACGAACGTGAGCTTTCTGTCCCATCTCCGTTCGAACGCATTTACGAACGCTACTCGAACGTGAGCATTCTGTCTCGTCTCCGTTCGAACGCGTTTACGAACGCTACTCGAACGTGAGCATTCTGTTTCATTTCCGTTCGAACGCGTTTACGAACGCTACTCGAACGTGACCATTCTGTTTCATTTCCGTTCGAACGCGTTTACGAACGCTACACGAACGCACACACACTGAACTGAGTCTGTCTTATTATATTCATGCATAATTGCCTATTAGTTGATCTTTCTTATGCAAATGTGTCACAATTCGTATGCTTATGTCATGATAACATTTGAGCATTATTTCTTGCGGTATATCGGATGGAAACCCAGACGTAAATTCCGTAGCCGATTCCGAATGGACGGTAGTGCGGTCTGTACTTGGGCCACAATTCCACGTACCACTTGAAAAGTGCCCATATGTGTGCTTGTGTTTTTTCCTGAATGTGATATGCAAGTAAAGTTATATGTTAGTTGCTATCTTGATATATGTTAAGCATGATACTCTTGGAAATAAGTGTTACTTAAGCTTAGTTAAATTATTACATGAATCCTTTCATTACAAGTGACATAAGTAAGGGACCATTCCGAACCCAACGGTTTGAGGTCTTCCCTTGCGAGGGGTGAGTGCGGCCTTAAATCTTTGTCCCGGTTCACACCGGGTGGCGACTCCATGTTATGTAATCCTTCCCAACTAGGCCGCGAGCCTAGGAACGGCGTCGCCCAGGTCCTGTGTCCCACAGTGACTCCCAAACCAGTTGGCTTTAGGGCATCAGGTGTTAAGACACCCCTAAGGACTTAATTACTCAGACTTCAGATATATATAAATATATATATATTTTTCATCATTTTTGATCCATGTAACGAGTTTTGGGCCAATGACTCCCAAACCAGTTGGTTTTAGGGCACTAGGTATTAAAATACCCTTACAGACTTAATAACTCGGATCTCAGATGTTTTTTTTTTTTTTTTTTTTTATTTTTATTCCTTCACTATTTATAGATGCTTCCTCCAATTAAACTAGAGCACGGAACATTACAAACTTTTCAATTACAGCTCATGTCCGTATGTTACTATGTATGTTGATAATATCTGCTAACTAAGTATATGAAGATTCATTTTAGTCAGTTTTATGGAGAATTTACAGATTTAATAATTCAAAAGTGAATAAACAGAAATTAACTTGTTTTGAATTAGGTTTGAAATACGTCTCAGGAGTGAGAATTCCTTACACAGCTATTTCTTACCAATTTCATCTTTTTAGTCAACATAACAACCACATATTTCTACTAGTCATAAAACTATAATTTACATGCGTTTTTAAAAGTTTAATCAAAGGCTCAGTTTATGGTGTGTGACTAACTGTCGAATGGACTTCCCGTTGTAGATTCCCCAGAGGGAAGGTGGAGCGAGGCTCACTTAAATACCCAAGCCCCTTAGGCTCTTATCGCTTGTTGTCAGGAATAAACAACGAGTCCTCCAAACTAGTATGTCACAACACGCTACAAGTGAATGATTATCTAGGTGCCTCCACAGCTTTTCCTTATAAAAGGTAGTAAGTGAAGGAAGACACCAAACTATCACCTAGCTTTAAATATGCCCTTTGTTTTTATTAATTTTTTAATTTTTTTGTATTTTTCGAAAAATTTTGGACTAAAAATAAAAACACAATACAAACAAGATAAAAGGAGAATTAAGAAGATAATACCTGGTTAGCTGAAACTCTACAAGAAATTAAAGGTTAAGATCCAGATTAATCCGACGCTTCTTACCACGATCATCCTCGGACCATTTTATCTTTGAAATGATAGGGCCAACTTGTGGTTCATAGGCTACAAGTTGGTCAAGTAGATCTGGAGCAGTTCTGGCAGTAAAGAGGAGGTCTTTCATAGGTTTTGATATGAACCCATTTCTCCGAGCATCATCAAGAAACACACAAAGAAAATCATAAAATCCATCAACGTTAAGCAATCCAAGCGGTTTCTGGTGTATGTTCAGGTTCGCCCAAGATAGAACTACAAAAATTTCCTCTAATGTACCCAAGCCACCTGGCAAAGCAATAAAAGCATCAGAACGGTTAATCATTTCTACCAGTCGTTCAGACATACCTGGCACGATCAGTTCCTCTCCGTTTGTTGATCCAATAAGATTTGCCTCTGCCAAGGGTTTTGGGATGATTCCCAAAACATGACTGCCTCCTTCTTGTACGGCTTTTGAAACGATCCCCATAAGTCCAAGATTACCTCCGCCATATATTAAATGCATATTCTTTGCTGCTAAGACTCGACCCAATTCCTGTGCTGCCTCTATGTATTGTGGTTTAGTACCAACAGTACTACCACAAAACACACAAATATTCTCAACTCGTCTTCTTGAAGTGGCTTCCATTTTTTATATATTTCTTTCCCAATTATGGATTCCTTCAAAAGTGCAATGACGGGCTGAATTTATAGTACCTGAAAAAGGGTGAGTAATAATAGCACAAGTATCTTCCAGAGGAAGCTTATTAGCTAAACAACAAAATTAATCGTGAAAGGTCAAAAAGGTCTGGATCCTGTCTACGAAAATAAAGATAATTACAACAGAAAAGCGAATCAAAGCAATAATTAAGGCAACAGAATTGTGTATGCAATACGCCACTTGTTTGGTATATAAATCCATTAGGATGTGTTTTAAGATTTCATTCCTTATTCAGCCATCGCTAATGAATTGTTCTCATCTTTAATTGCCAAACACAATTTCTTCTGTCTTAAAATTCTCCGTTTGTGCTTTTCCCTACAAAAATAACACACAATATTTAAAAAGTTCACACAAAATACACAAAATATGAAAACAGAAATAACAACAAATTGCATGGGTTGTCTCCCTGCTAGCGCTAAATTTTTCGTCTTCAGCCAGACGTGACTGAAATTCATCTGTTAAGGAGGTTTCAGCGTCGTTTTGGATATCCTATTAAAGACAATCCCGTGAGCGTTGCTTTTGAAGGGTCTCTTCCAACGGTAAAGTGGTAAAAAGAATTTTGTCTTATTCAGTACTCGTGCCACCTTTTTTATCCTTGTTACTTCAGTGGTTCCTGCAAAGAAAGAAAGAAAATCAGGAGGTCTTGTATGGTGCTTGACTTGGAATGGAAGTTCCATTTTGTCAAGCTTCTGGTTGATATCTTTGGTTTGTACTCCCCAAAACAGCGATGTTTTTCCTGAATGCTCTGAATCTTTAATAAAGTCAGACATTTGCTCTTCTATTTGCTCTGCTTCTTGCTCCACCTTTTCTTCACAGATGTATTTGAAAATTTCTGCATTCAACTCTTCATCTGTCATCTGTGAAATACATGTTTCAAAATTGTCAACCTGAGGATGAAAAGAAATGTCAGATTTTAGGTCTTCATCCTCTGATCTGGTTGAAATGATTGGCTCAGGTAGATCTTGATCAAACATTTGTGCAATGGAATCTCCAAAATCTTCATTTTGAGGATACAGAATTCCATCCTCAATTTTTGATGCAGTTGGTACAAACAGCTCAGCTTCATCCTCGTCAGAATCTGAATAATAGAAATCAAATCGAGACTTTGCCGGTTCGGGTTCCTGAACTGATACCTCTGGTTGTTGATACTGCTCAGCCTCCTCCTTTGTTAAGGTGTCATTGTGAATTTCTGGGTTCTCGAAGGCTTCATCAGTGTCATCTGAAACTGATTCTTGAGGTATGATGTTCTGGTTTTCTGTTAATTGTCTGATCTGATCTGTCATTTTCTGTATGTATTCTGAGTTACTCTGAATTTGTGCATCAAATCGAGCTTTTTGTTCTTTGAACATGTGAATCAATTGATCTTCCTCGGATGGTTCTGGTTCTTGATAAGAATCAAAGGAAGATGGTGGATAAGATGAAAAATGTGACGATTCTACGTACCTTGGTTGTTTCCAAAAATTCTGCCACTCTGAAAGATAAATACATTGATCGCTTGGGTGGTTACCATCACATATTACACATCTCCCCATTTCATTCTGTTGAGCAAATGTGGTATTGCTTGATTCTGAATTCCAGTGATAATTGTTGTGCTGGACAACAGGCCTCAGAAAACCGGACTGTTGCTCCCAGATTTGGGGTGTATCTTCTTGTAAGGCTCGTAATCTTTCAATCTCCCAGTAATGTTCCATTTTTTTAATCACCTGAAAACAAAAGAAATAAAAATTACAAAATAAAAGAAAGAAAATTAGATATAAGTAAATTTGATATTTTCAAAATTAATAACTCAAGAAAAATAAGTCCCCGGCAAAGGCGCCAAAAACTTGACCGGCGTAAACACACACGTATAACGCAAGCGCACGTATCGTTCAAGTAGTATAAAAAATATCGATCCCACGAGGACTTAATTCCTACTGTTGTTATTAATTGTTGAATCTATTTAATTACAAATATCTAATTAAATGGAGATGAGAGAGATTGTTTGATTGATTGGTTGAAAGTGGCGTTGCTAAATAAATAAATAAATAAAAAGACAACAGAAAATACTAAGGAAAATAAAAGACTCAAAGATTTAGGGTTGTGAATCATTCTAATATCATTTAAAAGATGAAGTAGTTAAACCAAAGTTGGGTAAATTATTGAATTATTAATCTGGAACACTAAATTATGTAAAAGCCTCTTCCGAATGATCATTTACAAATACCTAGTATAATCCAATTGAACCATATGCCTATGTCAATTAAATTACCTAGATTCATTAAGATTGAGTTCCAATTATGACTACCCCCGCCCGACAGGTATATTCCTATCCTGTAAGGAAATCTATTGAAAGGGTTATCTATCCTTAAGGAAGATCGTGGGTTGTTGAGACTAAGGTCTTAAACTTAAAATCCCTATGTCTAGTTCATTTTAAGTTTACCTAATCAATTTTATTAATGATCAGTTAATAAAAAGCATTAAGATTATGACTCAACAAATAACTCTTTTAATTACCCAAACTATAATCTAACCCTTTTTTAATACGGTGATATTAGAAATCATCACAACCTAGAATACTAACTTAGTTACAACACATAGTTAGGACTAGTAAAACAAAGATAAAAATTACTAAAAAGTAAATGCAGAAAAATAAATAAAATGCTAAGGAAAAAGGAATTAACTTCTACTAAATACTAATTAGAAATCTCCCATAAAATATAATATATACTTGTGATAATTTTATCAACCAGCCATAAAGGCGGTAATATTTGTTATTAAACCAGCCATAAAGGCGGAACAGAAATATACCAGCCATAAAGGCGGAATAAAAATAAACCAGCCATAAAGGCGGAATAATTATTTAATAACCAACCGACCAATCTGGCGGTATCCTTATTAAGTCCGGTTATAAATAGTTTATATATTATATTTTAGGGAGAATAATCTAAATAGCAATAGTAAAAGAATTACCTTTTTACCTTAGCGGTGAAAAGTTACCTACACATAGTAAATAGTAAAAACTGTAAGAAGTAAGAAAGTAAAATTACTATTACTATTAAAAAGTAATTAAAAATATTTACAAAAACTTAAACTAAAATATTCTAGAGAGAGAAGCTCTCAATTTAGAACTAACAAAAGAGAGAGAAAGGTGTAATGAAAACTGAAATCTTGATCTCTATTTATAGGCTCGGATAAGGCTCGGGCGTCGCGACGCCCAAATTGCACTAGCGTCGCGACGCGGGCTACAGTAGGACACGTGTCACGCGCTGGTTGGCTGGCTCAGAATCTTATCCGATGACGTGGCACTGTTCATGACGTCATTGCTTACGTCACTGTGATGATGTGGATGGCGACGTGGCGACACGTGGGGCGGTGGCCGTCAGACGAATGAGAGGTTGACACGTGTCGCGTTGTGATTGGCTGATGCTGACATGGCATGTTGACTCGGTTGACTTACTGACGTGGCTGCTGATGTGGAAGATGATGTGGCGACACGTGGGGCGGTGGCCGTCCGAGCAATGAGATTTCGACACGTGGCACGGCGCATTTTAGCATCTCTGTTGTGATGGTGACACGTGGCACGGCGCACGTTAGCAAAGTCAAATTTTCTCAGATTCTGATTTTGTGGACCCGGCGCATGTTAGCAGATTCGGCGCACACTGGGCGTGGCGACGCTGAAGGTCTGGGCGGCGCGACGCTGAAATGACGATTTTGCCCTTTTTGTCCAGTTTTGTCCATTTTGCCCCAAAATACTTCCAGAATGTCCTGAAACTTTATTTATCTGCAAAATAACACAAACTACATCAAAACGTTCATAAAACTCAAGAAACTATACAAAATATTAAGTTAAATGAGTGGAAAATAGTGATAGAAATACCACTCATCAGGGGGACTCTGAGTTTGCGACATAATTTGGATGTAATGCATATAGAAAAAAACATATATAAGAGTTTAGTGGGCACACTATTCAATATTCCGGGTAAGACAAAAGACACTGTAAATGCTAGATTTGACCTACAAGATCTTAGAATTCGCAGTGAATTGCATTTACAAGTCACTTCTCGAAGTCTTATTAAGCCACCTGCTAGTTACGTGCTAACTCAATCAGAGAGAAAATCATTATGTGATTGGCTGAAAATGGTTAAATTTCCTGATGATTATGCATCGAATATTGGTCATTGGGTAAGAGATGATACAATAACGGGGTTAAAGAGTCACGATTGTCATGTGCTTCTCGAGATTCTCATTCATGTTGGCATTCGACCTTATCTGTCTTTTAACCCATAGCTTTTATGGAATGAAATTACTGGTTGTTAATTATAAAAGTATATTAATACAAATATATAGATAGGTGTTAAGTTAAATGTGAGTGCTTAATGAACATTTAGTCGTTGTGTAAATGGATCGATATTTAATTTCGGTAACCAAAGGCTAGAAGTTTCTGAAATGTGTCACTTGTGTTCTTTCAAATCTAAATTTGTTGCATTGAAGTCCTTGAATTAAGTTGAGTTTAGAAAGACTTGAGTGGTGCATTACTTTTGATCTCTTATTTTTGTCCTACAAACAACAAGGCCTCACAAACTAATGATTTCAAAGTACAACTACTAAAGTGTATGACAAATACTTCATTAACCAATTATTAAGTTTCCTACTTGTTTTAAATTTTCATGTTCATGTACATTAATATTATTAAGATTTCAGTCATGTTTCAATTTTATTCAATGTCAAGTACACAGACCTTATCCATGTTATCATTTATGCAGTTCATACTCTGTATTCATGATTCATGCATATAATAGGTTAGATCCAAGCCACCACATGTGAGTTATTGTGATGGAAACCTGAAACTTTGTGTGTTTTTCCAGATGGCACCGGGCAATCGCAGACGGGCTAATGCGACTCCATCTACATCAGCAAGGACAGCTGGCCCTGATGGAGTCTCTGCTACCACAGGTGAGTCCAGTACAGCGAAGGGTCGAGGACGCACCCGTGACTTGGGGTTGCCTAAGCACGTTAAGGTTCACGGCCGTATCCGAATTGAGATATCAGATGATGGACAAAGTCAAGTCGGACAACATAATTCAGCGTTTACTACAGCCATAGGAGCTACAGCTCGGTTTGAAGCTCCCCAAAACTACGTTTCTTGGATAAATATACCAAGGGAGACGAAAATCAACCAGCTATTCTCTTCGCTACTTGTGAGTTTCCTTACGGTATTAAGTTTTCGATATTGTTTGTTAGTTAAATTTTTTATTTTATACTTATTTCTACTCGGTTGTTATTCCTGTAGGAGTGGTTCGACTTCGATCTGACCAAAGTGAATGTCCAACAGTATATTGACTACCACATGGGGAAAAGTTATAAGGATTATATGACAAAAGTCCTGAAACCAATATTCGACGAACATTGACCTTCAGATGCTCCACAACATAAGCCTGATTTTATAGAGGAGCAAGGCTGGACATTCTTATGTGAGCTTTGGTCTAACAAGAAACACGAGGTAAATTTTAAAATAAACGTAAATTTATAATTGTCTTTATTTTCGGTACTTACAGTGCTGTTAAATGCAAGATAAATGTCACGCAAATGCGGAAAATCGAAATCACTTGCGTTTTAACCACCGTGGAGGTTCGAAGCCATTTAACCAACATCGTGCCGAATATTCTGAGCTAAATATATCCTAACGTAAAATTTAACAGTTCATTGTTTTTACTAATGTGGAATAATACTAAATGTATTTTCTATTTTTAACAGAGTAGCACAGGTGAGGTGCAATCATTTCCAGATTTTTTCCGAGTGACGCATTACTAAGGGTGTTCATAGGGTCGAGTCAACTCGCGACCCGACCCGACCCGCGCGGGTTCATAAAAAAATTTGCAGAATTTTGACCAGACCCGACCTGAATTTTTCGGGTTGCACAACGAGTTTGATCCCCTTGACCCGACCCGACCCGACCCTATACAAATTTATTATTTTTCTAAAATTTTATTATTTTTCTAAAATAGTTATTAGTATTTTTAAAGTTTTTACTATTATTTCATTTATTTATTACTTTTTTGTATTAAAACTTTATATAAATGATATTTTTGGGATATAAAATAACTAATATTTATATTTCAAAATAATTAATTTTTTTTTAATTTTTTTTTTAAAATGACCCGACGACCCGACCCGAACCCGATCGGGTTCCACTTCTCCGTGACCCGACCCGCGACCCAATTTTCCATTGACCCGACCCGATCGGGTCTAACAAAATTTCAAAAAATCCGACCCGACCCGACCCGTGAACACCCTTACGCATTACAATGAGAAAAACAAATGGATAAATGAAGAAGTTGAACGCTGCTATGTAAGTTTCAGTTTTTAAAATAAAATAATTATTATTATATATGTTAATTTTTTTTTCAAATTCTAACATTAACTTATTTTTTAAAACAGAACGAAATGATGGAACTCCAACATCAAACTCAGGAGACAGGGTCCGATCTGATACCAGATGAGCAGTTGTCGCAATTGGTTTTCAAGAATCAGACAGCTTACAACGTCGGCCTTGGCACTCGTAAGAAGCCGACGTCATCTGCACGTAATACTGTTAATTCGGACAATGCCTCCTCTCTTCGAGACCAGTTAGCCACCACCCAAGACCGGCTAGCCACCACCCAAGACCAGCTAGTAACCACCCGAGACGAGCTGAAGAAGACTAAGGAGGAGCTACAACAGGTCAAGGTGGACCGCGAGAAGAAGATGGAGCAGTTCGAACAGCATATGCTTGCTTTCCGCCAGATGTTGGAGGCCTCACTCAGTCAGGGTGCATCGGGCTCGAGCGCCCCCATTACAGTAGCAATAAATTTTATATCCATTTGTATAAACATTTTGAACAAATAGTTTTAATATAATATATTTTTTTAAAAAAAAAATTCAATATAATAATAAAATAATTATTATAATATTTCGTAATTCTGTTATTAATCATGAATTTTTTTTCAAATAAATAAAATATTAAATTAATTATTTTAGACCAAAAAGCAGTAAATTAATATTTTTTTAAAAAACACATTTGTTAACTATTTTTGTCGAACTAGTCGACGCTAAATGTGTTTTTGGTGTCGACTATATTCGACGCTAATAGTTAAAAAATCACCGCTGTAAGTATACAAATATTATTTTTTAATATACTTTAGCGTCGTTTCGTTTCGACGCTAAAAGTCTAATTTTTAGCGTCGAATTATTTCGTCGCAATATCTGACTCAGAAACTTTTATTTAGCGTCGAAATACATTGAACGCAAAATGATTGTTTTTAGCGTCGAATATCTTTATTTCGACGCTAAATATTATTCTTGTCCATGTTTGGGTGTCCAATTTTTGTGTCTAATTAATTCGACGCTAATTTACATTTGCGTCGAAATTTTACCTTTTTGCGTCGATTAGTTTCGACGCTAAAGGACATAATTTTTGTAGTGTAGAATCGCTGGAACCGACCGAACCGAAAAATTTCAGTTCCAGTTCTAAACCGAAACCGTGACCAGTTCTAACTTCCGTAGCTCTTAGATATGAATTTTTCAAGAGTAAATGTTGTTTGATATAACTTATAATTCAAACAAATTTGATAGGTAAAAGATGAAAAATTTATGATTATTAAACTTTGTAATGAAATATACAACATAATTAACTAAGTAATTTACTCTAACTGTATCAACTAAAAGATATTTAACCTTCGGATATTTTATATAAAAGTGTAGATATATTTAGAAATTTGGGATGCAAGATTAGTACTTAAAATATAACACCAATAAAAATTTACAACTTGAATGTAAAATTCAGCTCACATTAAAACCAAAAAAAAAAAATTAAATTAATAATTTAGATTTTGTAAATCTTTCTAATGAGCACTTGAAATGTTAGAAAGAAAGTGCACAACAGCACAAGAGATAGGGTGGCAAATCCCATGTAAATTTTGCTAAATTTGATTTGTGGGTCTTACATTTTTTTTTTTTTTGCATGTGTCTTAGTTTATTCAACTTATAAATCCATATATAAAAAAATTCAAACTCAAAGTCAAATTTCACTCACACTAAACTTTTAAAAAGAAAATATTTTACTTTTTCTAAATTAAAATATTGAGTATTAGAAAGTTTAGAAAGTAATTGAGTATTAGAAGGCTTAGAAAGTAAAGTCACAAGAGATCTTAACAAATGTTTTGGTGGGTTTGAAAAATCTAACAATTTAGATTCTATTCCGCTTAAATTTGAAATGGGTGATTTGGCGGTGAGATTTCCAATGATTTCAAAAAAAAAAAAAATTGACAAATCTAACAATGTAGATTCTACACAATTTTTTTTTGAGAGACAGGAAAAATTTTCAACAGCTTTTTCATATTGGAAGTAGAATCCATGATATGTTTTTGTTGGACTAATTTTTGAATAGAGGAAACCACATAGACATGCAATCTCAATTGTTCATGCATTTCAATTCTGAATCAAAGGCCCTGTTGACTGATGCAGAATTTTTATTTATTTTTTTTTTTTGAGAGAGATAGTCTTGAGTACTCCTATAAAACATCCCGTGTTAGTTCTGTTATAGTTAAAAAAAAAAATTTAGATTTTATAATAATATCATTCGAATGTTAACTACTAGAAGACGTGAGATATGTTATTTTTAGTGTAAAAACTCGAAAAAAGTATTTTTAACTGTAACATAACTAAATGCAAGAAATTAGACCCTAGCTAATAAAATGATCTGAGCCGCCAATTAAGCCACATAAAGATAGCCTTTGGATACATTCTCTCTCTTAATCCTAATCATTGGTTCTCTTCTCTTTCCCCCACACCATTGTGCTTTATAATATAGATATATATAATAGGAAAAAGAAATACAGGGGCTGACTAATACAAACAAAAATTGATGATAAAAGAGTTTATGAAGAAGAGAGAAACCAGGTGCCAAATTGAAAACAAGTGGCACAAAAACAGGGGGAAAATTGTAATTTAATATCCTTAGTATCTTCTAGTAAATATAATATAATAGAAAAGGGGGCAAAAAAAAAAGCCAATAATTTTTTGTCAGCACACCACATTGTTTGTATTTGGCCCCTCTCAGCAAATTTGTCAATTATATTTCAAAAGCACTTATGGGTTATCTATAGTTCAAAAGCACTTATGAATCGATCGGAAATGGTTGTCTCAATGGTAAAAATTTTGGATTTTAATGATTTATTATCTCTCATTTATTTTCTCATAGCCGAAACTTCTGAGAGTATAGAACACAAATCCTGATGGTTAATTGAGGTAAATTGACCCCGGCCACCTCGATTATTAAAAAAAAACACACAGTTATGAATCTATATTTCCTTCTAAATTCTACCGCAAGCTGAAGCTACTCTCAGGTTATGAAAGCACCATCGCTATAAAATATTTGTGAACTTGGTGGTGTAGGGTTCATAATCTCACATTGAGATCTTGGGTTCGAATTCAGGAAGTGCATTTCTTATAAGAGTCTGGGATAGCCGTGAGTTTTAACTGCTTCGCTTAAGCCTGTAAGGGGTGGTTTGGAGGTTGGGTTTTTTTTTTTAAAAAAAAAAAAAGAGTAATAACATATGGGTCACTAATGTTTTAATATTTATTATGGATATAGTTTTCTCATTTGCATATGAATGTCTCTCTGAATCCTATTGAAATGACTTAAAAACCCAAATGGAAAAAGCATATCCTTACATGAGAAATCATAATAAGTTAAGGACCCAAATGTTATTACTTCAAAAAAATTTGGTTATTTTCTTTTAAGTTTAGTGCGGGTAAATTATGCCTACTTTTTAATCAAATGGGTCTTCTTGAGGATATTTGAGAAAGGCATAAAATTATCCTCTTTCATTAATCTAATGATGTTTAAAAAAATAAATGTATTTTTAATTATCTTCAGAATTCCATACATTTTTTTTTTGGAATAGTTGGAAATTCTGCCGCCAAACCACTCATTCCGAGTTTAAGTGAAGCATGTAAAATCTCTGGTTGTCTCAGGTTCTTACAATAAACATATTCCCTAGATATGAACTCAGGACCTCAAAGTGATTATCGGATTATCTTTTATAAGTATTCAAAGTTTTACTCAAGTCTGTTGTGTAAAATTTGTAATCTATCTTAAAAAAAAATGACAAGTTCATTAAAACCACCAATATTCATTGTAAATGGAAACTATTTATCAAACAAATTTCAATGAAGAAATGATGAGATTTTATAACCTAATGTAAAAATACATAATAGGTGGCAACATACAATATCAAGATTGCACTCATGAACAAGAAGTTTTGAAATTCATGTGTATCAGTGTATGATAGAATTATGTCAAAATCAAAACCCTCTTGTCAAGAAAAATAAAAATAATAATAACCCTTTTGTTTTTTTTGGAATCGTTGGAAACTTCGCCGCCAAATCACTCATTTCATGCTTAAACGGAACATGTAAAATCTATAGTTGTCCTAGGTTCTTATAAGAAACGTATTCTCTGGATTCGAATCCAAAATCTCAAAGTGAGATCATGAGTCCTACACCACCAAATCACATTCATTGGTGACCAAAAAAAAAAAAACCATTATTAGAAAGAAATAATAACCATTCTTATGCCACCAATGAGTCCACTTTTTATCCCCATATTTTGTGATTGTGACAAGCACCAATTTAATTTCACTGCTTTGCTATTTAGTGGAGATTAATTCAGCTTGGCCTTTTCATCATTATGAAGAAGATTTACTTTTGGTACTTTGGTAGAATTTTGGTCATATTTGGACGAAACAATGGGGACCATTTTGAAATTTTGATTTCATCCATGGCTGATTTCCCTTAATGTTAGGTCATTTTAGGAATTTTATAGAATGGGACCATTTTTATCAAAGATTTTATTCTTCAAATCTATAACTCTCAACACACCTTTTTCCAAAATTTAGAATAAAATATATAAATTCTTTAAAATCCCAACTTAGCCATAATACCTTTATTGTTTTTTTTTCCTTCTCCTTCATCCTTCATCCTTCATCCTTCATCCTTCATCCTTCATTCCTCATTTTTGCTTTCATCAAATCCTATCACTGTTATAGTTAAGTATGATTTTGGGTAATGGATTATTTATTTCTTATTAGAGAAAGTGGTAGAAAATGGAGGAGTTATCAAACAAAGAGAGAAAGGTGAGAGAAAGTTCCAACTTTTGTACTCAATGGGCGTGGCTTGATGGGGTAAAATTTAGAATCTGATATTCAGGTCCTGGGTTCGAATTCAAAGAGTGCGTTTTTGTAAGAATCTGGGACATACGAGGTTTTATTTGCTCTGCTTAAATCCGGAATGGATGGTTTGATGGTGGGGTTTCCAACGATTTCAAAAAAAAAAGTTCCAACTTTTTATTAATTTAGAGTATGGTGATAAAATATAAAAAAAAAAAAAAAAAATCATAGGGGAATTATCTTTAGTCCATCCTAAATTAGGAGAAAATCCGTAAATATTATAATATTTTTGACTTTATTATTTTTCCACCCAGGGTTTCAAAAATATATCAATTTCAAAATTTTAAATGTGGGAATTGATAATTTTTGCATATTTTCAAATAAAATATGACACTTTTTGTAATTTCGAATGAAAAAATATATACTTTTATAACATCAGGTGGAAAAATATATGTTCATCTATCGATTCAATGTTAATGTGTGATATCTCATTATATTAATTATTTGATGTGCATTATTAGATTATCAAATATATTTTTAATACTAATATATTTATCTTACTCCAACATCAACATTGAAATTCCCATTTGGGTATGTTATTGTTAGAAATGGTGATCGAGCACCATTCACTTTTTGTATGAATATTTATTATTTATGCAATGTAATATTTTCTTTATCATGATTATATATTTATTTGTATGGTAATTTCTTACTTTTATTCATATATTGTAAATCTAAGTGTTAGATTACTCTAAGAGTTAGAGATTTCGAGTTTCACTCTGAACCTTATATGAAATTAGTAAAGACCCAAGAGTTACAACATATGGTGATATAGTTGCAAGAGTTGCAAATGGTGTTGAGAAATATCACGTATTCTCTCGAATATAAATTATTTATGGTCTAGATATATTGACATAGGTCGGTCATTATATTGGTAAGACTAGTGCATTGTCTATATATGTAATTGACATATGGTTTGTCTCAACAGACTGTGAGCTTAGTGGAAGTTCGTATAGAAATGCAGACATTCATTAGTGGAATGAATATCGAACAAACTCATAAAAGATGACTAATAAATATTTCATAAAACTGTCAATAGTTATTGTAGGCATTGCATTTTCGCATGTGAAACCCGATGAGGAGTCTTATTTGGAGACAACTACCTTTTGAGTCACGGATGCCGCGGGAAACGGATATCGGAAGGGGGAATTCAGAATAAGCAAGCTCACTGTCTTCGTTGGTGCTGCGTTCGTTACTTCGTTCGAACGGGAAACAGATTGCGGGCGTTCGTGTAGCGTTCGAGGGAGCGTTCGAACGGTGTCGGTAATTCTGGTTTTGCTGCTAGCCTCACACCCAGCCCATTTAGCTCCCCAAAGCCCATAAAACACATCCCAAATTAAATAATTAAATATTAATTTAAATATTAAACATTAAAATAAAACATTTAAATCATTTACCAATTAAAATAAACAATTACCAACTTAAACTAAAATCATGCCTAAAATAAACAAATCACATACTAAATCAAAATATAATCATACCAAATTAAAATCAATCTTAACCAATTAAATCCAATCATATATTTGACTTCCTAATCTAATAAGATATTTACCAATATAAAATATTTGTATTCCTAAACCAACACAAATTAAATATTACAACTTCTTAAAATAAAATATCTTGTCCCCCCTCCAAATCTTGTGTATACCTTTCTCATCTCTCCTAATAATTTGGAAACAAGATCCCTTCCCTTGTAAACCCTAGCCATTCTCTATATAAACAACCCCTAACCAAGGCCATTGTCTCCTTCATATAACACAATTCACCCAAGCTCTCTCTCTCTCGAAATCTCTCTAGACTCTCTCTACACACCCAAAACAGACAAAAGGAGAAAAACACTTCATACACACACGAAAGAGAACAAAAGAACCTCAACCATCTCCTCCATAGCCAAATCTACCACAAGTAACCACCCTAATCACCACCGAAACTACAAGCACCAGAACAACCCCTAATCACCACCGAAACCAGCCCCTCTAAACCTCCATATATCACCGAAAACCACACAAACACAGCAGCCCAAACCCTTAAAAAACAGTAACTTAGAAAACTACATAGATAATCTTAAAAATAATCACTTTTAATTGCACTAAGAACCCACACAACTTGGAATAGTTCTTTAAAAAACATTGAAACAGGTAGCCCGTGCAGTGAGCAGCAAAACAGGAGCCGAATAGGAGCAGAACGGAGGTCGAACAATAAGCAAAGCAGCAGAAGCAGTGAGCTAGGACGTTGAACCAGCGGACCAGAAAAGTTGCGGAGCTTTACCCCCCTTTCGATCTTCGTGGAACGTGAGTCCGAGAGACGGCTTAAAAGGTTAGACCTGAGGGTATCTTTCACACTTGTTTTCCTTTCCCGCATTATTTATTAAGTATTTCTTGTATGATTGTAATGTTGAAATGTGTGTTGTGATTTTTGAGTATATAATATGCTTGAATTATAAGATGTAATATGTTGTGGGCATTAGATGAATGAGAGATGTGTCAACTCTCGCGGTATATCGGATGGAAACCCGGACATAAATTTCATAGCCGATTCCGAATGGACGGTAATATGATCTGTACTCGGGCCACAACTCCACGTACCGCTTGAGTAAACGGCACCATCTCTCTTTCGTTGTGTTGCTTTTTGTTTATTTAGTTTTCTCTTGAATTCAATATGTTGTTTATTTTTGTATGATTCAACCAAGCGCATGGGCTTAGTGAGTTAGTCCAAAGGTCCTCCATTTGTGAGACAAAGAGCCGAAAAGGCCACCTTCGTGACACTACTTGACACTACGCCACGCCGGTTGATGTATGTTCGGTTGGACGCAAGATACGTTCAATCGAGCATACTTAGTTTGATATTATTATCTTTATTTTCGTATGTATAAGTCAATCGAGCGCATGGGCTTAGTAAGTGTGATGTGAGATCCCCTATGGGGAGGGGCTAAAAGCCCCATTTTCCACGATGCTTTGCCGCGCCGGTTGACGTGTGTTCAGATTGGATGTGAGATGTGTTCAATCGGGCATACTCGGTTGATATGATTGGTTCTAGTCTTGTACGTGTGACGTGATGCGCATGGGCTTAGCATGTTGGTCTAAAGGTCCTCTCTTTGAGAGATCAAGAGCCCCAAAAGGTCACCTTTACGGCAGTTTCGCCGCGCCCCTTTATTTTCTGTTTATTGCATCCTATTTCATGCATCAGGTCCGTGTCCGTTCGAACGCGTTCACGAACGCAACTCGAACGCGCATAAATTTTGCCTTATCATGCATCAGGTCTCATTTCCGTTCGAACGCGTTTACGAACGCTACTCGAACGTGAGCATTCTGTTTCATTTCCGTTCGAACGCGTTTACGAACGCTACTCGAACGTGAGCATTCTGTTTCATTTCCGTTCGAACGCGTTTACGAACGCTACTCGAACGTGAGCATTCTTTTTTCATTTCCATTCGAACGTGTTTACGAACGCTACACGAACGTGCACACACTGAACTGAGTATGTCTTATTATATCCATGCATAATTGCCTATGATTGATCTTTCTTATGCAAATGTGTCAATGTATTACAATTCGTATGCTTATGTCATGATAATATTTGAGTATTATTTCTTGCGGTATATCGGATGGAAACCCAGACGTAAATTCCGTAGCCGACTCCGAATGGACGGTAGTGCGGTCTGTACTTGGGCTACAATTCCACGTACCGTTTGGAAGAGTGCCAATATGTGTGCTTGTATGATCAATATGTGTGCTTGTGTTTACTTGAATGTAATATGAAAATTGTATGTTCGTTGCTATCTTGATATATGTTAAGCATGCAATTTTAAATATGAGATATATGTAAAAATGTACACATAAGTTTTATTTTGCATATGAGAATTTAGAAGCATGATACTCTTGAAATAAGTGTTACTTAAGCTTAGTTAAATTATTACATGAATCCTTTCATTACAAGTGACATAAGTAAGGGACCATTCCGAACCCAACGGTTTGAGGTCTTCCCTTGCGAGGGGTGAGTGCGGCCTTAAATCTTTGTCCCGGTTCACACCGGGTGGCGACTCCATGTTATTCAGTACTTCCCAAACTAGGCCGCGAGCCTAGGAACGGCGTCGCTCAGGTCCTGTGTCCTACAGTCTGGCGACTCCACTGGGGATGTAAAGTTGGCCCCGAAATATTGTCTTGTAATGTTTGGATTCATGTTTTAATTGACCATGTCTATAGTGGATAAAGTGGGGGTTTAATCAAGGGCACTTTGAGGCTAGGTAATGGTTTGGTGTCCTCCTTCACTTACTACCTTTCTAGAAGGAAAAGCTGTGAGGGCACCTATATGGCCATCTACTTGTAGCCTTTGTGATGGACTAATTTGGAGGACTCGTTGTTTATTCCTGACAACAAGCGATAAGAGCCTAAGAGGCTTGGGTATTTAAGTGAGCCTCGCTCCACCTTCCCTCTGGGGGATCTACAACGGGAAATCCATTTGACAGTCCATCACACACCATAGCTCATTGGCACGTACCTTAGTGTATAAAAAGGGATACGCTCACTTGGTCGCTTGAACCCTTGAGTGGGGAGGCCTAGTTGTGGGCTATCCTTCGCCAGTGAGAGCCTTTGTCCATACTCTTGCAAATCCACCCATAGACTGGTTTATATGGTTAAAGTAGCAATTATTTCCTTGAGTATGTGCTTGTGGACCATCCTCATTTGGATGCAGTTGGACTATTGTCAGAAATGCGGGCTTGCTGGGCCATTTAAACTGGGGCAAGTTCGTACTGTATGACTATTAGGCCCAAGGCTTCTGAAATGTTGATGGGCCATTATGAAAAAATTATTATGTTATGTTTGCATTATCTCCCTTCTATGCTTATGTTTGGGAACATCACCGTTTGGATCCATTTGGACCATTTGTCATGGGATATGGGCTTGTTGGGCCATTTAAACTGGGACAAGAACGTATCTCATGACTATTGGGCCAAAAGCTTCTAAGTGATTGATGGGCCACCTTGAGTGCTTGTCTTCGGAATATTATCATTTGGATTTAGTTGGGCTCTTTGCCGTAAGACGTGAACTCGTTGTGCCATTTAAACTGGGACGGGTTCACCCTTATGACAGTTGTCCCAAAAGTTTCTAAAATGATAATAGGCCGATTTGTTTGATAATTTTATTTGATTTAATGTTATATATTTCTTATGCATATCATGCATACATATACCCTGTTAACATCCTATGTGTCTTAAAAGACACCATAGATACCGTTTGGGTTAGAGAAGGAACCAGACTCACTAAAAGAACAAGTATGAGTGAATCCGATAATGAGGTGTCCCGTATGGATCAGTTAGAGAATGGTCTCGCCAAGATCACTGAACAGTTGCAGGCTTTGACTACTGCTATGGCTGGTATAGCTGGGTCTCGTGCCGGGGTTAATTCTGGGGATGTGAGGCAAGAGGAATCTCCGAACAGATTGGGGGATGATATCCCCGCTTTTGATGATGATATGGCAGAGTATGCAGCAGGCAGAGTATCTGGGTCTCAGACAGAGCTACAGAAACTTCGGGATCAGGTTGAGTCGGTTACCCGCAAGATGAGGGGTAAGAATGAAGATTTTCTGGATTATGACACTTTGACTTTTGAAGAACAGTTGCCTGCACAGTTCAAGATGCCAGATATGGCTAAGTTCAACGGGAATGGGGATCCGAGGGTGCATCTCCGACAGTTTGTATCAGTCATGAGTTCAGTTGGCTTATCTCAGCGCCAGGTGCAGAAAATGTTTGGAATGTCACTTGAAGGAGCTCCCGTGGTATGGTACCACAGTTTGGAGAAGAAGGTGAAGGAAGATTGGAGGGAGTTAGCTGATGCCTTCCTGAAACAGTATGTCACTGACTTGGAGATTGATTTGTCACTCCGTGATCTGGAGAATGTTAAGCAGAAAGCGGAGGAGAGTTTTAAGGAGTATGTGGACCGGTGGAGGGGTCAATTATTGAAAATGCAGACTAGGCCTTCGGAGAAGGATCAGATCAAGATGATCATCAAGGGCACCAAGCCCTCCATTTACGGCAAGTTGAGGAGGATGACCTCCATGATTGCAGACTTTCGGCAGTTGAGGGAAACTGTCATGGATATTGAGGAAGAAGAGGCCGAGAATAGAAAATTCTATGGCCTAACAGGAGGCCCATTGGGGGAACATCGGGAACAAAGCCCGTTTCTGCTGAAGTTGCTGCCATCCGGAACAGGCAGTTTTCCAACTTGGGAAGGCCCCTGTCTAAGGTGCTAGAGAAGTTGAAGAGGCAAGGGCTTTTAAAACCCTTGGATACCAAACCATTACCCAATCCCATACCACCACATATTAACCTAAGCCTTTATTGCCACTTCCACCAACAAAAAGGCCATGACACCGACAACTGCGCCCGACTCCGCCATGAAATCCAAGACCTGATAGACTCCAAGAAAATACCCAACACAGAAACAGAACAGCCCGATACACACAGGAACCCCCTACCCAACTACCGTGCCGTACCACCACCAGCCTATATGATCAATTCTGGCCTTCCAGAAGACCTTGTCCTAAAATCCTTTCACCCTCAAGCCTTTTGCCTGGGAATCTGGGATAGCACTAGTGAGGATGAGTTTGAGCAGAAGAAGGACTTTTGGCTTGATTTCTCTAGCAGTGATGAGAGGAGGAAGTAAGGGGAGACACGTAGCGGTCGTTTTTATAATGATATGGCGGAAAAGGGTAAGGAAGCTTTGACAGATGGTAGAGAAGTGGTTGAGGCTGCAGAAAATACTGAAGGGGATATAGTGCTGAGGCAATTGAGGAAGACTAGAGCACAAGTCAGTATCTGGGAACTATTATGTGCATCTCGGGAGCATAGACAGGCTATGGTTGAGGCCTTGAGCAAGATTGTGGTACCGGAGGATGCCAACCCCGCAATGTTTGTTGGGTCAGTTCAGAAGGAAGCTCTGCAGATATCTTTTCTGAGGATGATCTCCCGCCGGAGGGGAGGAATCATAATAGGCCTCTATTTATCAGGGCCGAAGTGAGGGGCAAGAAAACTTCATGTGTGATGGTGGATGACGGTTCGTCCATCAATGTGTGCCCATTGAAAATTCTGGCAAGATTGGGTATGAAAGCAACAGACTTGGACCCCTCCAGTATGACTATTAAAGCTTATGATGACAGTAAGCGGGGAGTTGAGGGTACCTTTGTGGCTATGGTCAGGGTAGGGCCGATTGAAGATGAGGTTGAGTTCACAGTGCTGGACATCCCGGCCACTTTTGCCTTATTGTTGGGAAGGCCTTGGTTTCACAAGCTTGGGGGCGTGCCTTCCACTTTGCATCAGATGATCAGATTCCCGTATGAGGGAGAGATTGTTACCATCCGGCTGAGTTAGACAATGCCGTGGCTGCTTTGGAGATACTACCTTTCACAAGGTTCCAGGTATCAGCCACTTTTGAGGAGTGGGTGGATCCTAGGGTGGCTAGGATTATGGAGAAGATGAAGTTTGAGCCGGGTAAAGGTTCAAAATTGCCGGATTTCAGAGGACAGACTACTCGGAAGGGTTTGGGGTACAAATCTGACGAAGAAAAGCCGAAGGTCAAGAAAAAGGGCCTGAAACTGATGGAGTGCTTTGTGAAAGCTTCAGGGTATCAAGGAGAGCCTGAACCTGTGAAAGTCAATGGGATTGTGGTACCTGGGTTTGAGATCTTCCAGGATTTGTTGGGTGAGAAACCATTGACTAGAAAAGCTGTGGAAACAGAGGTTTGGGAAGAAGAATTGATGAAGTTGGAAAGCCTGACTCTGGGAGAGGATGAAAAACCTGAGGAAGACCTGATTGCAGAGGAAGAAGTGTCTCTAGATGATGAAGACATTTACCTTCCTGATTTATTTGAATGTACTTCCGCATTATCCAATAATAAAGACATTCCTTTTGGTTACTTGTCTGAGTCATTTCTGTTTACTCTGCATGAATCAAGCATATTTGACATCAGTTCAGCCAGAACTATTGCATTTAACTTGGGTACACTTGAGAACCCCAAAGAAATTTTAATTGCAAGTGAAGTAACCTCCGAAGAGAGGGAGAAACTAGAACAAGTGTTGGTCAGATATGCCAAAGTATTTGCTTGGTCTTATGAGGACATGCCTGGGGTAGACAGAAACATTGCCCAGCACACAATACCAACTTATCCGAATATGAGGCCAGTAAAGCAAAAACTTCGACGGATGAGACCGGAATGGGCTGAGAAAGTCAGAGAGGAAATTAAGAAGTAGATAGATGTGGGGTTCCTGGAAGTGGTAAAATATCCTGAATGGTTGGCTAATATAGTGCCGGTGCCGAAGAAAGATGGGAAAGTCAGAATGTGTGTAGACTACAGGGATCTTAACAAGGCTTGTCCGAAAGATGATTTCCCTTTGCCGCATATAGATGTTCTGGTTGATAGTGCGGCTTTGTCTGCTATGTATTCATTTGCGGATGGATTTTCGGGGTACAATCAGGTTCTCATGGCTGAGGAAGATAAACACAAAACTGCATTTGTTACCGAGTGGGGCACCTATTGTTACAAGGTAATGCCGTTTGGGCTTAAGAATGCAGGAGCTACTTATCAGCGGATGGCCACTACGCTATTCCATGACTTGATGCACAAAGAGATTGAGGTGTATGTGGATGACATGATGGTGAAATCAGAAACGAGAGTTGGGCATATTGAGGCATTGGAAAGGTTCCTTCAGAGAGTTGACAGATATAACCTGCGGCTTAATCCCAAGAAATGTGTGTTTGGGGTGACATCAGGGAAATTGCTTGGTCACACAGTGGGAATGGGCGGAATAGAGGTAGACTCCGAAAAGATCAAGGCAATCACAGAAATGCCTGCACCGAAGACAGAAAAGGAAGTCAGGGCATTCTTGGGGAAGATTCAGTACATCAGTCGGTTTATCGCCAAGTTGGCAGCGGTATGTGAGCCTATCTTCAAACTGTTGAGAAAAGATCAGCCAGTGAGATGGAATGAACAGTGTCAGACCGCCTTCGACAGAATCAGAGAGTACTTGGTGAAGCCACCCGTATTGAAACCTCCGAGGCCGGGTAGACCTTTGATATTGTATTTGGCTATAGAATCAGAAGCATTGGGAGGTATGATGGTACAGGCAGATGAGACCGGGGTAGAACATGCAGTTTATTATCTGAGTAAGAAGATGCTCCCGTATGAGGCTCGATATCAGGAGGTTGAGAAGATCTGTCTTGCAGTGGTATGGGCTTCCAGAAAGTTGCGACATTACTTCCAGTCTTACAAGATCCAGGTGGTGGCAAAGGAGAATCCTCTGAAATATCTTCATTCAGTGCCTTCACTAGTGGGAAAACTGGGCCGATGGTTGGTACTGTTGACAGAGTTTGACATTGAGTATATCACCTCCAAAGTGATCAAGGGACGAGCAGTAGCGGAGTTTCTGGCATTGCAACCGGTTGAGGGGGATCAGTATAAGTTTGAGTTTCCAGATGAAGAGATTCAAGCAATAACAGTTCAGAGATGGAAGATGTATTTCGACGGGGCAGTGAATTACAAGGGAGCCGGAATTGGGATCGTGATAGTAACCCCCGAGGGAGAGACTTTGCCTTTGGCCAAGAGGTTGACATTCAGAGTGACTAACAACATGGCCGAGTATGAAGCATGTGCTTTTGGCTTGACAGCATTGATAGCCTTGAAGGCCGGGAGTGTGGAAATCTACGGAGATTCTATGTTAGTAGTCCAGCAGATGCGAGGAGAATGGGAATTGAAGGAAGAACGGTTGAGGCCTTATCTTTTTCACCTCAGAAAATTGGCGCAAGATATCCCCGAGTGTAAGTTTCAGCACCTACCGAGAGAAGAGAATCAGATGGCAGATGCATTGGCTACACTTGCAGCCACTTGGAAAATCCAGAGAAGTTAGTGATGAGACCGTTGATACTGACAACAGCAAGTAAACCTGCTTATGAGATAGAGAGAATTCTGGAAGTTGAGGTTGACGATGGTAAGCCTTGGTATTATGACATTCAGAGGTATCTGGAACATGGTGAATTCCCGGAAGGGGCAGGCAGAAAAGACAGAATAGCCATTCAGAAGTTGGCTTCCCAGTATGTGACTTTGAGAGGGGAACTGTATAAGAGGCAAGCGAACGGCATTCAGTTGAAATGTTTGAGAAAAGAAGAAGCTCAGAAAGTGATGGAAGAGGTACATGCCGGGGTATGTGGTCCGCACATGAATGGGTTGAACTTGTCCCGCAAGATAGTGAGACAAGGGTTTTATTGGTCAACCATGGAGACAGACTGCGCGAAGATGGTAAAGCACTGTCATGACTGTCAAGCACATGGTAATTTGAATCACTTACCGCACACAGAATTGCACGGGTTGTCAGAGCCGTGGCCTTTCTCAGCATGGGGAATTGATATGATCGGGGAAATTCGACCAAATGCATCTAATGGGCATCGCTTCATAGTAGTAGCAGTGGATTACTTCTCGAAGTGGGTGGAAGCCGAATCCTTCCGTAATGTTACAGCGAAGCAGATGGCAAAGTTCATAGCTCGGAACCTCATTTGTCGGTATGGTATGCCGCATCATGTAGTGACAGACAACGGGGTCCAGTTTCAAGGAGAGACGAATGCAATGTTACAGAGGCATGGGATAGGCCACCACAAGTCATCACCGTACAGGCCGCAGGCAAATGGGGCAGTTGAGGCAGCCAACAAGACTATAAAGACAATTTTAGCCAAGATGACAGAAAATTGTAGAGATTGGGCCGAGAAATTACCGTATGTTTTGTGGGGGTACAGAACATCAGTAAGAACGGCAACGGGTGCAACACCTTACTCCTTGGTCTACGGAATGGAAGCAGTATTGCCAGTGGAAGTGGAAATACAGTCCCTGAGGGTATTAGCAGAGGCAGAATTACCGGAACAGGAATGGGCCGCGCAGAGATTTGATCAGTTGGTACTGTTGGATGAGAAGAGAACGAAGTCTTTGTATCACATGCAGTTGTATCAGAAGAGACTAGCCCAAGCATTCAACAAGAAAGTACGTCCCACAAAGATCAGAAATGGTGATTTGGTGCTTAAGCAGTCGAGGCCATCGACGACGGATCCGAGAGAGAAATTCAGGCCTAACTGGGAAGGACCTTACATCGTTCAGAAAGTCCTGGGAAATGGAGCAGTGAAGCTATCAGACTTGGAAGGAAATGAATTCACAGAACCAATCAATGTCGACAGGTTGAAGTTGTACTTTGCTTGAGAAGACTTGGTCGCCAGCGGAAGACCTAACCCAACGGAGTAAGAAAACTCCTGCATACATGCATACACGTAACCTATATTGCATATTTTTGTGTTTGTTCTGTTTTGTGTAAACAGGTGTTGAAGACGCAAAAGAGCGAGCAGTAAGCCAATTAGAGATGGTAAAGGCACAGCATTTGATATGGGCAGTAATCTGAAGATTGAGGTCCCAATGAAGTTAAGTTCCGGGTATGGGTCTCGGAGGGCGAAGCCCATATCGGCTGAGGAGCGAGGTTCCACATTGTACCAGCTCGGGGCGAGGCCCATATCGACTGGGGAGCGAGGCTCCACATCACATCATGTCAGCTTGGGGGCGAAACCCGTATTGGCTGAGGAGCGAAGCTCCACATCATCATTTTCGGGATGCGTCCCAGGGTCGAGGCCCACATTTTGTCAGCGGTATTGGGATGCGTCCCAGGGTCGAGGCCCCCGTTGTCGGTTGCAGCTATTGGGAGGCGTCCCAGGATCGAGTCCACTGCATCATCATTTTCGGGATGCGTCCCAGGGTCGCCCACATTTTGTCAGCGGTATTGGGATGCGTCCCAGGGTCGAGGCCCCCGTTGTCGGTTGCAGCTATTGGGAGGCATCCCAGGATCGAGGTCCACTGCATCATCATTTTCGGGATGCGTCCCAGGGTCGAGGCCCACTTTCGTCAACGGTATTGGGATGCGTCCCAGGGTCGAGGCCCCCGTTGTCGGTTACAGCTATTGGGATGCGTCCCAGGATCGAGGTCCACTGCATCATCATTTTCGGGATGCGTCCCAGGGTCGAGGCCCACATTTCGTCAGCGGTATTGGGATGCGTCCCAGGGTCGAGGCCCCCGTTGTCGGTTGCAGCTATTGGGATGCGTCCCAGGATCGAGGTCCACTGCATCATCATTTTCGGGATGCGTCCCAGGGTCGAGGCCCACATTTTGTCAGCGGTATTGGGATGCGTCCCACGGTCGAGGCCCCCGTTGTCGGTTGCAGCTATTGGGATGCGTCCCAGGTTCGAGGCCCACATCATCAGCAGCATCGAGATGCGTCTCAGGATCGAGGTCCACTGCAGTATCAGCTCAGCTCGAGACAGCTAGCTAGCTAGGTAAGTAAAATGCATTGCATAACTTTGATAGGATTGTTCAAAGTCACACACTGCACAAGTCCCATCAAAGTGGGGGCGACTGTAGGCATTGCATTTTCGCATGTGAGACCCGATGAGGAGTCTTATTTGGAGACAACTACCTTTTGAGTCACGGATGCCGCGGGAAACGGATATCGGAAGGGGGAATTCAGAATAAGCAAGCTCATTGTCTTCGTTGGTGCTGCGTTCGTTACTTCGTTCGAACAGGAAACAGATTACGGGCGTTCGTGTAGCGTTCGAGGGAGCGTTCGAACGGTGTCGGTAATTCTGGTTTTGCTGCTAGCCTCACACCCAGCCCATTTAGCTCCCCAAAGCCCATAAAACACATCCCAAATTAAATAATTAAATATTAATTTAAATATTAAACATTAAAATAAAACATTTAAATCATTTACCAATTAAAATAAACAATTACCAACTTAAACTAAAATCATGCCTAAAATAAACAAATCACATACTAAATCAAAATATAATCATACCAAATTAAAATCAATCTTAACCAATTAAATCCAATCATATATTTGACTTCCTAATCTAATAAGATATTTACCAATATAAAATATTTGTATTCCTAAACCAACACAAATTAAATATTACAACTTCTTAAAATAAAATATCTTGTCCCCCCTCAATCTTGTGTATACCTTTCTCATCTCTCCTAATTTGGAAACAAGATCCCTTCCCTTGTAAACCCTAGCCATTCTCTATATAAACAACCCCTAACCAAGGCCATTGTCTCCTTCATATAACACAATTCACACCCAAGCTCTCTCGAAATCTCTCTAGACTCTCTCTACACACCCAAAACAGACAAAAGGAGAAAAACACTTCATACACACACGAAAAGAGAACAAAAGAACCTCAACCATCTCCTTCATAGCCAAATCTACCACAAGTAACCACCCTAATCACCACCGAAACTACAAGCACCAGAACAACCCCTAATCACCACCGAAAACCAGCCCCTCTAAACCTCCATATATCACCGAAAACCACACAAACACAGCAGCCCAAACCCTTAAAAAAACAGTAACTTAGAAAACTACATAGATAATCTTAAAAATAATCACTTTTAATTGCACTAAGAACCCACACAACTTGGAATAGTTCTTTAAAAACATTGAAACAGGTAGCCCGTGCAGTGAGCAGCAAAACAGGAGCCGAATAGGAGCAGAACGGAGTTCGAACAATAAGCAAAGCAGCGAAGCAGTGAGCTAGGACGTTGAACCAGCGGACCAGAAAAGTTGCGGAGCTTTACCCCCCTTTCGATCTTCGTGGAACGTGAGTCCGAGAGACGGCTTAAAAGGTTAGACCTGAGGGTATCTTTCACACTTGTTTTCCTTTCCCGCATTATTTATTAAGTATTTCTTGTATGATTGTAATGTTGAAATGTGTGTTGTGATTTTTGAGTATATAAATATGCTTGAATTATGAGATGTAATATGTTGTGGGCATTAGATGAATGAGAGATGTGTCAACTCTCGCGGTATATCGGATGGAAACCCGGACATAAATTTCATAGCCGATTCCGAATGGACGGTAATATGATCTGTACTCGGGCCACAACTCCACGTACCGCTTGAGTAAACGGCACCATCTCTCTTTCGTTGTGTTGCTTTTTGTTTATTTAGTTTTCTCTTGAATTCAATATGTTGTTTATTTTTGTATGATTCAACCAAGCGCATGGGCTTAGTGAGTTAGTCCAAAGGTCCTCCATTTGTGAGACAAAGAGCCGAAAAGGCCACCTTCGTGACACTACTTCGCCGCGCCGGTTGATGTATGTTCGGTTGGACGCAAGATACGTTCAATCGAGCATACTTAGTTTGATATTATTATCTTTATTTTCGTATGTATAAGTCAATCGAGCGCATGGGCTTAGTAAGTGTGATGTGAGATCCCCTATGGGGAGGGGCTAAAAGCCCCATTTTCCACGATGCTTTGCCGCGCCGGTTGACGTGTGTTCAGATTGGATGTGAGATGTGTTCAATCGGGCATACTCGGTTGATATGATTGGTTCTAGTCTTGTACGTGTGACGTGATGCGCATGAGCTTAGCATGTTGGTCTAAAGGTCCTCTCTTTGAGAGATCAAGAGCCCCAAAAGGTCACCTTTACGGCAGTGTTTCGCCGCGCCCCTTTATTTTCTGTTTATTGCATCTTATTTCATGCATCAGGTCCGTGTCCGTTCGAACGCGTTCACGAACGCAACTCGAACGCGCATAAATTTTGCCTTATCATGCATCAGGTCTCATTTCCGTTCGAACGCGTTTACGAACGCTACTCGAACGTGAGCATTCTGTTTCATTTCCGTTCGAACGCGTTTACGAACGCTACTCGAACGTGAGCATTCTGTTTCATTTCCGTTCGAACGCGTTTACGAACGCTACTCGAACGTGAGCATTCTGTTTCATTTCCATTCGAACGCGTTTACGAACGCTACACGAACGTGCACACACTGAACTGAGTATGTCTTATTATATCCATGCATAATTGCCTATTGATTGATCTTTCTTATGCAAATGTGTCAATGTATTACAATTCGTATGCTTATGTCATGATAATATTTGGGTATTATTTCTTGCGGTATATCGGATGGAAACCCAGACGTAAATTCCGTAGCCGACTCCGAATGGACGGTAGTGCGGTCTGTACTTGGGCTACAATTCCACGTACCGTTTGGAAGAGTGCCAATATGTGTGCTTGTATGATCAATATGTGTGCTTGTGTTTACTTGAATGTAATATGTAAAATTGTATGTTCGTTGCTATCTTGATATATGTTAAGCATGCAATTTTAAATATGAGATATATGTAAAAATGTACACATAAGTTTTATTTTGCATATGAGAATTTAGAAGCATGATACTCTTGGAAATAAGTGTTACTTAAGCTTAGTTAAATTATTACATGAATCCTTTCATTACAAGTGACATAAGTAAGGGACCATTCTGAACCCAACGGTTTGAGGTCTTCCCTTGCGAGGGGTGAGTGCGGCCTTAAATCTTTGTCCCGGTTCACACCGGGTGGCGACTCCATGTTATTCAGTACTTCCCAAACTAGGCCGCGAGCCTAGGAACGGCGTCGCTCAGGTCCTGTGTCCTACAGTTATCTTTTCGAGTTGAGTAGTTATTGTGGTCCTTTGACTTGAGACACCACGGTGGTCTTGTAAGTGATCATCTGTGCCTGATACCATGCATGTCAGAGACCTTTTATGGTCTGACCTCTGGATGACTGTTAGGTATAGACCGATGCTCACGAAGATCGGTGTGTGTTAATATGAGGATTCGTCAGTCCATATGGTTGGATTATGTTTCCAGAAATTTTTCAGAGTATATTCCGGAAATCTTTTGGCCAAAAGTTCGTTGAAGAAATTATTTCTTTAACATTATAATAATATTGAAAAGAATTTTGCATATATTATTTATTAATGAAATATAATTATGAAAATTTATTTTATATTGAGTAGATAAGGTTTTGACAGTAAAACTATAACCTTACTCAATTGGAGACGGTTATGACGAAGAGATTATACATTAACGTTTTGACCTCGACTTGTATGGTTCGACGTGTCGTGTTATTTTTAGTCATGATTTGTAGGTGGACAGACCTTCATGAATATATGTACGAATATATGAGATATATAAGTATATATATATATATATAAGTAACAATCGAACGTGGGCCTAAATAGTTCCATTATATTAAGTTTACTCGTTGAGCACTAGAGCGACTTTTCGTCAAATGTTGACAAAATATTTTTTGGGTTTTAAGGATTAAATTGTTTGATCCGATAATTCATGAGATGAATTGAATTAATTAATTTTATATCAAGAGTTGATATAAGTTTATTGTATAATATATGTAAATTTGATTTACATTAAATTAGTAATTAATTAGTAAATTAATTTAATTGTTAAATTAATGTACAAAATTAATTACTTGGTTTATACAAATAAATATTTTAATTAATTACAGTAACTTTAGTTAATGCAATTGAATATTTTTGTTAAAGTAACTAAATCATTTGATTGTGACTAAGTTGACTAAGTTGGTGAGATTAAGTGTAGGGAAAAGATTCTCTTAAACCATGGTTTAATTAAAAGGTTTGTTTTTGTTTTTCTCTGATTTTAATTAACAAAAACAATAGGATCCAAAATCAAGCAAAAAAATCTCTCTCTCCCACTCACTACCGAACCAAAAACAAAAACAAAAAAGGAGGCAAAATTGGTTTTGGTTGTTCTTCTTTGCTGCTCTCCTCTGCCGAACAAGAAAAGGGAGAGAATTGTTTTTTTTTTTTTTTTGTTTTTTTTCCAAAATCAAGCCAAAAATCTCACCAAAATTACCCAAACAAATAATAAAGTCCATAGAATTAATCCCAAAGGGTTGAGGGTTAATTTGTGTTCTTGAAGCTTGGATTTTTCCTAGGGTTTAAGAGTTAAATTTTGGGGAAAATCTTGTTGTCATTATTGAGTGATCAAACCACCTTTTGATCACCAAGATTTGTTTTTAGAGAAGCTCAATTTGGTGGAGGAAGAAGGAATTTCAAAGAATCAAGAGCTTTGAGGATTTGGGGACTTTGGATACAAAGCTTCAACAATTGGCAATGCTTGAAATCAATTGTTGGTACATTTAATTTGTAAATTTATTATTGTTTTGTTGATGAATTTTGTTGAGAAAAATTGGTGTGGAAGTGTTGAATAATTAGAAGCATGTATGTGAGGAATTGAAGCATAAACGTGTATGGAAAAATTATTATATAGTTGATATGGTGATTTTGTATGCTTGGATTATTTTTCTAAGTGTTGGAGAATAATTTAATTGCTTGGAATAATTTGTCAAGAGTTGATAAATTGTTTAAAGTGTGTAGAATTTTTAATTGAGCTTATGGTAATTTTTTTTTTAGTGCATTGAATATTTAAATTTGTGATTAAAAATTTTAACACACCTTCTTTTTGCTATTGTCGAAAAAAAAAATTTATTCACTCGAGATTTGATCTCGGGCGGGTTCCGCTGCGCTTGGTATTGTCATTCCTCACTCAACAGTCATAGTAACGGAAATTAACAAGAGGGTGTAAAGGGTTCATATCTCCAGTAGTACTTAATATGTTTTTCTAGCAAAATTATCCAATTTTATCAAAATTGGACGAAAATGCCCTTTTTAACAACTTTTCATCCCTCACAACTTTTCAACTCTCCCTTCCTTCTTTATTCTCGCGATTTTTTCTCTATTTCTTTTTTAGATTTACTTTTCAAAATATGAAAAACAAAAGATCTTTTTTAGAGATTCGTTCATCTTTACAAGGAAAAATACGTATTGTTTTACAATGTATGTGTAATATAATGAGATTAAATATGTAAGATTTTATTAAAAAATTATAGATAGTTATATAGCACATAAAGTGTTCAATAAGATGTCAATTTTAAGTGGGTGTACATTATGTTTGTGTGATGAGTGTGCGACTACACCCATCACATACCATAATAACGGTGCGATCGGTGTGCGACGACACCTATCGCACACCAAAATGACTGTGCGATGGGTGCCATCACACACTCGCACAATCAGTGTTCTTTGTTTCTGTGAGTTGGTTTCAAGGGTAATTTTGTCCAAATAGATTTTATTTATCTAATTGGATAATAAAAACATAATACTGGCTACTTGTGCTGTATATAACTTTTTTGCTTACTTTTTATAATTATCATTATAGCATTTTGTACATACATATAGTATTTAGCGGCTTTTCTATCGAAATTTTGAGAAAGTTTACAAAATCTCGAAGACTCTTAAAGTATATTAATTTTTACCCAAATTTTTTAAAGTGTGTCAATTTTCACAAATTAAGAGTGAAAGAATGATATTTTCCTTATGGCTATTTTGGATGGATGGAATTGGATGAAATGTAATTTAAAATATGTAAAAATTCATTGTTTGGATTTAATGGAAGGAAATGGAAGATGATGGAAGAAAGTGTAACAAAAATGGGCATTGAGCCATTGAAAATTAGCTGCCCAAATCGGGGATTGATGATGAAATATAACTTTAAAAAAATAACATTACATGTGAAGAAAAATTTACCCATTGGAAAAAATAATATTAAAATATATATTTTGTTATTTTTATTTTTTTTTTACTTTTAGAATCTAAAAATGTACAATTATCCTTAGAAACGTATGTGATTGCATTGCATTGCATTGCATTCCATTACTATTTATTTACCAAACAATATTTTAGAATATTATATTATAAACCTTTCATTTTTTCTCAAGATTATGATATATTACTTTTCATATTTTTTCATTTTATTTCATCGGATTACATTACATTATAAACTATTTTCTTCCATCAATCCAAACATAGCTTAAATTTTCAGGTGTCCCTTGCAACAATTTTAAACCAATTAATGATATTTCATCCCTCAATTTATCTCACTAACCCCCACTTTTCTATTATTCATATTTAATTATAGAATTACCGATATCAAAATAAATATTTTTTTACATTATTTCTTCCTTTCTCTCTCAAACATCACCATTATCATATTAGCAGAAAAATTAACTAAAAAGACCATTATAATAAGTAGGAATTTAAAAGGTATTTAAAATTTCCATTCTTTTTACTTTCCACGTTATTAATGACTTAATTTAATATTTCCTTGAAACCTAAAATTTTTTAAAAAAAATATGGTTTTTCATTTTGGATTGATGGGTTTTATTTTTTTTGGAACAAGTTTTGAGTTTTGTTGTTGTTGATGGTATTGATTTTGATTTTGTATGATAATTTAAGATTTTGACAATTTCAATTTAAGGAGAAAATCTACAATATAACGGAGGTACCACGTTATCCGTGCAACAATCTAATAATTCACTGCCACACGTGCTAAAATATTAAAAAACAACTAAAAATGTGGATATTAAATCATACATGTCATTTACTAATTTATTGGTAATGTCACGTCACTCGTAAATTGCGAATTATTTGAAAAAAGTGAGACAGATATGAGAGATAAAAGTTCATGAACTTTATAGAGAGTAGATGAGGGGGAAAATCTTTTCAAAAAAAAAAAAAAAGATGTGGCAGAAAATAAATAAATAAAAACTTATCAAGATATTTATTTTGATAAGAGTAATTCTGTAATTAAATAGGAATAATATAAATTTAAACCCAACAAAAAAAATGAAAAGAAGCAGCCCAACCCATAAATTGGCAATAGAATCATGAGCTTTACAAAGAAGCCCAGTAGTGGCCCATCAAAGTGAAACCAGTTAAGCTTGGGGTAATAACATCAAGCCGTAAAAAAGTCCGGGTCCGTCCCGGTCCGGTCCGGCCCGCCCTGATCTAGCCCGCCCGGGTTTTGGTCCGGTTCGAGATAAAAAAAATCTCGGGCCGGACCCTAGAATATGAGGTCTAGCTCAGGCTCAACATAATAAGTCTGACCCGCCTTAAAAAAATATATTTTATATATATATATAATTTTTTTATTATTACAAAAATCGGGCCGGATAAAACCCGACATGAGTCGAGTCGGGCCGACCTGACCTAGCAGACGCTCAAGTCGGGCTTATCAAAGCCCGGGCCCAGCCCGGCCCATTTAATTGTTTTTAAAATTTTCTCAATGGGGACATATGTTAATGTTATCTATGAATCTAATGGGTTTCAAGACCTTGTTGAAACTATCCTGTAGGGTTTGATGACAAAGTCGTGTATTATCATGGTCAAAATTCACAAGATCAATTTAGTTATTTGAATATTATCGATCATGATCAATTTCGTTATATTTTGATTAAGGATTGAGAACAAATGGTTCATGATCCCAATTCTCGATGATGATTCAACGATTTTTAAATAAAAATTTAAGTTAAAGAAATTAATCTGAATGATTTCTGAATTCTGATCGAAATTTGGAATTTTTTTATCACTCTTATTATAAGTCAGGAACCTATTTAATACAAATAGTAATAATATACAATCACATATGCTTATTCTGTATGATTAAATCTGTCTTTTTCTCTCTGTCGATCGCACAGATTCAGTCACATAAGTATCCGTGATTGGATTTGTGTCAATTGTTTGTTCCAATAACATTTTCCTAATACAAATGAAAAATCAAAATTGCCACTCGAGAAAACAAAGAAAATTAGGGATCAATCTGTCATTATGTCTCTGCTCTGGTGAGCTCCTATGGTTTTAGTTGCTAGGGTTTTATTAGGGGTGTTCGTGATGCAGTTCGAGGCGATTTTTTAGTTTTTTACTTCAAATCGTGTGGGTTGGCGGTTTGGAAAATTAAAAAACGAAACAGCAAATTTGATAAAGAAAAGCGATTCCGGGTTGGCGGTTTGGGCGGTTCAGGTCGATGGTTTGACCCGAAATTGTGTTCACCCTTGGGTTTTATCGATCATCATTCTCAGTGTCACGCTGTAAGCTTTCTGTTTCACCCTGTCAGCCGTCAGTTCCGTCAAAATGACGAAATTCAGGAAGCTTAATAGGCCAACGGGTCACAGAATGTCCATGCTCAGGTTCTTGCTTCTATTTCCAACTCCACGAAACAAATTTTTTTTTTTTTTTTTCAAATTCTAGGGTTTTTTTTTTTTGCTTTTAAAAAAATTGCTTTTTTTTTTTGGCAATTGCGTGTGCAGAACGATGGTCTCACAATTGGTGAAGCATGAACGTATTGAAACTACCGTTGCCAAGGTAATTTCTTTACTCTCTCTATTTTAGGGTTTAGTTTAGTTTTTTTTTTTTTAGTTTTTTTTTTTTTGCGTGGTTTGATTGTTTAGAAAAAGAAATTTGGTTTTTTTTACAGGCCATTTCATTCTTATAAATGTATTGTGATAATGAGAAGAAACTTGATTGGATATGTCGAATAGCGGAACCCATATTAGGCTTTTCAATTTTGCTTTTCATTTTCCCCAAATTTTGGGGGCTAATGTGATATAAATATCAAATTTTGAAAGTGTTTTATTACCTCTGGAGATTTATATTTATATTGCTTTTTCCCCCCCTTATCTTAATGATTTGCAGGCAAAAGAAATTAGGCGACTTGCTGATAATATGGTACAACTTGGAAAAGAGGTATGTATAATACATTGGTTTTGATATAACATTATAGCATTGAAAGACTTAGTGCAGGACGGTCCTGAGTTGCCCTAAATTTTGGGAGTCCTAGGCTGAGTACCTAAAATGGGACTCTTACTGATGAAATATATAGAATATAAGTCATATTATATACTTAAAAATTGAAAATTTTTTAGATTTGAGCCCTAATTTCGGACCAAATTTTGGGCCCTAGCCAACTGCTTGTATCGACTGTCTTAAGGTCACCTCTGACTTAGTGTTAAGATTTTCTTTTGCAATTTAAAAGAAGTGTTTGTGGGCCCATAGGAAATATTACTCGTAATAAGAGGAAATATTTGTTACGAGGAAATATTACTCGTAAAGCCGTAAAGGTATATGTCAAGGTTTATACTATCTAATTGATGGACTTCTACAGTTTGTTTAGTTGGGCACTTGGGCTTTATTCTAATTTTTGTACGTAGTCTCTTTTAAGCTAACAAAGTCATGCATGTGAGCATATGCTTGAATGTTTCTCTAATTTGCAAGAACAGTAAGCATTTCTGGCTTATGAAGGACTGGAGGAGGTTTCCGTTTGGTATCAGCTATGGAACTTGACATTTGGTATCTTTATGTAGGACTATAAATAGTATGAACTTGAGATTACATGTAGTCACCCCTCATTCCCTCCTTTTACTTAGTCGAAGCATCTTTAGATTACTTTTGGTACTTGGGGAACCTGGATTACCTAAAAGCTGAGGAAACCATACTGTGCAAGTGGTAATATCATGGTTGAAGATATGATAGTGTAATTTCTTTTTGTACTTATTACTACCAGCTAAACAAATCTTCAACTTCTGTTTAATAGGAATTTACGCTATAGCTACCTAAGACAAGCACCAAAAAAAAAAAAAATCAGATACTAGAAGTGAGATTTTGAAATGTGTACTTTGGAAATTGGAATTGCCAACTTCATAGAGCTAAGTAAAATCAATGAGATTGCATTTTGCGAGGAACTTGATTTAACAGAAGCTGTGAAAGCACAATGCAGCAATAAATAAAAGTGCACGCCCTTGTCAAGGTGCTTCCGATGTTGATCTTCTGGTCTCAAGATTGCATTTTTAATCTGTCAAACGATTCCCTCTCTCTCTTTTATATGATAAGTTGGGTTGATGCTTGTTCCAGATTTATTTAATTACACTTGTCAAAAGAACAACATTGAGTAAATTTTTAAACAGATTATGATCAAACAATTCAGTAAACTTCCATTCACCTAACTGGGTATTGCTCATCACTAACACTGAGGTTGGAAGCTTTGAAATAAATAATAATCCAATCCATAGTTTTTAAGAAATTTCAAAATTGAATAATTTACAGATTATTCTTGTGATTGTCTCTTACCTGTTAACATCATTCCATTCCCTTATGAACAGGGTTCCCTTTGTGCTGCAAGACGTGCTGCTGCATTTGTGCGAGGGGATGATGTCATTCACAAGCTATTTACAGAATTAGCTTATAGATACAAGTAATTCGTTAATCTGTTTCTTTTCAATTTATCTTCTCTCAGATTTTCTGTGTATTTGTTACATTTTATGTGTTTTGTTTGTGCAGAGATAGAGCTGGCGGATACACAAGACTGCTTAGGACTCGTATACGAGTTGGTGATGCTGCGCCGATGGCCTATATTGAGTGAGATTTACTTTCTTGTTAACCCATTAACTTAGAGACTTGACAATTATGTTGCCTTGCCTACTTGAACCATCACTAAATTGCAATAATTACTTTTAATCTTTGCATTTGCAGCGATATTGGCTAACTGTACAGTTAATAGTTTTGGTGGAAACCTTTCTCAAAAATGGCTATTCTACTACCATATATCTGTTCCTCTATTTAGGAAGCATGTATAGTAGAGAATGGAATATTCCTCTTTCCGTAAAAATACTATTTGGTTTTAAAGAGTAGCCTTCCTAATGCTTTTTTTTTGTGTGGATAACATATGAATTGTGGTAACGGGTGCTCTCTCTATCTTTCACATGTGCCTGCATGCAAGCACACTATTCTGCTGTAAAGGCAATTTTTTCGCGCACTAATTGATTTTGAGTGTTGATCGTTCTTTATTAGAGTGACCATATACTAAATCATACATTCACAAAATTGAGCAGGTTTGTGGACCGAGAAAACGAGCTCAGACAGTCAAAACCTGCTGTTCCTCAACCACCTCCAAGAGCTGCTGTGGATCCTTGGACAAGATCCCGGCTTACAAAGCAGTTTGCACCCCCAAAAGAGGAAAAAAGCTCTGATGCTGAGATATGATGTAGAAGTCATTGCGTTATTTTTATGGTTTGATCTCACTATCTTATAGTTTGCAAATCCTCAATTTCTTCTTCTGCTAAACCTTTATAAGCTTTTATTTTAGTAATCTGAACTAAAATTTTGGAAATGTAGAAATCTCATGCTTTGCAGTCATTGCTCTCTGTTATGTGAGAACACGAATAAGAATGGCCGTAAAAGAATGCGTCCCAAGTGTTTCTTTTCCTCCTCTTTTTGTCTTCTCCCCACTAATGACAACGGAAATTGTTGTTTTTAAAAAACTGGGAGTGTATGACTAGTGCAATGATTTTTTTCACTAATGATGCCAAATTTTGTGCTGTACTATGTAGTATCTATACATTAATATAACTTATTTCTTCTGTGCTGGTCGAGGAAAGTCTTTCGGGTCCTTGTAGCTCTCATATTGTGCCAATTTTAGTCGAGTAACGGGTCTGGAATCAGTTCTAAATTTCATGCCCTTCAATTTCATGATTTTTTTTCAGGAGGTTGGCAATAGGATGGGTAGTTCCGATCCGTTTATACAACCGAAAATTGTTTCGTCCAGTTGTTTTTTTGGGACATCTCGTCCCGCATTGCATTAAGTTCAAGTTATTTTGCTTTTTGTTGCTCTGTTTAATTCAAAACTTGATCAAATGTCTGCCCTCTTTAGTGAAGTCCTGCATTTCTTTGCCAAATTATTTCTCAAGATTTGCCTTTTTTTTAGTCCATTATTTTGATGGCCTATTGACTTCCATGCCCATTGACTTAAACTATTCTCATAAGAGACATTACTTTTTTTTTACATCCTTTTTGAGTTTGAGCGGAGTAGGTAAAATCTCCGGCTAAATCTCCGGCTGTCCCAGACTCTTGCAAGAAACGTATTTCCTAAATTCGAATTCAGGATCTCAATTTAAGATCATGAGCCTTACACCATCAAGCCACACCCCTTGAGGATGACATTACATTTGCACCAACCAACTATTAACTTGTATATCATTTAAAATGTCTATGTTCCATAAATAATTGCTTCAAATCTATATCATAATTGATCAAGGCACAACCAAAAAATTAAAATAAAAATAAGAAGAAAAAAAATCTCTATTGAAGCAATATAAGATTAGTTGCTATAGAATAGCTTTAAAAAAAAAACTCAAGCTTCTATTATATGTTGTGTAGTTTGAGATTCAACCATATATAATTTGTGGGTGTTAATTAGTTTAACTAATAAAACCTTTTGAGATAATTAAATTAGTGGAGAGTGAATTGAGTTGTTATTTAAAAATTGTTTATGTAGCCAGTAAAGAATTTAAACAATTACTTCACTAATGATTTGCATCTTAACACCGATTAGTAGTAAGCATAATTTTTAAAATCAGACCGGACTGGTTGGTTCGATCGCTCAAATTGGGAATCGGTTTTGTGTCCGGTCAATACTTAAAAATCGGTCAAAATTAGCGATTTGAATCGGTTCAATTTTTAAAATAAAAATTTAAAATTTAAAATTTAATTTTTTTTTTATTTTCTTAATTATATTGGTAGGTCGGTTCTGTCTGTTTTTCCGAAACAGTTCAACCGATCGAACCATTAATCCATTGAATTTTTTGGATCACCGGGCCAATTCTGAAAACACTGATGAAAAGATTTAAAAGTACATTTAACTCATATTACTCAAAATCATTTTTAAAAGATATTAAAATAAAATAATGGGAAATTATCTATAAAATATCAAAATCTTAAAAATATTACAATATTTTTTTAAATTATTATTTTTCCATCCGATATTATAAAAGTACATAATATTTTTATTAAACGCAAACATGAAAATATAAAACGACTTCTCTTATGTCTCGTCTTTGGCTCGCTCTCTTCAGTCTCCACTCAAATCAATGCAAAAGCCTCCATCAGCTTCAATCTCCAAACTTTCACACTGAACGCGTTTCTCTCTCTAAAGACCAAAGTAAGCTTTCTCTCTCTAAATATCTTTCCTCTTCGATTCGTAAAGCAATTTGTCTACTTAATACTTGTTATTATTAGGGTTTTGCTTCATTTTGTAATAGGGTTTCTCATACTTTCGCTTCAATTTGTGTTATTTGAATTGGGACTACTTGATTGAAGTTCTTAAACCCAAAATTAAGGTTTTACTCGATTTTTGAGTGGACTTTTATGTGTTTCCTTGATCTCGTTTTGTTGCTTTTTGAGAGCTGAAAGCTCAGGATTTTATTTATTTTTTGGTGTCAAGAGTGAAAATTTGAACTGGGTTGAGTTATTTTGTGCTGTTAGTGATTGAATTGATAGTAATATATGTTAATTGGTAGTAATATATAATTGGTAGCGATTTTATTGTATGTTGACATACAATTATGGATTTTTGTTATAAGGTGTTATGGTTTTAGTGTCATGGGTGTGTGAGTTGGCTATTATAGGAGCTGGATACAAATGCGTTCATGGCTTGATTGGTGCTTTTACAAATTAATGCTTGTCAATAGAATGATAGAGGGATTTCTGGGTAGTAAAATTATAAAGTTCAATTTTTGATATTGACATGTATGTCAACATACAAATATGCTAACATGTTGATACTGGTTCGCTTATATATACATCTTGAATTTGATCTCAAATTATGTTCTTCCCTCTCTCTTCTACTTCTTATCTATTAGCTGGATAAAGTCTCCCTGCTGCGATATAGCTTCTTCTGATGGGTGTTCACCTTTTTTTGTTATAATGACAGCATATTACACATTCAGCTGAACTGCATCCAGTTGGTAGTGGATAAGTTTGCTGTATCTCTTTGAGTGAGTCATTAGTATCTCACAATACACCCCCGTTTATGACAGACTCAAGGATATCAGGGTATTGTTGACTAGATAGTTCTGTGTTTATTTACCAGAGTGCTAATACTAAGTATAATTTTTCTGCAGTATTTTAACAAGGTCAATGCATGGAGGGATTACCAAGTGAATTTAAAATTGACTGATGCAGTTACTTTTGCAATGACATGCTATCCTTCCACGAGATCAATATCAGATTTTAGCACAAAGTAATCGATTCCAATAAATTTTGAGGAAGTGCAAAGACAACCAATATGACAGATTTTTTAGAAAAGTTAGAAAGAGCTCAAAACATGAAATCCTCATTGGATGTATGAAATAATGGGATTACGAGGTGTGGGTGTAAAATTTTAAATATGTGCAGGTTTTGAGATTGTATGTGAGAATTCTACTTGGATATCGGGGGTAGTGGAATAAAGGAAAAGTTAGACTGTACATATGACGAGTGATGTCGAATAATGCCCCAGTCTCCCCTCTGAAAATATTACAGAATAGGCTGCCGACTCTTAAATTATTTGTCATTGCAATAGGAAATTTTATTTATGTGTAATAGAGTTCGGATTCTAGATCGTCCCTGAGATACTTATGATTTGTAATCATCGAAGCATTTTCATTTGTCTCTGTTTTGATCTTTTTGGAGCTCTTTAACACAGATGAGTATCCGCTGGTTACTCTTGGTTTACCTTGTTCACTTCTTGTATATTCCCCTTCTTTATTATCCGATCCTTTTTATCGTTTCTTGACAAAATTAGTTACTCCCGGTTTACCTTGTTCACTTGTTTACTTCTTGTATATCCCCCCTCTTTACCAATGCATGTAGTTTTTGGGTAATTGCATGTATTTGAAGGGACCTAGTTTAGGTGGAAGATTGGTTTTGTATAAATTTATGAATTTTATCTTGGAAAGTGTTTTGGCATTAAATTTTTTTGCTGAAAACTTCACCCTAATAATAGGTTACAAAATTTTTTCGTTTTATTATTTAGCTTTGTTGATATATTGCTTTTTTACTTCTGCAGATCACTGTTTTTGGTAGTGAAGCTGGGTCTGCCTTTATGATATGAGCGGAAGTAGAAGAAAACAAAATTCTAAATGGGATTTGAAAGAAGAGTCCCAACTTCCATATGAAAAGGTACGGGACAGTGCCCGGCCTGGGAAAACAGGTACATCATTTTATGAAAGAGAATCACGGTCTGGAAGGTTTGGTCCCAGGGTGGCTGGCTATAATAATGGCCACAATTGGTCTGCTAGGGAAGCTGATGATATCCCAAGCTCTCGGCATGATTTGCAATTTCCATCTAGGGAAACTTTGCCTGGAAGCAGAGGCTCACGTAAGGATGATAGGATTGATGATTATCGAGAAAATTTCAAATCCACAACTAAGTGGGATGAAGATGAGAATTGCGACATGAAAATGTCCCCTGGTCTTGATGATTGGAGACAACAGATTCCCCGGCACTCCCCAAGAAATGACAGGAACGAACATCGCAGGTTTTATTAGTAATTTAGTGCATCCTTCTTGACAACACGAATAATGTTTCAATACCCTAATTCTCTTCTCACTGTCCATTGCGTTTATTTCTGGCATCATCTAGTGTATTGTATAATTGGTTATTATTACTATGTTCATGATTATAAGATGATAAAGACTTGCTTTCATTCAAAGCCTTTTCCTCAATTTAAATGCATTAAAAATTAATCCATTTTATCAGTAAATCAAATAAGCTTATCCATATGTTTTCTTGTTTAATATAGTTTTGTATTTATTGGGTCGTTGACTGTGCTGAATGTTAAACTACTGGAATTTCATTATAGAAGTATGCGAAATTCAGTGTGGGGGATCTCTTCTCATAATGAGTACAAAACAGTTCCTTTATTTATATATGTTGATGATGTGCAGAAGTAGGAGCAGGAGCAGGAGCAGGAGTCGAAGCTGCAGCGGCAGCCGCAGTTGGAATCCGAGCAGAAGTCCAGTTCATGAACTTAGGCGAGAATCAGGAGTCTATGGTAGAAACAGGGGAAGACCAGGAGTAGCAGTTCAATTATGTAAAGATTTTGCTGCTGGGAGATGCAAGAGAGGCAGTCATTGTCATTTTTCTCATCATAGTAAAAGTTATGAGGACAATTGGGATAATAGACATAAGCAAGCTGGAGCTCCAAAATATTCCACTCCGCATGAATCTAGGGAGTATCCTATGAGAAGTGGAAGAAACAGAGAAAAGTCTTTGGATCGAGGAGGTGTGCATGAATTCCGTAAGAGTGGCAATATTCCCTGCAAATTTTTTGCTGCTGGAAATTGTCGCAGTGGGAAATATTGCAGATTTTCTCATAGTGGTCAGGCCGTTGTGAGTCCCAACAGGAGGTCACGGGATGACAGCTTAGTGCGGGGCCACAATTCGGATGACTCAGAGAAATTGTGGCATGGTCCAAAATGGAGTGATGCTACCACTTTTTCAGATGCTGCAAAGTCAAGTGAGGACAAAAATGAAAGGATAGGTACCCACAGGAAGTCACGGGATGATAGGTTGGTGCGGAACCATGATTCAGATGATGTGGAGAAACTGTGGGATGGTCCAACATGGAGTGTTACGGATGTATCTGCAGATGCTTCAAATTTGAGTGACAATCAAAATGCGAGAATGGGAGCCCCTGGACCAAGGTTCGCTGCTTGGTCTACAGATGATAGATTACCCCATATGTTGGATGAGAATATGACACGCTCTAAGATAACGGCAGTTAGTCATGGAGGAGGTGAGAGCAATAAGATGGAAGTTTGTAATATGAAAAATGCTGGTGCGGTTATGGGTGCTCCTGAATCAGGAGGTACTGAGAATTGGCTTGGTGATATGGAGATGTCTCCTGAGTGGAATTATCCAGTCAAGCCTTCCAGCTGTGCCATGAATGAAGATCATGGTCATATTACTCGGAGTTCACAGTCTCTACCTATTAGTGACAGCTCTCTGCTTCGTGAGCAGGGAATAATTCGAGAAGCTTCAAGTCTGTTACGTGATGCTGCTGCAACAACGGAACCAATGATATTGGATGAATCATACTTGAAACGGGATATTAATCAGAAGGATGGTGGTAATGTTAGAGTGCCTGATGCTGATAAGAATGCTGTTGGAGAAACCTCTATTCCACACATCGATCTAAATCTTTCGGCCAACTTCTTGCCAACACAAAGCTTTGACCAGAACAGCCAGAGTTCAAGTGCTTTACCCTTCTCGAGCTTAAATTCCATTGGACAGAACCAAGGTGCAATCAGTTCTGAACCTTCAAGAGGTGGAAATGTAAATAATCCCCAAAATCTCACGGTTTTTCCGGTGGAAAAGACTATAAACAAACCAGGTACTGGGGATGGGAGTGCATTACAGTTTGGTTCTGAAATTCATCCAGCTCAAAACACGGTAAGCAGTGAACAGCTTAACCAACTGACCAATCTTTCAGCCTCTCTGGCACAGTTTCTTGGAGATGGGCAGCAGCTTCCACAACTTTATGCTGCTCTTAATTCCCATAATGTGATGCAGGTGCCTTCATCTTCCAACACTGAAGTACCTGCACCCGAATCTGCAGTGACTAGTCAGCCAAATGAAGCCATTAGATCCCAGAACCAGTACGATCCTTTGTCTGATAGCATTGAGCCTGAAAAACATGATATCGTCAACCCCCCAGGGGTTTCAATAAATCCTGCCGGACAGAAAAGCAATGCAGATGGAAAATCAAACAGTGGTTCAGAAAATCACAAGGTTACTGTGATTAGTGGAATGGAAGCTGAGGAAGATAAGCAAGCCCGAGTAGAGAATAAGATTCCACAAGAAAATGGCGAGGTGCCGGAAACAGATGGAGATGACAAGGATGACAAGGCAGACGAGGGCAAGAAAAGCAAGGATACGAAAGGGGTTCGTGCATTTAAATTTGCACTTGCAGAGTTTGTTAAGGAGCTTCTAAAACCCACTTGGAAAGAAGGTCAAATTAACAAAGATGTTTACAAAAACATAGTGAAGAAAGTCGTAGACAAAGTTATCAGTACAATGCAGGGGGCTGCTAATATTCCTCAAACACAGGAGAAGATTGATCAGTATTTGTCATTTTCAAAATCAAAGCTTACCAAACTTGTTCAGGTTAGTTCAGTTTTACTTGATTAGTGATGAAGCTAATAAATAATTTCACTGTTTAATAAATAATTTCATTCCCAATTGCAGGCTTATGTGGAAAAATTAAAGAAGGGCTGAATGAAGCATGTATTTTTATGGTTACTTTGTTTTATACTTTTCTGGGATCAGGATTCAGTGTTGAGCTGAACAATAAATCAACTGTCACGATTTATCAAATGCGGGTCTCACGTGAGTCCTTTTTATCTCCTGTTTATTGACCCCGTGCTGAATATAAATTCATTTCAGCACTGAATTCTAGTTCATTTTTCCTGTCATGGTGTTTATTAGGCCTTAATATGTGTCTTCTGTTCCATCTGATGCTATTTGCTTTCCCCTTTATGTATTTTTTTTTTCTTTTTGGTTTGCCTACTTTCTTAACTCATAACATATAGAAGATAAGACATATTTTTCCCCTAATTTTCTATTTCATCGACACATCCTTATTAATTGTTAGGTTTGGTTTTTGTTCTGTTTTACATTTTATTGTTAGTTGTGTGTTTTAGATCCAATTAGATTTTAAAATTACATATTTTATTGATTATTAAAATAATTGGCATTATTTATCGAAATAGTTTTTTTCATCATCAATTTAGATCGAATGATCTCGTGAGTAATCTTTAAATTGATTAATGAGATTTCTGCCATTGATTAATATATATATATTTTTTTTGAATATCGGGAAATCTCTTCTCATCCCATATCAGATGTCATTGGACCCCAGTCTGAGTGGGTAAAATCCATCAAGTGTTGTCTCAGGTTCTTATAAATGTTGCTTCTATGAGTTGAACTCCGATCTCCCCAATAGTAGGTCAAGATTCAACCCATTGGACGAAACACTTGGACCAATTCTTGGATTACAATATATATGCATTTATATTCTTAATCATATACTGTTGTAAATATTCTTGTGCCATAAGATATATAAAAGATAATCACAACATAAATCTGTATCGGATTTAGATTTAGCTTCTTCTTTTTTTGTCCCCTATAATGTATTATTTTAGTAAATTATTTGTCTTATTAATTTTGGCAAGTCGATCCGAAGCCGGAAGGGTTAAAAAAATATTATTTAATTGAAGTTATAAAATATCCATACAATTCTTGCAATGTTTTGTTTTTTACCTTAAAATAATATAAAACAATATTGACCGTTTCTTTATCAAAGAAGAAAAAAAATTCTTATTAGCATATCAATATAAACATATTTTAATGTTTGAAATATATTTTTCTTCTGATGTATATCAACATAAACATATTTTATAGAATGGACCCACCGATATGAAAAGCCATATGTAAAGCACCAAAGAAGATGAAAAGTATCTAATATTCAAGTTTCATGAGAAATCATCAAATTAACCGTACGTTAGGAGTGGGACAACTAATTCAAGTTGGACACATTTCCATGAATACCAAAATGCCCTTATGGAAAATAAGTATAAAATGGTCAAGTTTTTCTTTACAAGCAAGCAAGTGATAAAAAAAAAAAAGAAGATATTTTGAATTCTCTCCATCTTCTTCTTCTTCTTCATCCGGCTATGTCCAGGGCCCCACACACCCAATCCAGTTCATCGCAAAGCCTCAATTCACCACAATACTAGATTGATTAGATGCCTTATACCATAGTAGACCCGGCCGGCGGTTCGGTTCCGGTTCGGAACCGAACCGAACCGAACCGGCCGGTTTCCGGTTCCACAAGTGTGGAACCGGAACCTTAAACCAAACCGGAACCGACCGGTTCGATTTCGGTTCAGTTCGAACTTTTTTTTTTAATTTCGAAAATAAATTAAAATAAATGAGATTAATTTAATAAATAAATAAAATTATTACATTGAAGAGCTTGAGCTTAAATTTTTAAAAATTTAAGTTGCCTACGTATCCTCCAGGGGTGAGAGGAATCAAAACTCACGTAGTTCCATTACAATTTAATGATATTTCCCATTTGTAAATTTACAATTTTATAATTATCAATCATCATTATCAGTTGATCATTCAGCTCCGGTTCTGCTTGCACTTGTTGTTGCAGATGCATTATCGAACAAATCTTCAAAATCATCGGGGGCATATTCTTGTGCAGATGCATTATCAAATCCAATTGTTAAAATTAAGTGCCATTTTAATAGGATCAAAGAAATGTGATAATAATTTTAGACCGTCTTGAACACATAAGTTAAGGACATGACATGTACAACGAATATGAAAAAATCGACCCCCTAAATTTGGTTGACATAAGGATTTTAAATCATTGATGAATGCAGTATTTGCAGATGCATTATCAAATCCAATTGTTAAAATTTTATCTACTAAATCATATTCATCAAAAATTACCTTCATCATTCTATAAATATTTTGTGCAGTATGTTGGTCATCAAAAACTATAAATGCAATAAGTCGTTTTTGCATGGTAAATAATGCATCAATCCAATGACAAGTCACACCCATGTATAAGTGTGTTTGCCAATGGTCACTCCAAATATCAGAACATATAGAAATACGACATTTCATCTCTTTAAATATTTCATTTAAAATAATTTTATCATCTTTATATAATTTAAAAATATGATGTTTTATTGTGTTTCGAGTCATTCTACATGCAGAAGGATTTAAAGCATTATACACGTAATTAGTAAAATGAAGTTTTTCACCAAAGCTTAAAGAAAGATAAGCCATACAAGTTAATTTCGTAAATTCTTCTCTATTTCTTACATCAGAATATTTAAATAAATCTACAGCACTCGTACCTCTACTAGATGATGCGTACCTGTCCATTTGAGTTTGCGTCGTATCAATTCCAAGTTCAACCGGATGAGGTCTTTCCATGTGCTTGATCATATTGCCGTATCCACCAGAAAAATTGTAGGAAACCCCACAATAGTTGCAAATCACTGTTGAACTGTCATCGTTTAATTTTTCTAAATGAAAATGAATTTTGAAAACATCTGAGGAACGAGCCTTAACTTCTCTTCTCCGTGATTGTGCACCGATACTAGGGCCGCTCTCTTGGGTTGGCATATTTGACATGATGTTCTCAGATGAGCTTGCCATTTTTCGTTTAAGAAATAAGTAAGAAAAATAAGAAAATTAACTAATTGTGAATGATAAGAACTAATTGAATTGAGATTGAGAATAAGAGAATTGTATGAATTGAGAGAGTTGAGAATTTGGTGTGTTGAAATAATGAAAAATGAATCATATTTATAGAGTTTTAGAATTTTTTGATACAAAAAATGCCCCTAAATATAACCATTTTATTACCGTTATTAGAGATATATTATGAATTTATAATTTATAATATTTTTGTATGCCTTAACGGCATTTTTTTTTATTTTGAGGGCAGGGAGTCGTTGGCTCCCTGCCCTCCCCCCAACGGCTACTAGCCGTTGGGGTTAGGGTTCCTGTTGGAACCCTACGGTTCCAACCGGAACCGTTGAACCGATGGAACCTTACGGTTCCACCGGTTTGAGTATGGGTCGAACCCCAACGGAACCGGTCGGCCACGGTTCCGGTTCCGAATTCCTATTCGGAACCGGTTGGAACCGGAACCTTCCGGTTCCAACCGGTTCGGTTCCGAACCGGAACTATGGCCGGGTCTATACCATAGTCCCAACCCAAATAAATCCTTATTGTTCCTCGGTCCTACTTGGTTGCGATTTTACATAGCACGCAAACGTACTTATCGTTCAAGTAATATAGTGACAAAAGAGTCGGGTGTCGAACCCATAAATAATATTTATGTACTTTTCGTTCAATTGAGTAATTGTGATGAATTATTAACCTAAAACACTAAATTATCTACAAGCATATTCCGATGGTCAGGTAGAAATGCCTAACTTAATTCAATTATCTATATTCCTATAATAATTAATTTAAGTCAAACTCATTAAGTTCATGTTCTAATATTGGTTACGCATGTCCTCCAGATATATTCATATCTTGCACGAAAATCGATTCAATGAATGCGATCACGTACTATTATTTCCAAGACTAAACCCAAATTTCATTTTCCAAGTTCCTAAGGTTTTACCACACCTATTTAATTGTTGACAAGACAATAAAACACATTAAGTATATAGAATAATAAATAACTCAAGCAACACTCAAAAGAAAAAAAAATATGCAAATTAAATTAAATAATGCACAAATCCATTACAACTCTGAACTAATGAATTAGTTACACATATTTTTCATTAAGCACAAAAAATTCATTGGTACACAACAAGACATCATAAAAAATAAACTGAATGAATAAATGAATAAAAAACTCATTTTGGTGAGATCATCGGCTTCAATTTTCAGTATGGATTGAAATTTGGTTCTTGTCTTATTAATTTGGCAAGTCGATCCGAAGTCGGAAGGGTTAAAAAAATATATTATTTAATTGAAGTTATAAAATATCAATACAATTCTTGCAACGTTTTGTTTTTTTACCATAAAATAATAGAAAACAATATTGACAATTTCTTTATCAAAGAAGAAAAAAATTCTTATTAGCATATCAATATAAACATATTTTAATGTTTCAAATATATTTTTCTTCTGATGTATATCAACATAAACATATTTTATAGGATGGACCCACCAATATGAGAGGCCATATGTAAAGCACCAAAAAAGATGAAAAGTATCTAATATTCAAGTTTCATGAGAAATCACTAAATTACCCCTACTTTAGGAGGGGGACAACGAATTCAAGTTGGACACATTTCCATGAATACCAAAATGCCCTTATGGAAAATAAGTATAAAACAGTCAAGTTTTTCTTTGCAAGCAAGCAAATGATTAAAAAAAAAGATATTTTTGAATTCTCTCCATCTCCTTCTTCTTATTCTTCATCTGGCTATTTCCAGGGCCCCACACACCCAATCCAATTCATCCCAAAGCCTCAATTCCCCACAATACTAGACCGATTAGATGCCTTATACCATAGTCCCAACCCAAACAAATCCTTAATCTTCCTCGGTCATACTTGGTTGCGATTTTACATAGTATGCAAGCGCACTTATCGTTCAAGTAATATAGTGACAAAAGAGTCGGGTGTCGAACCCATAAATAATATTTATGTACTTTTCATTCAATTGAGTAATTGTGATGAATTATTAACCTAAAACACTAAATTATCTACAAGTATATTCTGATGGTCAGGTAGAAACATCTAACTTAATTCAATTATATATATTCCTATAATAATTAATTTAAGTCAAACTCATTAAGTTCATGTTCTAATATTGGTTACGCATGTCCTGCAGATATATTCATATCCTGCATGAAAATTGATTCAATGAATGCGATCACGTACTATTATTTCCAAGACTAAACCCAAATTCCATTTTCCAAGTTCCTAAGGGTTTACCACACCTATTCAATTGCTGACCAGACAATAAAACACATTAAGCATATAGAATAATAAATAACCCAAGCAACACTCAAAAGAATAAAAATATGCAAATTAAATTAAATAATGCACAGAATCCATTACAACTCTAAACTAATGATTTAGTTACACATATTTGTCATTAAGCACAAATAATTCATTAGTACATAACAAGACATCTGACCGGTGTAAACACACACGTATAACGCAAGGGCACGTATCGTTCAAGTAGTATAAAAATATCGATCCCACGAGGACTTAATTCCTACTATTGTTATTAATTGTTGATACTATTTATTTACAAATATCTAATTATAGGGAGAATAGAATTGATTGCTTTTGATTGGTTGAATGTGGTTTTGCAAAATAAAATAAAAACAAACTTAAAAGAAAATACTAAGGAAAATAACAAAAGACACAAAGATCTAGGGTTGTGAATCATTCTAATATCTTTTTAAAAGATGAAGTGATTATTTTATGTTTGTGTAATAAATCAGTTTACTAACCTGGAACACGAATTTATGCAAAGCATTTGTCGATGGTCAGACGCAAATACCCAGTTTAACCCAATTGAATCATATGTCTATGTCAACCAAATTACCTGGATTCATTAAGTTTAAGTTCCAATTATGGCTACCCCCGCCCGACAGGTATATGTCTATCATGTAAGGAAATCTATTAAAGAGTTATCTATCCTCAAAGAATATCGTGGGCTATTAAGTCAAAGGTTGAAACCTAAAATCCCTATGTCTAGTTCATTTTAGATTTACCACATCAATCTTATTGGTGATCAAACAACAAGAAGCATTAAGCTTAAGACTTAATAAGTAAACCTTTAAACTACTCTTAATTATAAAATAACCTCTTATAAACCGGTGATATTAGATTTTATCACAACCCTAGAAAACTAACTTTAGTTACAACACATAATTAGGACAAGTAAGAAAAAGACATAAAAAGTAAATGCAGAAAAATAAATAAAATGCTAAGGAAAAATGAATTAACTTCTACTATTTACTATTTAGATATCTCCCATAATATAATATATATTCTTGTGATAATTTTTCCAACCATCCATATAGACGGTAACCTGATTAAGTCAAATTAAGATCAACCAGCCATTAATGTGGTAATATTTATTATTAAACCAGCCATAAAGGTGGAACAAAAATAAACCAGCCATAAAGGCGGAACAATAATTAAACCAACCGACCAGTATGGCAGTATCATCATTAAGTCAGGTTTAACCAGATTAAATTGAATAACCAACCGACCAGTATGGCGGTATCCTCATTTAGTCAGGTCTTAAATAGTTTATATATTATATTTTAAGGAGATTAATCTAAATAGCAATAGTAAAAGAATTACTTTTTCACCTTAGCATGGAGAAGTTACCCTCGCATAGTAAAACGATAAAAAGTAAAAATAAAATTACTATTCAAAAAAATAGAATTACTATTACTAATTCAGAACTTAATTAAAATTAACTACAAAACTGAAATTAAAAGAAACTAAGAAGAAAACTCTCTATTTACATCAGAGGATTTCAAGGAAAATGTACATTTGAAACTGAAATTTGAAGCTGAATTTATAGGCCCCGGTAGACCTTGGGTGTCGCAACGCCAAGGGCTTTGGCGTCGCTACGCGATGACGTGGCGCGACCTTATTGGTTGCTCGGCATCTCACCGGACAAGTGGCAGGGCGGCTGAAAAATTCCGGCTCGTTGAATTTTTGACACGTGGCAGGGCGGCTGAAAAATTTCGGCTCGTTGAATTTTTGACATGTGGCATGCGGCGCACGTTAGCAGATCGCTTGTGATGATGACACATGGCGCGACACATGTTAGCAAAGTCAAACTTCTCAAACTCTGACTTGTGGACCTGGCGCACGTTAGCAGCAGCTCGGCGCACGTTAGGCGTCGCGACGCCAAGGGTTTGGGCGTCGCGACGGGCAAAATTACAAAAATGCCTTTTTTTTTGCCAATTTTCACAGTTTTGCTCCAAATCACCTCCAGAATGTCCTGAAACTTTATTTATCTACAAAATAACACAAAACACATCAAAATATTCACAAAAACTCAAGAAACTATACAAAATATTAAGTTAAATGAGTGGGAAATAGTGATACATTTACCACTCATCAACATCATAAAAAAATAAACTGGATGAATAAAGGAATAAAGAACTCGTTTTGGTGAGATCGGCTGCTTCAATTTTTAGTCTGGATTGAAATTTGGTTATTGTCTTATTAATTTGGCAAGTCGATCCGAAGTCGGAAGGGTTAAAAAAATATATTATTTAATTGAAGTTATAAAATATCAATACAATTCTTGCAACGTTTTGTTTTTTTACCATAAAATTATAGAAAACAATATTGACAATTTCTTTATCAAAGAAGAAAAAAATTCTTATTAGCATATCAATATAAACATATTTTAATGTTTCAAATATATTTTTCTTCTGATGTATATCAACATAAACATATTTTATAGGATGGACCCACCAATATGAGAGGCCATATGTAAAACACCAAAGAAGATGAAAAGTATCTAATATTCAAGTTTCATGAGAAATCACCAAATTAACCGTACTTTAGGAGGGGGACAACTAATTCAAGTTGGACACATTTCAATGAATACCAAAATGCCCTTATGGAAAATAAGTATAAAACGGTCAAGTTTTTCTTTGCAAGCAAGCAAATGATAAAAAAAGAAGAAGATATTTTTGAATTCTCTCCATCTTCTTATTCTTCGTCATCCAGGGCCCTACACACCCAATCCAGTTCATCCCAAAGCCTCAATTCACCACAATACTAGACTGATTAGATGCCTTATACCATAGTCCCAACCCAAAAAAATCCTTAATGTTCCTCGGTCCTACTTGGTTGCGATTTTACATAGCACGCAAGAGTACTTATCATTCAAGTAATATAGTGACAAAAGAGTCGGGTGTCGAACCCATAAACAATATTTATGTACTTTGCGTTCAATTGAGTAATTGTGAACAATTATTAACCTAAAACACTAAATTATCTACAAGCATCTTCCGATGATCAGGTAGAAACGCCTAACTTAATTCAATTATCTATATTCCTATAATAATTAATTTAAGTCAAACTCATTAAGTTCATGTTCTAATATTGGTTACGCATGTCCTGCAGATATATTTCTATCATGCACGAAAATTGATTCAATGAATGCGATCACGCAATATTATTTCCAAGACTAAACCCAAATTCCATTTTCCACGTTCCTAAGGGTTTACCACACCTATTCAACTGTTGACCAGACAATAAAACACATTAAGCATATAGAATTATAAATAACTCAAACAACACTCAAAAGAATAAAAATATGTAAATTAAATTAAATAATGCACAGAATCCATTACAACTATAAACTAATGAATTAGTTACACATAATTGTCATTAAGCACAAATAATTCATTAGTACACAACAAGAAATCATAAAAAATAAACTGAAGGAATAAAGGAATAAATAACTCGTTTTTGTGAGATCATATGCTTCAATATTCAGTCTGGATTGAAATTTGGTTATGGTCTTATTAATTTGGCAAGTCGATCCGAAGTCGGAAGGGTTAAAAAATATATTATTTAATTGAAGTTATAAATATCAATACAATTCTTGCAATGTTTTATTTTTTACCCTAAAATAATAGAAAACATTATTGACTGTTTCTTTATTAAAGAAGAAAAAAAATTCTTATTAGCATATCAATATAAACATATTTTAATGTTTCAAATATAATTTTCTTCTAATGTATATCAACATAAATGTATTTTATAGGATGGACCCACCAATATGAAAGGCCATATGTAAAGCACCAAAGAAGATTGGGATTTCGGGCGATGAGGTTTGAGCCGGCGCGACCATGTCGGACGATCACTATAAGAAAACTGTCAAATAGTGACGGAAAAATCAGTAGCTAATTCATCGCTAACTGCCAACTAGCGACGGAATTGTGACGGAAAAATTTCGTCTCTATTTTGTTGGTCGTAAAAAAATAGCGACGAAAATATTACATCTGTTGCTAAAATTAGCGACATAATTTTATTCCGTCTCTAATTAGCGACATAAATTATTTCGTCGCTAAATAGTGACGGAAAATTATGTTTCAATTTAGAGACATAATAATTTCGTCGCTAAATAGCGACGAAAATTCTGTTTCTATTTAGCGACATAAGTATTTCCATCTCTAAATAGAAACAAAATTTTCTGTCACTATTTAGCGACATAATAATTTCCGTCCCTAATTATAGACGGAATTTACGTAGCTATATATTTAAAAAAAAATGAAAATTTTAAAATTTTACAGAGGCGGAAAATTTAAAATTTTAAAGATGCATGGAACTTTTAAAATTTAATAAAGGAAAAAATTTTAAAATTTTAGAGAGGTGTGAAAATTTATAATTATATAGACGTGAGAAATTTATAAATTGTAGAGAGAGTAAATTTTTAAATTTTAGATAAAGGAAAATTTTAAAATTTTTGAATGGTGGAAAATTTTAAAGAATTGACTTTTTTAATATTATATATAAATCTTCAATTCCACAAGAAACCGTAATGTCCATCTCAAGCTTCGACACATCACCATCCATTTATGCCACTTTAAAACAAAGAAAAAAATATTAGTGTTTGTTTCTTAGGAAATTTTAAAAGTGGAGATAAGAAAAATGAGAGATTGATAATGAGAGTTGAAGTATGAAAAAATTGATGGTATATGGAATTGAGTAGGAAAATTTTGGATGATGTATTGGAGTTGAGAGTTAACAAAATTTTGGTGTATATATAGAGGAAAAAAAATAAGAGAAGAGGGAAGATTTGTAAATTTTGTAGACATTTGAATTTTTCGTCAGGCGGGAAATTTTTGAAAATATTGGAGGAATTGAAAATTTTAAAAATTAGCGACGGAATAGAGATTCTGTTTCTAATTAGCGACAGAAAATCCGTCTCTATTTTTTTTAAAAAAAGTGGCACTGAAATAAATAAATTTTTGGAGGGATTGAAAATTTTAAAAATTAGCGACGGAATAGAGATTTGTTTCTATTTCGCGACGGAATATAGATTCTGTTTCTAATTAGCGATGGAATAGATATTCAGTTTTTATTTCCGTCTCTATTTTTTAAAAAAAGTGGCGCCGAAAGGATTAAATTTTTTGGGGATTGAAAATCTTAAAATTAGTTACGGAATTTTAAAATAAAAACAAAATTCTAAAATTAGCGATGGAATAAAGATTATGTTTCTAATTAGCGACGGAATAGAGATTTCATTTCTAATTAGCAACGGATTAACGACTAAAAAATTACGTTTCTAAATAAAATTAGCAACTGAATAATAATATGTTTCTAATTAGCGACGAAATTTTAATTACTTTTCTAATTAGCGACGAAATTTGAATTTCGTTTCTAATTAGCGACGGAAAAATTCAGTTTCTAATTTGGAAATTAGAAATTAAAATAAAAAATGAAAATGAAAATTTAAAATTAGCGACAGAATAGAGATTCTGTTTCTATTTAGCGACTGAAAATTAATTCTGTTTCTAATTAGCGACGGAAAAATTATGTTTCTAGATGAAATTAGAGACGGAATAATAATTTATTTTTAATTAGCGACATAATTTTATTTACGTCTCTAATTTAGAGATGAAAATTTTTTTGTCGCTAAATTCCGTCCCTAATTTCATTATCCGTTTCAATTTCGTCGTTAAATTTTGAAACGGAATATTCTGTCGTTAAATTTCGTCGCTAAAACTGTAATTTCTTGTAGTGGATTGTTCGGTTCTGGAAACCTATACAAGGAAACAAGAAAGAACGACTAAAAAAAGAGCATACCTTAGCTCATCGGTGCAACACATGCGCATCCGAATCAGAACCATGAGCAGGTGAATAATGTTTCATTTTAGGGTGTTTAGAACTTTCCTTCTTCGGCCCAGCTCTCTCAACGGGTTTCTTCGGCCCAACTGGTTCAGAAGATTTAAGGGAAAAAAGAATGCTACAAAAGACAATGGAGGAAGGCAAGGAAAAAAGCCTTTCACGGCTGGCTTGCCAAAACGGTCAAAAAGAGGATGGACGGATGTACATGGGGAGAAAGAGTCACAAGAAAAGGAAGATAATAAAGATCGCACCTTGGACAAGCATTGGTCAATGTCTGAGAGCGAAAGAACTTTGAAACGCTCCACTGTAGTAGAGCGAGAGTAAAATAATGGAAAAGGCCATCCTTGAACAAGGCCAAATTGACGAGCGGTGAAGTTAGTAGAATACACTTCTACCCCAAATCTTGCCATTAGCCCCCGTCAAGATGTCGTGAATCAGATCACGGGTACATAAAAATTTACGCCAGATGCGATTAACGGATTCATCTCCATTTGACTGTGGAAGCTCATGAACGAATGAGGGGCTGTCGCCCAAGGAAAAAAGGAAAAAATAGGGGACCGAGAAAATGAATAAAAATACTCGAAAATGGTACGAGGAAGGAGATGAGTTATCCCTAATTGGGCGAATAGAGGGCCAGCACAAGGAAATGAACGGTTTGACTCAATGGAACCAAAAACATGGAAGTAGGCTCTGAGCCAAAGTTGGACGAGCCAAAGAGGGCCAGAAGCAATGGGCGAAGAGCCGGACCGTAACTGTTTTTGAAGAACGGCCAGGCTCCGATAAACGGCAGCCAACAAGAAAAAGCATAGATCCAAAGGTCGGCCATTGGCAGCATCCGAAGAAATAGGAAGATAACCCGCCACAGGTTTCTGATTAGGCAAGCAAATGATATATTTGCAAAGCCAATAATAAATGAAACTGGTACGCTCCAATACTGTAACCGGACCGGTCGACTCAAAGAACGCACGAAAGAAAGCAGAATAAGAAGAGAATGATGAAGTGTCCATTTGAGGAGGAGGAAAGTGAAAGTTAGTACGAGCGAAGATGGTCGCACCCAAATGAGCCAACCCGGTCAAGGCGCCGATATCACGAAGTGTGATGGTCAAGGGGCCGGAAGGGAAAAGGAAGACATTATAATCAGAAGACCAAAAAAATAGTGATATAGGGAGCATATTTCGATCGAAATGAGGCAATATCAGGGAAAGCTCTATAAGAGAGAGCATACCACTGTTTTCAAGGAAAGTGTGGGTGTCTACATGCGACTTCATGCGCTGAAACCATGTCTCGAATGAAGAATCAGGTTTGGGCCAGGTACAGATGGGATTGGACTGAGTCAAAGGAGAAATGCTCAAAGGTTTAGAGATGGGCAAGTTAGAAATAGAAGGGAACAGCTGGGCCAATGGAGCTGTGGCAATGGTTGCATCACTAACAAAAATGGGGCCGATGGAGCACAATTCATGAGTTTTATCAAGAGTGTGGACCCCAAAGACGCCAACCAAAGGATCGTCCAAGGCGGCCTAATAATCTTTGAAGGTCGAGGTAGTTTTCTTCTTGGGAGCAGAGGAAGAAGACGTCATGACAGGTAAGTTGAATGATTTGCAGCAATGAAAAAGATGAGAGAAGGTAAAATAATGAAAAGAGCGGAGTTGGGTTTATATAGCCAAAATGAAAGTTCGCCCTAGGACATGTGGCGCGACCCAATTCGAGGGAAAAATAAAGAGCGGGAAAATTGAGAGGTGGCGCTAGACGTGATGTGACATGGATGTGACACAAAAAATGACACATTAATTAGCACAATGATGGTTTTAGACAAGATGTAATGGGGGAGGTCACACATTTATTAGGGAAGCGATGAATTTGCGTGGGGAATGTAAGCAACAGGTCTCGAAACGCTCAAATGGCGGCAAGAAATGAAAGCGAAAGGTCAGTAGGCCGAACCAGTAAGGCGACTAGTGGCATGAATCCAACTTCAAATGCTTGACTAAGAAATACTGCCTCAATCTCATCTCTCAAATCGATCAAGGCGTATTTAGGGGGTAATTGTTAATAGGAAAATAAATATCAAAGGACGAAAAGGCATGACGTCATTCTGGACGAAAAAGGAAGAAGGAATTGACCTAGAAAGACTCAACTCAGGACGATTCCACGAATGGGTAAAGAATCATAAAGAACGAAGAAAAAACCTTCCAACAAGTAAAGGACGATGAAAGAAGAACGAATATGCGAAAGTACCATGCGGTTGGCCAGTTATGAGTAGGCGCACTTAACGGTTATTGCACAGACTGACAGTGACCCTCACGATCTAGCAAGTTACCCAGCAGTTGCACGCACGATCCAGCGGTTGCGCGCATGATCCATCAGTTACATATGAGCAGGAAACGTGAGGGTTTAATGGGCTGAAGATGGTGAAACCGCTTGAGCGATTAGCGGGACCGTGCACTATAAAAGGCTCAGGTGTAGCGAAAAAAGAAAAGAAGAAAAAGACTCAAAATGAGCAAGTAGTTCAAATTTACCGTATTTCTTAGCTTTGTAATCTATAGGACTGCAATCTGTGTGCTTTTGCCCATTGGGGGCATTTTCTTGGAATCAATCACCCCTTTCTGGGACTGTGTCTCAGGAGGTTTGGAACCTTACACGTGTACTAGCGAAAAATCGTGCGAAACTCAGGATCCATTACAACACTAAACTAATGAATTAGTTATACATATTTATCATTAAGCACAAATAATTCATTAGTACACAACAAAACATCGTAATTCATTAGCACAAATAATTCATTTCGACATTTCAAACTCGTATATTTCCACATGTATCATATCCTACAAAAACATAATGAACTCCTTAAAGCGCTCATAAAGCTCACAATAACCCTCAAAATATAAGATATATGGACGATAAATATGAATATATTGTCCGATCATCACTATATGTCGGGATAAGCGAAATATGAATTGAAACATAACTACATAAATAAGTATAAGAATTATGGATTGTCGGACTCTAAGTTTTGTGATCTACATAATTGTGAGGTCATTGTTGACAATCAGAGAAAGTCTTACCATGCTTTGCTGGGTACTTGTTTCAATTGTTTGAGGAAAATAGTATATTTGAGATTTCAAAACACTTTTAGAAAAAAAAAAAAAAGTTCCCCTTTGATAAAAAAACAAAAAGGAAAGACAGATGGCTGTATGGAAATTTTTTCAAAGGAAGAGGTATAAATGTAAAAATATATATATTAGGGTGGAATGTCATTTTCCAAAAAATAAATATAAAACTTTTGTCAACCATATTCATTAATTAGTAGTAAGCCTATAGAAGCTGTCTTTTACATCTTCAAAGGAAGAAAGAGGTTCAAAGAAGCTACCTCAATAAATATAATACACAGAAGCTTGAATTATTATTATTTTTAATGCCTTTAATGGCAATGGTTGCCACAATGACCTAAATTCGATGTTAAATTAAGTTTGGTATTAAATTTTTTATAAAATTATGATTGGTTATTATATAAGAATTTGTAAGTAATTGAATTTTAATCGTTCATATTTATACATGTTTGTGTAGCAAAATATAATTGAAAAAAAAATCACTGATCCAAATTCATAAATTAATATGAAATCACTTATAAATAATAACCAAATTGGTTTCTTTCCCTTTTCTTCTCAAAATAAGAACAATTCTCTTGTTTTCTTAAAGCTAAATTATCATCCACAATAATTCTTCTTTGTTATATTTTTTTTTATGTTCATAGGAAGAAGCAAAAACTCTCTTGATTCAGATTCATTTAGAAAGCAATTAAGAAATGGGAAGCAACTCATCATCTTCTTCAGAGAGAAGAAACTCTCATGGCTGCAGTCTCAGATAATTGGTGATGCAGAATTTGAATCTCCATTTGGAAAAAGAAAACTCACTTATGCTGATCATACTGCCTCTGCCCGTTCACTTCGCTACATCGAAGATTATATCACCAACAACGTGCTTCCCTTTTATGGTAACTTTTTATTCAATAACTATCATCATTTTATATAATTTCCCTAAATTAACTACAGGATTTTTAATCATTTGAGCTTTGTCAAGCTTCAAATGTCAAATATAATCCCGAAATGCTAGTACGGAGTACGGTTGGTTAGCCTTTTACATCCAAATAAATAGGATGGGCAGTGAAATGAGACCGAAATTTTCAATTTCTGTCATGTCTTGTCTCATTTATATAATTGAGATAAAAAAAAAAATTTATCTCAGTCTCATCCCATTATTTTTCCGGGACAAAAAAAATTATCCTGTCCCGTTAAAATTTCAAGGATATTTTTTTGTCTCATTCCGTCCTAATTTCAAATCGAAACAAGAAAACATGTCTCAAATCATGTCTCGAGGGAAAAATTATCAACCCTACTAACAAAAGGTCAAGACTTCAACCCCAAATGATACGTTTAATTTGGAGTTTTGGACAGGTAAAAAAAAAAAAAAATGAAATCAATAGATTTTGATTTTTAATTTATCAAACGTATGTATTTGTCATTTTCAAAATCAAAGCTTACCAAACTTGTTCAGGTTAGTTCAGTTTTACTTGATTAGTGATGAAGCCAATAAATAATTTCACTGTTTAATAAAAAATTTCATTCCCCAAGAAGGGCTGAATGAAGCATGTATTTTTATGGTTACTTTTGTTTTAAACTTTTCTGGGATCGGTATTCAGTGTTGAGCTAAACAATAAATTAACTATCACGATTTATCAAATGTGGGTCTCACGTGGATCCGTTTTATCTCCTGTTTATTGATCCCGTGCTGAATATAAATTCATTTCAGCACTGAATCCTAGTTTAATTTTTCCTTTCTCTGGTGACAAGGTGTCATGGTGTTTATTAAGCCTTTATGTGTCTTCTGCTCCATCTGATGCTATTTGCTTTCCCCTTTATGTATTTTTTTTCTCTCTTTTTTTTTGGATAACCGGGGTGTCCGGGTCAGCTTACGCGCACCTCGACTAATCCCCGGGACCTGTGCCCCGTGCCCTCAGAAGTTTCTCAACACAGATCAGGGTAAGTCGCTGGCTTTTCACATCAGAGGGCATGGCCCCAAGGAAATGCATCTAGTGTGATTCGAACCTTGAACCTGAGAAGGAGCAAACCACTCAAGTCCAAAGCCTTTACCATTGAGGCAACCCCTTGGGGTTAAAATTATATACTACACTGTCTCAAGAATGAGATTCGAACCTATGCTCTTCGGGACCGGTACCTGAAACTGGCGCCTTAGCCCAACTCGGCCATCTTCACATGAGTATAAAACAAAAGTAACCATAAAAATACATGCTTCATTCAGCCCTTCTTGGGGAATGAAATTTGGTAACCTTCTTGGGATCGGGATTCAGTTCATACTTTATTTTACCCATTCAGACTGAGATCCAATGACATCTGAGATGGGATGAGAAGAAATTTCCCGATATTCCAAAAAAAAAAAAAAATTAATCCAAGAATGACAGAAATCTCATTAATCAATTTAAAGATTACTCCCGAGATCATTCTAAAGACTTTATCATATAAGAAATCTAATTATATGTTATGAGTTAAGAAAGTAGGCAATCCATCCAGTTCTGTTTCAGGCTCTTATAAATGTTGTTTCCATGAGTTGAACTCCGATCTCTCAAATCGTAAGTCAAGACTCAACCCATTGGACGAAACACTTGGAGACCAATTATTGGATTACAATATATATGCATTTATATTCTTAATCATATACTGTTGTAAATATTCATGTGCCATAAGATATATAAAAGATAATCACAACATAAATCGGTATCGGATTTAGATTTAGCTTCTTTTTTTTTTTTTCCCTATAATGTATTATTTTAGTAAATTTTTTGGATTATTTGGCAAATCGATCCAAAGTCGGAAGGGATTAAAAAAAAAATATATTTAATTGATGTTATAAAATATCAATACAATTCTTGCAACATTTTATTTTTTACCCTAAAATAATAGAAAACAATATTGACCGTCAGCATATCAATATAAACATATTTTAATGTTTCAAATATATTTTTCTTCTGATGTATATCAACATAAACATATTTTAATGTTTTGATGGAATAGCCAGCAACTATGTGTAGACCCGGCCACAGTTCCGGTTCCGGAACCGAACCGGAATGGGACCGGTTTGGTTGGGGTTCCACCCCAACTCGAACCGGTCCGAACCGGTTCCACCGATTCGGACGGTTCCAATTGGAACCGAACGGTTCCGGTTGGAACCGTCGGGTTCCAGGAACCCTACGGCCCCCAACGGCTACTAGCCGTTGGGGGATGCAGGGAGCCGTTTGGCTCCCTGCCAAAAAAAAATTAATAATTAAAAAATATATATTTTTATTATATAAAATAAAAATTACTAATGTACCCCCAAAACGGTAATAAAACAGTTATATTTACGGGCATTTTTGGTATCAAAAAAATTCTAAAATTCTATAAATATGATTCATTTTTCATAATTTCATCACACCAAATTCTCAACTCTCTCTTTTTCTATAAATCTCTTATTCTAAATCTTACTTCAATACAATTCTCTTATAATCTTATATTCTTATTCTCAATCTCAATTCATTTAGTGTTAATTTGTTATCATTTGCATCGCAATTATTCAATTTTCTTATTTTTCTTCATATTTCTCAAACGAAAAATGGCAAGCTCATCTGAGAACATTATGTCAAATATGCCAACCCAAGAGAGCGGCCCTAGTGTCAGTGCACAATCACGGAGAAGAGAAGTTAAGGCTCGGTCCTCGGATATTTTCAAAATTCATTTTACTTTGGAACGCCTAGAAGATGGTTCACAACGAGCAATTTGCAACTATTGTGGGGTTACCTATAAATTTTCTGGTGGATACGGCAATATGATCAAGCACATGGAAAAACATCATCCGGTTGAATTTGACATTGATACAACGCAGACTCAAATGGCTAGGTACGCATCATCTAGTAGAGGTACGAGTAGTGTTGATTTATTTAAATATTCTGATGCAAAAAATAGAGAAGAATTTGCGAAATTAACTTGTATGGCACATCTTTCTTTAAGGTTTGGTGAAAAACTTCATTTTACTAATTACGTACATAATGCTTTAAGCCCTGCTGCATGTGTAGAATGACTCGAAACACAACAAAACGTCATATTTTCAAATTATATAAAGATGGTAAAATTATTTTAAATGAAATATTTAAAGAGATGAAAGGTCGTATTTCTATATGTTCTGATATTTGGAGTGACCATTGGCAAACACACTCATACATGGGTGTGACTTGTCATTGGATTGATGCATCATTTACCATGCAAAAAAGACTTATTGCATTTAGAGTTTTTGATGACCCACATACTGCACAAATATTTATAGAATGATGAAGGTAATTTTTGATGAATATGGTTTAGTAGAAAAAATTTTAACAATTGAATTTGATAATGCATCTGCAAATACCGCATCCATTAATCATTTAAAATCCTTATGTGAACCAAATTTAGGGGGTCGATTTTTTCATATTCGTTGTACATGTCATGTCCTAAACTTATGTGTGCAAGACGGTCTAAAATTATTATCTCTTTCCTTGATCCAATTAAAATGGCACTTAACTGTAATTGGTCATATTCGCAAGTTAGGAGAGAATTGACCAAGTTTTGTAAAATAAATGGTATTAATCCGATTAAATTTTCTAGAGATGTTCCAACACGTTGGAATTCTACTTATTTTCTTTTATGTCAAGCATTTCAATACAAAGATGCATTATGTAGTTTTTTTTCTCAACATGTTCAAAATATCACACTTTATCCTAGTCAATGGGATATTTGTGAAATTTTTTTAGATATTTTAAGAGTATTTAATGATGCTACTTTAGTTTTTAGCGGTGTTTATTATCCTACAACACATTTATTTCTTCTTGAGAGTTTGAATATTGTTGGCACTCTCGATGAGCATGTTGACAGTGACGACCCTAATGATCTTGTTTTGCTCGAAGCCATTACTGTTATGAAGGTAAAATGGTTGCATTATTTTAGAGAAATTCATTTACTTTATCTTATTGCTGATGTTTTTGATCCTAGATTTAAATTAGAAGGTTTGAATGGTGGTTTACAAGCTTACTATGGTTATTTATGAATATTAGATGACATTGATATTACGAGCATAATGACGAAATTAAGAAGTGATTTAATTATTTTATTTAATGATTATATTGTAAGATATAACTTAAGAACATTAGGTCAATCTAGTAGTAGCGAACCGGTAATTCAAACAAGACTTAGCGCAGGGGATCGTTGGTTATTGCAACAAAATAAAAAATCTAGGGATACGACAACTAATAATCCTGAATTAGATAATTATTTATCTACAAATTTTGAGTTTTCTAATGAAAGTTTATGCAGTAAAAATTTTAAAATCCTTGAATGGTGGAACCGGCATCAAAATATATATCTTGTTATCTATTATTGCTAAAAAGATCTTGGCAGCACCTATTTCCACCGTTGCGGTTGAGCAAGCATTCAGCTTGGAGGTAATATATTGGAAGCTAGGCGATCTTCATTACATCCAAGCACTCTAGAAGCAACAGCTTGTGTGGATGATTGGACTCGAGCTGATCTAAGACAACAAGAAGATGCCCCCGATGATTGTGAAGATTTGTTCGATAATGCTTTTGCAATAAGTGCAAGTGGAACCGGAGACGAAGGATCAACTGATAATGATGATTGATAATTGTAAAATTATAATTTACAAAGGGGATATGTCTTAAACTTGTAATGAAACTACGTGAGCTTTGATTCCTCTCAACCTTGGAGGATACGTAGGCAACTTAAATTTTTAAAAATTTAAGCTCAGGCTCTTCAATGTAATCGTTTTTTTTATTTATAAATTTAATATCATTTTTTTAATTAATAATTTTTTTTTATTTAAGCTTTGATTCCTCTCATTTTTTTATTTTATTAATTAAAAAAATAATAATAAACGGAACCGAACCGAACTGGAACCGAACGGTTCAGTTTTAGGTTCGGGTTCCACTTAAGTGTGGAACCGGAACCGAACCGGATTTAACGGTTCTGTTCCGGTTCCACACTTGTGGAACCGGAAATCGGCCGGTTCGGTTCGGTTCCGAACCGGAACCGAACCGCCGGCCGGGTCTAACTATGTGAACATTTAATATGATATATTTAATCTCCGGCACAATATGAACACCAAAATAATATTAGTTAAACTACATGAAGTTTAAAAAGGACCATTAAAGTTAGATCCGGTCACGGTTGCGGAATCGGCGGTTTCGGTTATGAATCCTCAAAAAGAGAAATCAGAATAGAATCGTAAAATTACGGTTTCGGTTTCGGCTCTGAAATCGGAACCGCCGGTTCCGAAATCGGTGGTTCAGATTCCGAACCGCATTAATAATAAAAAAATTAAATGTAAATTAAATTAAATTAGTTTTAATTAAATTAACAAAAATATTACTATAAAAATATTAACATAATAAAAAATCTTCATATTTAACTAATTATTTCATTAATTCATTATTAACTTTTATTTTATTTTTTATTTTTTATTACAATCCGAAACCGAACCGAAACTGAACCATAAAATTACGGCGGTTCCGGTTTCGGAATCAAACTGCGGCCGAGTCTACTTAAAATTAAGCGAAATGTCAAGTAAAGACAAATTAATTTGATTTCCTTTCGTAAATATAGGCCAAATACCAAACCACATAAATCTTATATGTAATTTATATTTATATCTTGCATTCTTAGCTTATAATCTAGAATAGGTCGATATTGAGCTCTTTGGGGCCACCCAGAGCATATCCTTTAAGTGTCCCAGAGCATCCCACAAGGCCCCTGAGGCTGACCCAATCTCTTAAAACATAGTTCTCTAGCCACTAACCATGAGTGTCATGTAAGCCCAACGAAATACCTAACTTAATTCAATTATCTATATTCCTATGATAATTAATTTAAGTCAAATTCATTAAGTTCGGGTTCTAATATTAGTTACGCATGTCCTGCAGATATATTTTTATCCTGCATGAAAATTGATTCAATAAATGCGATCACGCACTATTATTCCCAAAACTAAACTCAAATTTCATTTTTCAAGTTCCTAAGGGTTTACCACACCTATTCTATTGATGACCAGACAATAAAACACATTAAATATAAAGAATAATAAATATACAAATTAAATTAAACAATGCTCAGGATCCATTACAACCCTAAACTAATGAATTAGTTACACATATTTGTCATTAAGTACAAATAATTCATTAGTACACAACAAGACTCGTAAAAAATAAACTGAAGAAATAAAAGAAGAAATAACTTATTTATTTTGGTGAGATCATGTGCTTCAATCTTCGGTCTGGATTGAGATTTGATTCTTGTCCTGCTATAGGTGTTTTCTCTACTCGTAAGTCTCCAAAAGTATATTTTTTGGGATTTGGATAGACTTGTGCTTATATAGGGGTTGCTGAGAGCTTCAATTCTTAAGAAACTTGAGTTCTAATCAAAATAGGAATTATGGGTCCATTGGCGCGCCAATGGAAGAAAGATTACTCCTCATATCTTCAGGCTCATTTTTTGCCATAATAGATTCTGATTCAGTCTCTGACATCAACTAAAAAGTTATAGATAATTGAGTCTTCTTTCCAATGCAATATGAATCATCTCATTTGGATATCGTATGGAAAAGTATGGTCAAAATTTTGAAGGTTATACAAATCAGAATATCATTGGTATAAAACACATTAATTTATCGACGTTTCAAACCCGTGTCTTTTCACATGTATCCTATCATACAAAAACATAATGAACTTCTCAAAACGCTTATAAAGCTCACAATAACTCTCAAAACATAAGATATAGAGACGATAAATATGGATATATTGACCGCTCATCACTATCTCAAATGTCGGGCTAAGCGAAATATGAACTGAAACATAAGTACATGAATAAGTCCAAGGATTATGGATTGTTAGACTCTACATTTTCTGATTTACATAATAATGAGGTCATTGTTAACAATCAGAGAAAGTCTTACGTTGGTGGGTACTTGTTTCAATCGTTTGAGGAAAATTGTAAATTTGAGATTTTAAAATACATTTGTAGCAGAAAAGAAAAGTTTCCCTTTGATAAAAAAACAAAAATAAAAAAGACAGATGGGTGTATGGAAATTTTTTCAAAGGGAGAGATATCGATGTAAATGTAATTATTTTAAAAAAAAAAATTAGGATGGATATGTCATTTTCCAAAAAATAAATATAAAACTTTTGTCAACCATATTCATTAATTGGTAGTATGCTTATAGAAGCTGTCTTTTACATCTTCAAAGGAAGAAAGAGATTCAAAGAAGCTACCTCAATAAATATAATACACAGAAGCTTGAATTTTTTTTTTTTTTTTTTTATGCCTTTAATAGCAACGGTTTCCACAATTACCTAAATTCGATGTTAAACTAAGTTTTGTGTTGAATTTATAAATAATTGAATCTTAATCGTCCATATTTATACATGTTTGTGTAGTAAAATATTATGAAAAAAATCACCGATCCAAATTCATAAATTAATATGAAATCTCTTATAAATAAGGGTCATACTAACGAGTGTCATTTTTTCTTTTTTCCATTAAAATTTTCCTAAAATGAATCATACACTCCTTACCATTTCCCTATAAATAATAACCAAATTGGTTGCTTTCAATTTTCTTCTCAAAATACAATTCTCTTGTTTTCTTAAAGCTAAATTATCATCCACAATAATTCTTCTTTGTTATTTTTTTTATTTATGTTCATAGGAAGAAGCAAAAACTCCCTTGATTCAGATTCATTTAGAAAGCAATTAATTAAGAAATGGGAAGCAACTCATCATCTTCTTCAGAGAAGAAACTCTCATGGCTGCAGTCTCAGATAATTGGTGATGCAGAATTTGAATCTCCATTTGGAAAAAGAAAACTCACTTATGCTGATCATACTGCCTCTGCCCGTTCACTTCGCTACATCGAAGATTATATCATCAACAACGTGCTTCCCTTTTATGGTAAGTTTTTATTCAATAACTATCATCATTTTAGATAATTTCCCTAAATTAACTACAGGATTTTTAATCATTTGAGCTTTGTCAAGCTTCAAATGTCAAATATAATCCCGAAATGCTAGTACGGAGTACGGTTGGTTAGCCTTTTACACCTAAATAAATAGGATGGGCAGTGAAATGAGACCGGAATTTTCATTTCGGGTCCTGTCCCGTCTCGTTTATATAATTGAGATAAAAAAAAAAAAAAAGTATCTCAGTCTCATCCCATTATTTTTTCGGGACAAAAAAATTATCCCGTCCTGTTAAAATTTCAAGGATATTTTTTTATCTCATCATGTCCCAATTTCAAATTGAAATAAGAAAATATATCTCAAATCATGTCTCGAGTATGACAAAACCCTATTGAAATGAGAAAAATTATTAACCCTACTAACAAAAAGGTTAAGACTTCAACCCCGAGTGATACTTTTAATTTGGAGTTTTGGAGAGGTGAGATGTAAGGTAAAAAAAATAAATTAATAAATTTTGATTTTTAATTTATCAAACGTAAGTAATTTGTTTGTTTGTTGTTAATATTATTTGTACAGGAAATACTCACACTTGTGATAGTTATGTGGGACAACGGATGACAAAAATGGTGCATGAAGCATCTAATTACATCAAGAGATGCTTAGGTGGTGGAGAAGAAGATGCAATAATATTTTGTGGGTCAGGCACAACGGCTGCCATTAAAAGGCTACAAGAAGTTATGGGAATTACAGTGCCATCAATTCTGAGAGATAGGGTTTTGAGATTTTTATTAAGAGATGAAGAAAGATGGGTAGTTTTTGTAGGGCCTTATGAGCACCATTCCAATTTACTTTCATGGAGGCAAAGTTTAGCTGAAGTTGTGGAGATTGGTTTGGATGCTAATGGTTTGTTAAATATTGAAGCTTTGAAATCACAACTTGAGTTTTATAAAAATGCTCACAGGCCATTGTTAGGTTCCTTTTCTGCTTGTAGTAATGTCACTGGAATTTACTCAGATACTAGATTGATTGCTACACTTCTTCATCAATATGGAGGATTTGCATGCTTTGATTTTGCTGCAAGGTAAGCAAAATTTTAATCATATATGAATTTTTTCATTTGGTTTAATTACTAGCGGATGCGGATGCGGATGCGGATTCAGCGTTAAGTTGAGTTTTATACTGAGTTTTTTTTTTTAATAAGTTATGATTAGTAATTATTGACGTGCACCTGTGCCGCCCTGAGTTGTCCTAAATTAATCATGCATTTGTTATCAAGCGATCTGGATTCGGTACTAAACCACGCATGCGTGATAGAAGATTATGAAAAAAAAATTAACACAATTCAACTTAACACTTGATCGAAATTTATTATTATTATTCTAATCATATATATGGCTTAAAATTTCTGGGATTACAGTGGTCCTTATGTGGAGATTGACATGAGATCAGGTGAAATGGATGGCTATGATGCAATTTTCCTCAGCACACATAAGTTTATTGGAGGGCCAGGATCTCCTGGAATCCTCCTGATGAGCAAAGCTCTTTATCAACTGGGTTCTTATCCTCCTTCAACCTGTGGAGGTGGAACTGTTAATTATGTTAATGGCTTCAATGAAAAGGTACATTTCCTTAATTACTTTTTATGGTGCTCATTAATGCCAAAAAAAAATGATATTTATAAAGGCAACTCTAGTAGTGTATTTACTTACACGTAATCGGAATATGCTGAAATCGGAATAGATTAGAATCGAAATAAGAATAAATTATTTACATATTTGTAGAAATCGTAATCGAAATCTTATATATATATATATATATATATATATATATATTTATGAATACTTTAGTTAATAATTAATTATTATTAATAAATTATACATTAGTTAGTAATTAATAATAAATTACTAAATTAATTACTAAATTGTTATTAGTTAATAATTATTATTTAATAAAATTAATTAAATATAATGTAATATTATAATTACCCAAAGAAAATTTCATTATTCATTCCCAAGATAATGAAGCTTCATTCTTATTCTCATTCTCGAGTAATTTTTAAGAATTAATTAAAAGCTACAGCTACTAATAAAAATCATTCTAATTCTCATATTCCCATTTCCATTTAGTAAACAAGCCCTAGAAGTTTTAGAAGGATTAATTTAGTTCATTTTTATCATATTTATAATTAAAAATTTAAAGGTCGTAGTCGTAGATATATAATTATATATCCATGGGGACATGTCTGATCCACAAAATATATTTGAAGGATATATCTTTATAATTGAAAATGAGGACATTTATTTATAAAACATGACGTCCATTAAAAGATTAAAAAAATCATATTGAAAGATATATATATATATATTATATTTATTGGGGTACATATTTTTATCTTTTGGCGGCCATTAGTAATTTATAAAATGAGGGCATCCATATCAAAATTGACTCCATATCTACTCAATCCTCTATTTTTTTTATATATATAAAATGAGTGTGTAAAATGATTGTGTATCTATCCTCCTCGATCACTTAATTTATAAGGGGAATTTATTCTCTTTAAAAGGATTCAAAATGGTAAAATACGGATATGAATTAAATGATCTGGATCCATATTATATTTTATGGATACGAAATTGTAAATAAATATGCGGATATATATACGGGTATTATCCGTGTGGATTTCCATATATTTGGATCTGTTAAAAAATCAGATTTTTTTATTTTTAAATTATTTAATTTTAAATACTTTAAATAAATTTCATAATTAAACAATAGTAAAATTATAACAAAATAATCTAAATCTAAGTATGAAATGATAATAACATCATTAAAAACCAATTTTAATAATTTTTTTTTTATTTTATATCCGAATCTTGATATCCAAATTCCGAATTCACTTGAATCTGTATCTGGATTCGGATCCATACGGATCATAAAAATACGTATCTAAATCCGTATTTTTATTAAAACATATTTGAATTTTTCTAAATCCAAATCTTCCTTGTGGATCCAGATTGGATCTAAATCTTCTGAACCTTTATAGATCCAAATAAATTTACCATCCCTATTCAAACTAGTTGGGTCAAGTCAAGGTAGATGTGATAGCTTTAATATAATATTAGATGGTGCTTTAATTGTTTAAACTAAATATAGGTAAAATGATTATCAAAAATTGCAGGACACGTTGTATTTGGAAGAGATAGAAGAAAGAGAAAATGGAGGGACCCCTCAAATAATTCAAATGATTAGAGCATCAATGGCGTTTTGGGTAAAAGAATACATTGGCTATGAAGTGATAAAGAAACAAGAAGAAACCTACATTGAAAGAGCACTAGAGAAGCTTCTACCAAATCAAAATATACACATTTTAGGAAACACAAGTGCCAAACGCCAATCTATTTTATCATTCCTCATATATTCTTCTCCTTCTTCTTCTCCTTCTTCTTCTTCATCTTCTTCTTCATCTTCCCAAGATACTAAGCCACTTCATGGAGCTTTCGTTGCAACCCTCTTCAATGATTTGTTTGGCATCCAGGCTCGAGGTGGGTGCGCTTGTGCTGGTCCCTATGGTCACAGCTTGCTTGGTTTTGATGAGACTCGATCACTTCAAATTCGTTCTGCACTACAAAAGGTCGTATATAATAATGGAGGAATGACACTTCCGTCTAGGGTTGGTGGAAAATCTCGAGACAGATTTTTTTTTGGGTCCCTACTCAAAAAATTTAGTAATGATTTGGGATTATTTTTTTTTCTTGAATTAAAATACGGGTCAGGATTCATGACGATTTTTCATCCTGAATTTTAATCGGGATTCTGGATAATTTTCTATTAGGATTTGGCATGATTTTTATCCCGATTAAAAAAAGAGGATTCGGAATAATTTTCATCCTAAATTTTAATAGGGAATCCTGTACATCTTGTACGGGATTCAGACCGTTTTCCGTCCTGATTAAAAAATTAGAAAGAACTTTGAGATGATTTTTCGTCCTGAATACCGAACAATTCCCAACCCTATCTACTTTCATCCCTTTTAGAATTTGTTTTTACCACTTATACTACTATAAATTATAATTCCACATTTCATTGCTGGTGTTAAAACAATTATTAAAAAGAAAAAGAAAAAGAAAAAACATATTATTGGAGGGTGAATGCAACATTTTCACTTGCAAATTAAAACTAGTTAACTTCTTTACTTGAAAATCATATTTTAACTTTTCAACAATGTATATTTTCTATGATTATTTTAACAGGATATGAAATATGGTATTAAAAATAAATTTTAAGAATAAAAATAAGTCTAGTATATATTAATTCTTACAACATTTAAACTTAATGCAGGGTTATGTTGGAGTGAAACCTGGATGGACAAGAATTAGCTTCACTTATTACATGCCAAACGAGGAATTTGAGTTCATTATTTCAGCTTTGGAATTTATAGCTGAACATGGCCAAAGATTTCTTCCCTTGTATCAATTCAATGTCAAAACAGGCAGCTGGTGCTTTATTAAAAGGGCAATTTATAAGGACTTGATTGGCAAGGAAAATAATCACAACAAGAATTGTGATACTAAACATCTCAAGAAGATCAATCAGTATGCTTCTTATTTGGAGAATGCTAAAAAAATTCTAATCTTCTCCCTAAGTTTCCTTGTCAGAGTAGTCTGTCCGGATATTCTGTACTTCAGGATCTAGTTATTTTTGAATAAAATTTGAAAGTTTTTAGTAAATTTGGATAGATAAATTATCTTAACTTCCAAATAACTTGGATTCGATAGGAATTGATCCGAGAATTAGATAGGGGACGCAGTCGGACGCTTGCGGCTTCTTATTTGGAGAATGCTAAAAAAAACTAATCTTCTCCCCAAGTTTTCTTGTGAGAGTAGTCTTTTCGGATATTCTGTACTTCAGGATCTAGTTATTTTTGAATAAAATTTGAAAGTTTTTAGTAAATTTGGATAGATAAATTATCTTAACTTTTAAATAACTTGGATTCGATAGGAATTGATCCGAGAATTAGAAAGGGGATGCAGTCGGACGCTTGCGGCTGATTCGAGTACCATCGAACATAGCGAAATAAAAATGATCACTGATATAATTACAAGTGTTCACTAATCACTATCAAGCACATTCTTATTAGTTCTAGATAATAAATTTTTACTTTGTTATATTGGGTGAAATTAACTTTCTTTTATGTAAAAGGATGAATGACATGTTGATTATTTTTAAAAATTATTTTTAATACCAGGAAAGAATTTACATTGTTCTTTCCCATATTTTAAATTATCTTAAAAGATACCTTGTACAAATTACTCTTAGCTCACTAATACGAGCAATCAATCAAACCCTTTTATTTGGAATATTTGGTTGATAAATTTAGATTTTGTTGTGTTGAAGCCATGCAGACTTGACAGCCACCGAAAGCAAGCTTGACTTGCCTTGCTTGCATGGGCCAAGGCAGCTGGAAAAGCAAACCGCGTGACACTGTTCACGCGGTTTGCTCAGCTATAAAATGAGCCCCATTTTTCAGTTATATGTATCCCAGTGAGAGTAGAGAGATTAGAGAGAGTGGTGAGGTTTTTCTTTGAGTTTCTTGTATTGTAAACTTGTGTATTATTCTTGTAGTAATAATACGGAATCGGTTTTTCCTCAAACACTCCCTAGAGTGATCGTTATTTCACAACAAGTGGTATCAGAGCTTTGGTTCTTCATTGGGATCGAAAAACCGAAGAACGAAGCTTGGTTCGGAAAATTCGAGTTCCGGAAAAGTTGTCAAAAATTCATTTTGAGGGTACCATCCGCTAGTTCACGTCGAGACGAGCACGTTGATATTTTCCGGAGACCGAACCGACGTCCAGAACGGCCGTACGCGCTCCACGCGCCAACCAGAGAGCTTCCCACGCTCGCCCACTCGCAGCACGCGCCTCACGCGCGCCAGAGGTTGAAGACGATCCGAGTCAGCATCCACGTCAGCGACACGTGTCAGCCACGTCAGCATACGGGTCCCGCACTGCCACGTCAGCTTGCCCACCCCACGCCAGCTTGCGTCACTCAGTCACGCCACGTCATCTTGCTTCCGCCAGCTGCCCGTCAGCCGCCACGTCAGCAAAGCGGGTCCCACCTGCCACGTCAGCAGCCTGGTAAATTTCATTTAGCCCCCTGAAGTTTTGAAATTTACAGTTTTACCCCAGAACTTTTAGGAATTTACAAATCACCCATGTGTCGGATTTAGACCAAGAAGTGTCTATTCCACCATTTTCGACCGTTCCGGACGCAACGGTGACCTCCGATTGTGAAATTCAGACCCGATTTTAGTGTATTCCCATTTTAAACTTTAAAACTTAAAATGGAGATGGAGGATTCTCATTCTGGTGCAATGATTAAGTTGGATGCCACTAATTACTCCCTATGAGACCTAGGATGATAGACTTTTTACATTGTAAAGATCTGTTTGATGTCATCGAGTTTAAGGGAGAGAAATCAGAGTCTGTTAAGGAGTATGACTGGAACAAACTCAACAGCAAAACTTTGGGTCAGATTAGGCAGTGGATTGTCATAATGTCTTTCACCACGTAGCACAGGACACAGATGCTTATGAAATGTGGAGGAAATTGGAAGACATGTTCCAGGCCAAAACAGCTCGGAATAAGGCCTTAATCATGAGGCGTTTGGTGAACCTGAAGCTACGGAGTGGACTTCCGTTGCAGAACACACCAACGAGTTCCAGAGCCTGGTGAATCAGTTGTCTGCAGTAGACATGCAACTGGCAGACGAAGTTCAAGCCCTCTTGTTACTCAGTTCTCTACCTGATAGCTGGAAGACTCTGGTGGTTACTCTCAGCAACTCAGCTCCAGGAGGCAAACTTACCATGCCTATGGTAAAGGATGCCTTGTCAAATGAAGAAGCCAGAAGGAAAGATGTGGGCTCAGATCAAACAGAAGCCCTTGTCTCGGAGCAACGGGGAAGACAACAGGAGAAATATCAAGGTGGGAGAAGAGGTAGAAGCAAAAGCAGGGGCAGGTCCAAGGACGGGAAAAAGACATACAAGTGCTTCCACTGTGGCATTGAAGGCCACTTGAAGAAGAATTGCCGGAAACTGCAACGGGAGCAGGGACAAGGCAATAACCAGCCGAAGAAGAATGATGCGGAGACACTAGTAGTTACTACAGTTGATGTAGCTATATGCTCCGGCCAGGAAGAAGCATGCCTTCACACCGCACACTCAGGATGTCGAGTGGGTGGTAGATACTGCAGCATCCTACCATGTCACTCCTCACAGGGATTTCTTCACAACATACAAAGCAGGAGACTTTGGAGCAGTGAAGATGGGAAATACCAGTTCTTCTCAGATAGTGGGAATTGACGAAATACAGTTGCGGACAAATGCAGGGTATACAGTAACCCTCAAGGAGGTCAGACATGTTCCAGAACTTCGCTCAACTTACTCTCGGGGGTAGCCCATGACAAACATGCCTATGCTAGCCACTTCAGCAACGGCACTTGGAGGATGATAAAAGGTGCCATGGTCATCGCCCGAGGACACATCTGTGGAACCTTGTACAAGACTCATGTGAAGATTTGTGCAGAAAGCCTCAATGTAGCTGAACGGGAGGCTTCTCAGAATCTGTGGCACCAGAGACTCGGTCACATGAGTGAAAGAGGGTTTCTACCTTGACAAAGAAGGATCTAATCCCGTCTCCAAGAATGCTACTCTGGATCCTTGCAATCACTGTCTATTCGGTAAGCAACACAGAGTCTCTTTCAATTTCTCTTCTACAAAGAAAACAGAGTTACTCAGTCTGGTGTACTCTGACGTATGTGGTCCCTTGGAGGTAAACTCACTAGGCGGTAATAAATATTTTCTGACTTTCATTGATGATGCTTCTCGGAAAGTGTGGGTATATTTTCTGAAATCAAAGGATCAGGTCCTGGATTATTTCAAGCTGTTCCATGCCATGGTCGAGCGTGAAACATGGAAGAAACTGAAGTGTCTTCGTACAGACAATGAAGGCGAATACACTTCCAGGGAGTTCGATGCCTACTGCGGAGTCACAGCATTCGACATGAGAGGACTGTTCCACGCACCCCACAACACAATGGTGTCGCTGAAAGGATGAACCGCACCATTATGGAGAAAGTCAGAAGCATGATCAGTATGGCTAAGCTGCCAAAGCCATTCTGGGGAGAAGTTGTTCGTGCCGCCTGCTACCTGATCAACAGATCACCATCTGTATCGTTGAACTTCGAGATTCCGGAGAAAATGTGGTCTGGTAAGAATCCTTCATATTCTCACCTCAGAATATTCGGATGTTTAGCATTTGCACATGTATCCAAGGAGCTCAGGCAGAAGCTCGATGCAAGGACTACTCCATGCATCTTCATAGGCTATGGAGACGAAGAATTTGGATACAGTTATGGGACCCGAAGGAAAGGAAGGTCATCAGAAGCAGGGATGTAGTGTTTCTTGAAGACCAGACAATAGAAGACATTGAAAAGCCCAAGATGCCTTCTAAAACCAGTGCCGACAATACCGATGCAAATCTAGACACAACCCCAGCACCAGCACCAACACCAGTGGCCACAGATGATGATGGGGTGCAAGACATACCAGAAGCAGAACCAGAAGAGGAAGGAAGTGTTGAGCAGGGGGAGCCTGCTCCATCAGAGGCTTCGAGTTCATCCACAGATCCGGATGACAACAGACAGCCAGAACCTCCAGTACGATGATCCGAGAGAGGCCGGATTCCATCAGCCAGATACTCATGATCAGAGTACATTCTGCTTACTGACGAGGGGGAGCCAGAAACCTTCAACGAAGCAGTATCTCATAAGGACAAAGACATGGCTGCACGCAATGCATGATGAGATGAAATCTCTGCAGAAGAACAACACTTATTATGAGATAGTCAAGCTCCCACATGGAATGAAGGCACTGAGGAACAAATGGGTATTCAAGCTCAAGAAAGATGGCAGCGGAAAAGTGGTGAAACACAAAGCTCGGCTAGTGGTCAAAGGATTCCTACAGAAAAAGGGAATTGACTTTGATGAGATATTTTCACCAGTGGTAAAAATGGCTTCAATCCGAGTCATCCTAGGATTGGTAGCCAGACTGAACTTGGAGCTTGAACAGATGGATGTCAAAACAGCATTTCTTCATGGTGATCTGAATGAAGAAATCTACATGGAGCAGCCAGAAGGATTCAAGGTTTCAGGTAAAGAAAACCTTGTTTGCAAGCTGAAAAAGAGCTTGTACGGGCTCAAGCAAGCACCGAGGCAATGGTACAAGAAGTTCGACTCATTCATGGTGGGTCAAGGCTACAAAAGAACTGCAGCAGATCAGTGTGTATACATTCAGAGGTTTCCAGATGGAAATTTCGTTGCTCTTCTACTGTACGTAGATGACATGTTGATTGTTGGACAAGAAGCAGCGAAGATCAGCCAGTTGAAGAAGGAACTCTCCAAGGCTTTCGACATGAAAGACTTGGGACCAGCTCAACAGATTTTGGGAATGGAGATTGTTCGTGACAGACAGAACAAGAAGCTGTGGCTTTCACAAGAGAGGTATATTGAACGGGTAATCAGGAGGTTCGATATACAGAAAGCCAAACCAGTCAGCGTTCCGCTAGCGCACCATTTCAAATTGAGCAAGAGTTCGTGCCCCTCATCCAAGAAAGAGATAGAGGAAATGTCAGCAATACCGTATTCTTCAGCTGTTGGAAGCCTAATGTATGCAATGGTATGTACCAGGCCAGATATTGCACACGCAGTTGGTGTAGTGAGCCGTTTTCTCTCTAATCCTGGAAAACAGCACTGGGAGGCAGTCAAATGGATTCTCAGGTACCTGAAGGGTACAACGAAGTTTCGTCTGTGTTACGGGGGAGCTGATCCGATCTTGGAAGGCTATACAGATTCAGATATGGCGGGAGATCTTGATGGTAGGAAATCTACATCAGGATTCATTTACACTTTTGCAGGGGGAGCTGTGTCATGGCAGTCAAGATTGCAGAGGTGTATTGCATTATCCACAACAGAGGCTGAGTACATTGCCATAGCTGAGTCAGGAAAAGAAATGTTGTGGCTAAAGCGGTTTCTTCAAGAGTTAGGGATCAAGCAAACAGACTACAAGATACACAGTGACAGTCAGAGTGCTCTGGACTTGAGCAAGAACTCAATGTATCATGCCCGGACGAAACACATTGACATTCGCTATCACTGGATACGCGGGTGATGGATCAACAACTGCTGAGACTAGTGAAGATCCACACAGATGAGAATCCAGCCGACATGTTAAGAAAGTGGTCTCCCGAGACAAGCTAGAGTTGTGCAGAGACACAACGGGATAGCTTTCAGATGATGTTTGTTTTCAGATACATAGAACTACGATTGGCTTGATCCCAACTCAGGGTACGTAGGCAGTCATTCAGATGCAGCCAGGGGAGGATCCTTTGGAGGATCCGTTTTTTGGATGATTAATGGTCGGCTCAGATTTTTGGGAAATCTTCACCGAGGGGGATTTGTTGTGTTGAAGCCATGCAGACTTGACAGCCACCGAAAGCAAGCTTGACTTGCCTTGCTTGCATGGGCCAGGCAGCTGGAAAAGCAAACGCGTGACACTGTTCACGCGGTTTGCTCAGCTATAAAATGAGCCCCATTTTTCAGTTATATGTATCCCAGTGAGAGTAGAGAGATTAGAGAGAGTGGTGAGGTTTTTCTTTGAGTTTCTTGTATTGTAAACTTGTGTATTATTCTTGTAGTAATAATACGGAATCGGTTTCCTCAAACACTCCCTAGAGTGATCGTTATTTCACAACAGATTTTGTGTTGATTTTTTTTTTTTTTTAAACTCATCATTTTATAATCTTTTTTTCACTTTCTGTGTATATAACAATGTCCATTGCCTGCAATATTGAATTAAAAATTAGAAGGTTTAAGTCACATATGCAAATTATATTTCATGTTATTTTAAGAAATGCACTATCTATGCACTATCTGGACTCGTTTCCTTTGCAACAAAGTTACCGATTCTTATGCATTTGCAACTAGTCCACTCTTGAAAAAAGAAAAAAAAAGTTAAAAAGGGGAGGCCTTATTTTTAATTTTTTGGAAATATTGGAATCTCCACCGTCAAATCATCTGATACCGGTTTAAGCGGAGCAGATAAAATTCCTGATTGCCCTAAGTTCTTATAAGAAATGCACTCTCTGGACTCGAACTCAGAACCTGACAACCAAATTCTACGTCATTTGCCACCAAACCACACTCCTTGGGGGCATGAGAGGCCTTACCTAACAATAGAAAAATGGTAAAGAGAACACAATTGCAAACATAGTCGATATGAAGTTCGTGTCTAGTGCAATGTGCAAGTGTTAATTTATTATCCGTTTCGTTAAGGATTCGAACTCGGAAAACAGTCATATGTGAAAAAATAGGGGTAATGTTAATCTGCTTTTCTCCTTTGTAGAGGGAACTAATGATTTAGCTAGTCTAATTGTCGGCTCTCTAGTGTCATTAGAAGAGAAAATTAAAAGAAGAAACATTCATGACTGATTTAATAAGTGTATGTGATTGTCTTGCCATGTTGCCAGAATGTAATGGGAATGGGATGAACACGTCACTTGAAATGCTGCAGCTTGAGATGCATGATTCGCAATTGCTTGTAACTCTTCCTTGGTTGCCAAAGACTAGGAGGAGGGATCCATGAATTTGGATTTTCCGGGTAGGTTCCGGTTCCATACGGAACCGGAACCGAAATCGGTTTTGCTCATCCCTACCATGAGTGCCATGTAAGCCCAACGAAATACCTAACTTAATTCAATTATCTATATTTCTATGATAATTAATTTAATTCAAATTAATTAAGTTCGGGTTTTAATATTAGTAACGCATGTCATGCAGGTATATTCCTATCCTGCAAGAAAATTGATTCAATAAATGCGATCATGCACTATTATTCCCAAGACTAAACTCAAATTTCATTTTCCAAGTTCCTAAGGGTTTACCACACATATTCTATTGCTGACCAGACAATAAAACACATTAAATATAAAGAATAATAAATAACCCAAGCAACATGCAAAAGAATAAAAATATACAAATTAAATTAAACATGCTCAGGATCCATTACAACCCTAAACTAATGAATTAGTTACACTTATTTGTCATTAAGTACAAATAATTCATTAGTACACAACAAGACTCATAAATAAAGGAAGAAAGAACTCATTTTGGTGAGATCCTATGCTTCAATCTTCGGTCTGGATTGAGATTTGATTCTTGTCTTGCTCTACGTGTTTTCTCTGCTCGTAAGTCTCCAAAAGTATATTTTTTAGGGTTTGGATGGACTTGTGCTTATATAGGGGTTGCTGAGAGCTTCCATTCTTAAGAAACTTGAGTTCTAATCAAAATAGGAATTATGGGTCCATTGGCGCGCCAATGGAAGAAAGATTACTCCTCATATATTCAGGCTCATTTTTGGCCATGATAGATTCTGATTCAGTCTCTGACATAAACTAAAAAGTTGTAGATAATTGAGTCTTCTTTCCAATGCAATATGAATCATCTCATTTGGATATCGTATGGAAAAGTATGGTCAAAATATTGAAGGTTATACAAATCAGAAGATCATTGGTACAAAACACATTAATTTATCGATGTTTCAAACCCGTGTCTTTTCACATGTATCCTATCATACAAAAACATAATGAACTTCTCAAAACGCTTATAAAGCTCACAATAACTCTCAAAACATAAGATATAGAGACGATAAATATGGATATATTGACCGCTCATCACTATCTCAAATGTCGAGCTAAGCGAAATATGAACTGAAACATAAGTACATAAGTAAGTCCAAGGATTATGGATTGTTAGACTCTACATTTTCTGATTTACATAATAATGAGGTCATTGTTAACAATCAGAGAAAGTCTTACGTTGGTGGGTACTTGTTTCAATCGTTTTAGGAAAATTGTAAATTTGAGATTTTAAAATACATTTGTAGCAGAAAACAAAAGTTTCCCTTTGATAAAAAAACAAAAATAAAAAAGACAGATGGGTGTATGGAAATTTTTTCAAAGGGAGAGATATCGACGTAAATGTAATTATTTTTTTTAAAAAAAAAATTAGGATGGATATGTCATTTTCCAAAAAATAAATATAAAACTTTTGTCAACCATATTCATTAATTGGTAGTATGCTTATAGAAGCTGTCTTTTACATCTTCAAAGGAAGAAAGAGATTCAAAGAAGCTACCTCAATAAATATAATACACAGAAGCTTGAAATTTTTTTAATGCCTTTAATAGCAACGGTTTCCACAATGACCTAAATTTGATGCTAAACTAAGTTTTGTGTTGAATTTTTTATAAAATTATGATTGGTTATTAGATAATAATTTGTAAATAATTGAATTTTAATCGTCCATATTTATACATGTTTATGTAGTAAAATATTATGAAAAAAAAATCACTGATCCAAATTCATAAATTAATATGAAATCTCTTATAAATAAGGGTCATGCTAACGAGTGTTATTTTTTATTTTTTCCATTAAAATTTTTCTAAAATGAATCATTAACGAGTTCCCTAAGGACACTCATTAACATTTCCCTATAAATAATAACCAAATTGGTTGCTTTCAATTTTCTTCTCAAAATACAATTCTCTTGTTTTCTTAAAGCTAAATTATCATCCCCAATTAATTCTTCTTTGTTATTTTTTTATTTATGTTCATAGGAAGAAGCAAAAACTCTCTTGAATCAGATTCATTTAGAAAGCAATTAAGAAATGGAAAGCAACTCATCATCTTCTTCAGAGAAGAAACTCTCATGGCTGCAGTCTCAGATAATTGGTGATGCAGAATTTGAATCTCCATTTGGAAAAAGAAAACTGACTTATGCTGATCATACTGCCTCTGCCCGTTCACTTCGCTACATCGAAGATTATATCACCAACAACGTGCTTCCCTTTTATGGTAAGTTTTTATTCAATAACTATCATCATTATATATAATTTCCCTAAATTAACTACATGATTTTTAATCATTTGAGCTTTGTCAAGCTTCAAATGTCAAATATAATCCCTAAATGTTAGTACGGAGTACGGTTGGTTAGCCTTTTACACCCAAATAAATAGGATGGGCAGTGAAATGAGACCGGAATTTTCAATTCGGGTCCTGTCCCGTCTCGTTTATATAATTGAGATAAAAAAAAAATATATCTCAGTCTCATCCCATTATTTTTTCGGGATAAAAAAAATTATCCCGTCCTGTTAAAATTTTAAGGAAATTTTTTTATCTCTATCCTCTCCCAATTTCAAATTGAAAAATATCTCAAATCATGTCTCGAGTATGACAAAATCCTATTGAAATGGTAAAAATTATTAACCCTACTAACAAAAGGTTAAGACTTCAACCCCGAGTGATACGTTTAATTTGGAGTTTCGGAGAGGTGAGATGCAAGGTAAAAAAAATAAATTAATAAATTTTGATTTTTAATTTATCAAACGTAAGTAATTTGTTTGTTTGTTGTTAATATTATTTTGTATAGGAAATACTCACACTTGTGATAGTTATGTGGGACAACGGATGACAAAAATGGTGCATGAAGCATCTAATTACATCAAGAGATGCTTAGGTGGTGGAGAAGAAGATGCAATAATATTTTGTGGGTCAGGCACAACTGCTGCCATTAAAAGGCTACAAGAAGTTATGGGAATTACAGTGCCATCAATTCTGAGAGATAGGGTTTTGAGATTTTTATTAAGAGATGAAGAAAGATGGGTAGTTTTTGTAGGGCCTTATGAGCACCATTCCAATTTACTTTCATGGAGGCAAAGTTTAGCTGAAGTTGTAGAGATTGGCTTGGATGCTAATGGTTTGTTAAATATTGAAGCTTTGAAATCACAACTTGAGTTTTATAAAAATGCTCACAGGCCATTGTTAGGTTCCTTTTCTGCTTGTAGTAATGTCACTGGAATTTACTCAGATACTAGATTGATTGCTACACTTCTTCATCAATATGGAGGATTTGCATGCTTTGATTTTGCTGCAAGGTAAGTAAAATTTTAATCATATATGAATTTTTTCATTTGGTTTAATTACGAGGGGATGTGGATTCAGCGTTAAGTTGAGTTTTATACTGAGTTTTTTTTTTAATAAGTTATGATTAATAATTATTGACGTGCACCTGTGCCGCCCTGAGTTGTCCTAAATTAATCATGCACTTGTTATCAAGCGATCTGGATTCGGTACTAAACCACGCATGCGTGATAGAAGATTATGAAAAATTCATATTTTAAGCATATATGAATTTTTGCATTTGGTTTAATTACTAGCGGATGCAGATTCACCGTTAAGTTGAGTTTTATACTGAGTTTTTTTTTTTAATAAGTTATGATTAGTAATTATTGACGTGTACCTGTGCCGCCCTGAGTTGTCCTAAATTAATCATGCATTTGTTATCAAGCGATCTGGATTCGGTACTAAACCACGCATGCGTGATAGAAGATTATGAAAAATTTAACACAACTCAACTCAACACTTGATCGAAATTTATTATTAGGATTCTAATCATATATATGGCTTAAAATTTCTGGGATTACAGTGGTCCTTATGTGGAGATTGACATGAGATCAGGTGAAATGGATGGCTATGATGCAATTTTCCTCAGCACACATAAGTTTATTGGAGGGCCAGGATCTCCTGGAATCCTCCTGATGAGCAAAGCTCTTTATCAACTGGGTTCTTATCCTCCTTCAACCTGTGGAGGTGGAACTGTTAATTATGTTAATGGCTTCAATGAAAAGGTACATTTCCTTAATTACTTTTTATGGTGCTCATTAATGCCAAAAAAAAAAATATATATTTATAAAGGTAACTCTAGTAGTGTATTTACTTACACGTAATCGGAATATGCTGAAATCGGAATAGATTAGAATCGAAATAAGAATAAATTATTTACATATTTGTAGAAATCCTAATCGAAATCTTATATATAATATATATATTTATGAATACTTTAGTTAATAATTAATTATTATTAATAAATTATACATTAGTTAGTAATTAATAATTAATAATAAATTACTAAATTAATTATTAATTTGTTATTAGTTAATAATTATTATTTAATAAAATTAATTAATTATTAATTAATTAAATATAATGTAATATTATAATTACCCAAAGAAAATTTCATTATTCATTCCCAAGATAATGAAGCTTCATTCTTATTCTCATTCTCGAGTAATTTTTAAGAATTAATTAAAAGCTACAGCTACTAATAAAAATCATTCTAATTCTCATAATCCCATTTCCATTTAGTAAACAAGCCCTAGAAGTTTTAGAAGGATTAATTTAGTTCATTTTTATCATATTTATAATTAAAAATTTAAAGGTCGTAGTCGTAGATATATAATTATATATCCATGGGGACATGTCTGATCCACAAAATATATTTGAAGGATATATCTTTATAATTGAAAATGAGGACATTTATTTATAAAACATGACGTCCATTAAAAGATTAAAAAAATCATATTGAAAGATATATATATATATTATATTTATTGGGGTACATATTTTTATCTTTTGGCGGCCATTAGTAATTTATAAAATGAGGGCATCCATATCAAAATTGACTCCATATCTACTCAATCCTCTATTTTTTTTATATATATATAAAATGAGTGTGTAAAATGATTGTGTATCTATCCTCCTCACTTAATTTATAAGGGGAATTTATTCTCGGATTCAAACTCTAGGATGGTAAAATACGGATATGAATTAAATGATCTGGATCCCTATTATATTTTATGGATACGAAATTGTAAATAAATATGCGGATATATATACGGGTATTATCCGTGTGGATTTCCATATATTTGGATCCGTAAAAAAATCAAATTTTTTAATTTTTTAATTATTTAATTTTAAATACTTAAAATAAAATTCATAATTAAACAATAGCAAAATTATAACAAAATAATCTAAATCTAAGTATGAAATTATAATAAAATCATTAAAAATCAATTTTAATAATTTTTTTTTTATTTTATATCCGAATCTTGATATCCAAATTCCGAATTCACTCGAATCTGTATCTGAATTCGGATCCATACGGATCATAAAAATACGTATCTAAATCCGTATTTTTATTAAAACATATTTGAATTTTTCTAAATACAAATCTTCCTTGTGGATCCAGATTGGATCTAAATCTTCCGAACCTTTATAGATCCAAATAAATTTACCATCCCTATTCAAACTAGTTGGGTCAAGGTAGATGTGATAGCTTTAATATAATATTAGATGGTGCTTTAATTGTTTAAACTAAATATAGGTAAAATGATTATCAAAAATTGCAGGACACGTTGTATTTGGAAGAGATAGAAGAAAGAGAAAATGGAGGGACCCCTCAAATAATTCAAATGATTAGAGCATCAATGGCGTTTTGGGTAAAAGAATACATTGGCTATGAAGTGATAAAGAAACAAGAAGAAACCTACATTGAAAGAGCACTAGAGAAACTTCTACCAAATCAAAATATACACATTTTAGGAAACACAAGTGCCAAACGCCAATCTATTTTATCATTCCTCATATATTCTTCTCCTTCTTCTTCTCCTTCTTCTTCTTCATCTTCTTCTTCATCTTCCCAAGATACTAAGCCACTTCATGGAGCTTTCGTTGCAACCCTCTTCAATGATTTGTTTGGCATCCAGGCTCGAGGTGGGTGTGCTTGTGCTGGTCCCTATGGTCACAGCTTGCTTGGTTTTGATGAGACTCGATCACTTCAAATTCGTTCTGCACTACAAAAGGTCGTATATAATAATGGAGGAATGACACTTCCGTCTAGGGTTGGTGGAAAATCTCGAGACATTTTTTTTTTTGGGTCCCTACTCAAAAAATTTAGTAATGATTTGGGATTATTTTTTTTTCTTGAATTAAAATACGGGTCAGGATTCAGGACGATTTTTCATCCTGAATTTTGATCGGGATTCTGGATAATTTTCGATTAAGATTTGGCATGATTTTTATCCCGATTAAAAAAAGAGGATTCGGAATAATTTTCATCCTAAATTTTAATAGGGAATCCTGTACATCTTGTACGGGATTCAGACCGTTTTCCGTCCTGATTAAAAAATTAGAAAGAACTTTGAGATGATTTTTCGTCCTGAATACCGAACAATTCCCAACCATACTTTCATCCCTTTTAGAATTTGTTTTTACCACTTATACTACTATAAATTATAACAATTATTAAAAAGAAAAAAGAAAAAACATATTATTGGAGGGTGAGTGCAACATTTTCACTTGCAAATTAAAACTAGTTAACTTCTTTACTTGAAAATCATATTTTAACTTTTATACAATGTATATTTTCTATGATTATTTTAACAGGATATGAAATATGGTATTAAAAATAAATTTTAAGAATAAAAATAAGTTTAGTATTAATTCTTACAACATTTAAACTTAATGCAGGGTTATGTTGGAGTGAAACCTGGATGGACAAGAATTAGCTTCACTTATTACATGCCAAACGAGGAATTTGAGTTCATTATTTCAGCTTTGGAATTTATAGCTGAACATGGCCAAAGATTTCTTCCCTTGTATCAATTCAATGTCAAAACAGGCAGCTGGTGCTTTATTAAAAGGGCAATTTATAAGGACTTGATTGGCAAGGAAAATAATCACAACAAGAATTGTGACACTAAACATCTCAAGAAGATCAATCAGTATGCTTCTTATTTGGAGAATGCTAAAAAAATTTCTAATCTTCTCCCTAAGTTTCCTTGTCAGAGTAGTCTGTCCGGATATTCTGTACTTCAGGATCTAGTTATTTTTGAATAAAATTTGAAAGTTTTTAGTAAATTTGGATAGATAAATTATCTTAACTTCCAAATAACTTGGATTCGATAGGAATTGATCCGAGAATTAGATAGGGGACGCAGTCGGACGCTTGCGGCTTCTTATTTGGAGAATGCTAAAAAAAAATCTAATCTTCTCCCCAAGTTTTCTTGTGAGAGTAGTCTTTTCGGATATTCTGTACTTCAGGATCTAGTTATTTTTGAATAAAATTTGAAAGTTTTTAGTAAATTTGGATAGATAAATTATCTTAACTTTTAAATAACTTGGATTTGATAGGAATTGATCCGAGAATTAGAAAGGGGACGCAGTCGGACGTTTGCGGCTGATTCGAGTACCACCGAACAGAGCGAATTAATAATGATCACTGATTATAATTACAAGTGTTCACTAATCACTATCAAGCACATTCTTATTAGTTCTAGATAATAAATTTTTACTTTGTTATATTGGGTGAAATCAACTTTCTTTTATGTAACAGGATGAATGACATGTTGATTATTTTTAAAAATTATTTTTAATACCAGGAAAGGATTTACATTGTTCTTTCCCATATTTTAAATTATCTTAAAAGATACCTTGTACAAATTACTCTTAGCTCACTAATACGAGCAATCAATCAAACCCTTTTATTTGGAATATTTGGTTGATAAATTTAGATTTTGTGTTGATTTTTTTTTTTTAAACTCAACATTTTATAATCTTTTTTTCACTTTCTGTGTATATAACAATGTCCATTGCCTGCAATATTGAATTAAAAATTAGAAGGTTTAAGTCACATATGCAAATTATATTTCATGTTATTTTAAGAAATGCACTATCTGGACTCGTTTCCTTTGCAACAAAGTTACCGATTCTTATGTATTTGCAACTAGTCCATGAAAGTACCTACAAGCAATAGCGACAAGAAATCTCTTTACCCAAGAGGGGGGTGAATTGGGTTATCGCTACAAATGCGGAATTATAAAATCTTTGCCGATTTTAGCTCTTATTACCAAATTGGGACTTAAGGCAATTTTCTCTATTCCAATTAATAGCCTATATGCAAGTTTTCTACTCAATACATAAATATAAATAAACTTGCAAATAGTAAAAGTATAAGGAAATAGAATACGACACCAAGATTTATAGTGGTTCGGCCAAACGAGCCTACGTCCACTCCCCCAAGCCTCGCTTGAAGATTTCCACTAGAATCGAGTTTTCCGTGGTTCACTCGTAACCAAGAGTTTTCCGCAAAGGCACACTCCGAACCTTTTACAACTTTGAGTTTTGTTCGTAAGTGCACTCACAACCTTTACAACTTACCCAACCAAATGGGATTTCACAAACCGCAAGTATTTTGATAAAGAAGAATTAAAACACACTTGGGCACTCACAAATAATAAGAAGATTGTGTGAGTTGCAAACCCAAGTGATCTAAGCTCACTAAATGTAATGAAGATGTGTGTGAGCTTGTATAAGTGTTTTTGTGTATGAAGGTTTAAGACACTCTTGTATTTGCTTTAGAGAATGTATGAAGGTTGTGTATCAAGTCTCTAACTTAAGGCAAATGAGTTGGGGTTCTATTTATAATAAAATGCAAAGTTTTCCCCAACTTGCAGCGAGACCGGTATGGAGACCGGCATGCCGGTCTAGGGTTTCAACGGCTATATTACCGTTGAGAAAATGTTCGTTAGACCGGTTGTAGACATTGCATTTTTGCATGTGAAACCCGATGATGAGTCTCAGTTGGAGGCACTACTTTTTAGTCGAGGAAGTTGCGGGAAACGATCGTCGGAAGGGAATCAGCATTTTGTTAGTTCTTATTCGCTGGATTAGCTTCGGATTCGCTTGTTGGACCTCCGTGTTAAAAAAAACATGTCACAAATTAGAATTAAAACCAATTGAAATTAAATAATTCACTTCCAAATTAAAATACATCAAAGCACCTAGCCAAGCCCACCCACCTAACCAAGGCCCACACGCCCATAGCCCCCTAATACACACCCAAATTAAATAATTATTAATTAAATTAAAACATTAACTAAATAAAATATTAATTAAATTAAATAAATAAATAAAATATTTACCAAACATAAAATAAGTATATGCCTAATTTAAACAAATCAAATATAATTATTCATAACTAAATAAAATTATATACCAATCTAAAATATTGACTTCCTAATTTAAAATATTTTGTCCCCCCTCAATCTTGTGTATACCATTCTTGAAACTCCTAAATTAGAAACCAAGATCTCTTCCTTGTGTGACAATGGCAAACCCTAGCCATCTTCTATATAAACAACACTTTTCCAAGCCATCCTCCTGGAAGCTCCACGGAAAAGACCAAAAGCAATAAAGCAAATAAATCGTAATCACACAGACTACCATTCACCTGCCTCACGCCACATAGCACTTACCACAGCCTCACAATCTTCACTCTCTCGGAAAAATCACACTCTTCAGCCTCACGCTAATCACCCCCATCACACAAACCAGCAACCCTTTTTCTCGGCAGCAGCAACCTAAACCATGCAACCTTCACGTTAAAATCCAATAACGCCACATGCCCCACTCACGTAACAAAGACAAGCCACCTATTACACTCAACAAAACAGCTCGCCATTATCCGCGCGAAAAGCATTCCCAAATCAGCCACGAAAAAACCCTGCGCACTATCAAAGAACCCTAAGCGCACTCAGCAGCCTTCAACACCTAATCTTCTTTCAACGCCACTTTCAAATATGCACACGCGCCTCGGCCTTTATTTAACAGCCCCTTGACCTCACAGCCTAAGTCCCCAGCCACAGCTGCCACGATAGAAGCCCTCAACACGTCCCCTGCACTTAACGCCACTGCCCCTCTGACCAGCAGCCCCTTCACCGAACAAAACCCCCCTGGACTGCCCTATATTGCCTAATTAATGATCGTGCAAACTTCCTGAAATAGTGCCCTAAATCGAGACAAAAACCGAGCCAAAACAGTCCCCTAATATACCAAAACAGTGACCTGAAAATACATCAAAACAGTAGCCTAAAACCACACAAAACAGTAGCCTAAATACAACCAAAACAGTAACCAGAAAATGCAGTCCAAAACAGCAGGAAACGGAGCAAAAACAGCAAGCAAAACAGCAAAACGGCGAGTTAAGACGTTAAACAAGTGAACCGGAAAAGTTGCGGAGTGATAGCCCTTCCGACGGTTGTAAACGCGAGTCCGGAAGACGACTTAAAAGGTTAGACCTAAAGGTACCTTTCACACTTGTTTTTTATTTGATTTTTATTGATTCTTTTAATTGTGTTTTAATTATTTATTGAATATTGTTTGCATGTGATGTGTGTTGTGGCCATTGATTAAAACGGAAAATACGTCGTCTCTCGTGGTATATAGGATGGAAACCCATACGTAAATTCCGTAGCCGATTCCGAATGGACGGTAGTGCGGTCTGTACTTGGGATACAACTCCACGTACCACTTGAGTAAATGGCGTATATTTCGCTTTATGTTATTTTGATTATTCTCACTTTATTATTCCGTCTTTTAATTTCCGCATGTTATTTTTGTATGTATGATGCGATCGAGCGCATGGGCTTAGTGAGTTAGTCCAAAGGTCCTCTATTTGAGAGACGAAGAGCCTAAAAGGCCACCTTTGTGACACTACTTCGCCGCGCCGGACGAAGTGTGTTTGGGTTGAATGTACGTTCAATCGGGCATATGAAGTCCTACACTTTTATTGTCTTTATTTCATGTATTGTGATTTGACGTGCATGGGCTTAGTATGTTGGTCTAAAGGTCCTCTCTTTGAGAGACAAAGAGCCCCAAAAGGCCACCTTTACGGCAGTACTTCGCCGCGCCCCTTCATTTTGTTGTTTAGTATGACGTCTTCTTACATGACCATGCATCATATCACATTGCGCATGGGCTTAGTATGTTGGTCTAAAGGTCCTCTCTTTGAGAGACAAAGAGCCTAAAAGGCCACCTTTACGGCAGTACTTTGCCGCGCCTCTTTTATTTAGTTATTCACTTCATAACGTCTTTTTGAAAATTCATGCATCATATCGCATTGCGCATGGGCTTATCAAGTGAGATTAAAGGTCATCCACTTTGAGGGGTGAAAATGCTCGAAAGCTACCTTTGCTACAATGATTTGCCGCGCCCCTTAATCTGTTGTTATGTACGAGAACTCATATATTCATCTGTTCATGTATGTGTCATGTCGTTTACTGCATTTTGGAGGTCACTACTATAACCCCGTTCGAACGCGTTCCGAAACGCCGCACGAACGCATGTTTTCTGTCTGGTCCCGTTCGAACGCGTTATCTAACGTTATACGAACGCGAACCTTCTGTCTACCGTTCGAACGCATTTACGAATGCTACACGAACGCGAATACACTGAATTGAGTCATTTTCATCACATGTGCGTCTGTGTCTATATCTATCTTCTTTTGCACCACGTCATAGCATGCTCACTTTAATGCCTAATTGCATCCCTAAGCGTCTTTTTGCATTACGTACTTAGTTGACTCCTTTATTTGTGCATGGACATGTAATGGCTATTTGTTTATGATATGTCTATGAAATCAAACGTTCGCCATTATTTGATTCGCCTTTATGTGTGCTTGTGTGGTTAGTGTGTGCTTGTGTTTCCATGAATACAATATGCCAATGAAGTTGTATGTTCGTTGCTACTTTGATGTACTTTCAAGCATGTAATCTTAGATGTGAAATATATGCAAATTTAGGTGTAAGTTGTATTTTTGCGCATGTGAATTTAGAAGCATGATACTCTTGGAAATAAATGTTACTTAGGCCTGATTAAATTATTACACAAATCATTTCATTACAAGTGACATAAGTAAGGGACCATTCTGAACCCAACGGTTTGAGGTCTTCCCTTGCGAGGGGTGAGTGCGGCCTTAAATCTCATTTTCCCGGTTCACACCGGGTGGCGACTCCATTATTCTCCGGTTTAGTCCCCCGTGGCTACTACGTACTCCCGACCGGGCCGCGAGCCCGGGACAGCATGCGTCGCCCAGTTCCTATGTTCCCACACCGGTATGGAGACAGGTATGGTCCGTGCCGGTTCCAATAAGTTGCACAATGAAGAGCCTGACCGGTATGGTCACCGGTATGGAGACCGGTTTATGTCGTGCCGGTTCCAGTAAGGGAACTAGCTGTTGGGAAGACCGGTATGGTGACCGGTAAGGTCCATGCCGGTTCCAGTGAGCATGCGTAACAGAGCATCTCACCGGTATGGAGACCGGTAAGGGACCGGTATGCCGGTCTCAGACCAAAATGCACAGTAATGAAGGTTTTAAAGCATTTTGTCATGATCCTAATGCATCTAAGTGAATATGCATGATCCCTATGAGCTTAGGCACTTGAATATTACAATTCACATTACAAATTAAATCTCAAGCTAAGACTTCGCAATATATCTTCGATTTGCCGCAAGTCTTCATATTCTCGCTCTTCACCTCATATGTTTCGACACTTTTTGTATTACTTCGTGTTTGTACGTCGAAGTCTTATTTCTCGTTGACGTCATCAAAATCCATTACAACTGATTATGCGACCAAGTCGCTAACAATCTCCCCCTTTTGATGATGGCAACCCTTTAAAACTTGTTAATACTTATGAGCTTATTGGAGTCCAAATTTTGGCAATTTTGCTCCCCCTCAACATAAGCTCCCCCTCAATGTGTGATTGTCTTCAAAATAGCTCTATGACAACTTAACAAACACATTAGTACAATTACTCCCCCTTTAACCAAGGGTGAGGGTAAAACAAGTTTTAATCTCATTCTAATGATTTCTCCCCCTTTGACATAATCAAAAAGTGTAGAAGCAAAATTAAGTTCTAAAATGAGATACCAATAGATGTGTGCAAAAATGATAACAAATTTTAAAAAAAATGTGCACATTTGGCATTTCCCCCTTTTGCCCCAAAAAATCAAAATTCATGCAAAAATAGTATTGTTCAAAAAGATGAATACTCATGAATACCATTTAAAATCTAAGATCATATTAAGCATGATTTCTCCCCAAATTTGATACCAATTAAAAAAATATCAATACATTCCATGATACCAATTAAATAATTATCAAAGTCCATGCATTTCATGATGCAATATTATTTACATACATTTCATGATATTTATCTAAGATTATGCCAATTTACATGCATTTCATTTTGAACCAATTAGCTTATATGGCAAGGCATATTCAATCAAGTGATCACATATATTGCATTTAACTCAATAAATTTCATGTGATACCAATTGAAATAGAATATGGGTTTAAATATATGATTAAGGCACTTAGTGATATCAAATGAAAATCGATACCAATAAAAATTTAAGTACTTGCCCAATCACTTTGTATGCTTCAAAAAAAGTTAATCAATTTGAAATATGCATACATATATGATTTGAGGAAACGGTACCAAGTGTTTCCGTGAATACAGATTTTACCTTTACCGTTACGAATCCTCATCACTTGGAGCCTTTGGGATCTATTTTGCTATTCTTCTTTAAAGATCAATTCTCAAAGCTCCCCCTATAAATTTATCAATTGCACTTTGGTACCCAAACTTTCTTGGGTCCATTGAAGTTAATTTTGATTCCTTGAGGAATCCATGCATTCTTCATCACACTCTTGTTTATGCATTCAAAAATTTTATGTCCATTTTCATTACATGCATGACATGTGATATTTTCATTTTTAACATTCTTAGCATGAGAATCGGATGCCTTAACAAAATAATTCTTCAAAAATTTTCTCTTAATGTAAGGCCTATATCCTAATCCTTCTCTTTTAAATGCACATTTTTGGGATCCAATGAGCATATTAAAATTTTTATGTCCCAATGTGAATTTGTTAAGTATGTTTTGCAAATCAATAACCTTTGTGTTTAACAAAACATTTTCATTTAAAATTGATTCGCAATCACATGTTTTAGAGCTAGATGGCATATTTGATATGGCATTTCCAAGTTCTAGCTTTTTCAACTTTAAACATGCATTTTCATCATTTAAGCATGCAATTTCTTTTTCATGTTTAGCCTTTAAGCATATAATCTCATTCTCTACAACATGAATTTTATTCATACAACATGCATGATCATTTTTAAGTGTAACATGCTTATTTTTAACTAATTTCAATTTCTTTTTAAGCATATCACACAATTCTTTAAACCATTGAAAGCATTAAAGTAAATCATTATAGTCTTGAGAATTGTGTACCTCTTCTTCTTCGATTTCAAATGGATGTCCTCATCCGTGATAGCCATGAATGCTATTGATTTGTCTTTGACTTCGACCTCTTCCTCCTCGGATGAGCTTGAATCGCTATCGCTCCAAGTTGAAGTAGCTTTCATTGCATTTTTCTTTGATTTTCCTTTCATTTTCCTCAATGGGCAATCGGTAGCTATGTGACCCGGTTTGTTGCATTCATAACACACAATTTTCTTGTTCTTCCGCGCCATTTTTCTTCTTTCTTTTCGTCCGCCTTTGATTTTCCTTTGAGCTTTGCGGATTTGAGAAGACTCATTTACTTTATTGGTGATGCTTGCCAATTCATCATCACTATCCTCTTCTTCACTTGAGCTAGAGTCGTTTCTTTTTCTCGCTTTTAATGCCAAGGACTTTCTTGTCTTTTTCTCGTCTTCCTCTTTTTTATCCATCTTGATCTCCATTTCATACTCAAGCAATTTTCCGACCAAATCATTCATCTTTAATGTGTTTATGTCGTTTGCTTCTTTAATGGAGGAGGTATAGCTTCTAAATTCTTTCGGGAGTGATCTCAAAATTTTCTTTACTTGATCCGATGTCCCGATGACTTTTCCCAAGGCTCCCAAATGATTGATGATGATCGTAAACCTCGAAATCATGTGATCGATTTCTTCCCCGGATTCCATCTTGAAATTGTCCAATTCGCACATGAACCGGTTGATCTTCGATTCCTTCACTTGGCTTGTGCCCTCATTGACCATTTCTAAAGACTTCCATAAATCATATGCATTTCCACATTCCGGAAGCTTGCTTACTTGATCCCGATCAATAGCACATAAAAGTTGGTTGAGTGCCTTAGCATTTTGTGAGGCTATTTTTACATCCTCACTATCATATTCCAAACTCGGCTTCGGAATCTCAACCTCATTGCTATCTCTTTTTGTTAGTCCTTTTGCACCTCGTGTGATGACCAAATAAGATTACGGATCTACGGCAAGGAGATAATTTAGCATTCTCATATTCCAATAATTGTAGTCCGTTCCGGTGTAAAACGGAGGTCTAGTCGTTGAAAATCCCTCGGCAAGATTTGACGTGTTGCTTGTAGATGCCATGATCTATTCTCGGAATGTCAAGTCTTTCTTGAGAATGTCTCGCTCTAATACCAACTGAAAGTACCTACAAGCAATAGCGACAAGAAATCTCTATACCCAAGAGGGGGTGAATTGGGTTATCGCTAAAAAAGCGGAATTATAAAATCTTTGCCGATTTTAGCTCTTATTACCAAATTGGGACTTAAGGCAATTTTCTCTATTCCAATTAATATCCTATATGCAAGTTTTCTACTCAATACATAAATATAAATAAAGTTGCAAATAGTAAAAGTATAGGGAAAGAGAATACGACACCAAGATTTATAGTGGTTCGGCCAAACGAGCCTACGTCCACTCCCCCAAGCCTCGCTTGAAGATTTCCACTAGAATCGAGTTTTCCGTGGTTCACTCGTAACCAAGAGTTTTCCGCAAAGGCACACTACGAACCTTTTACAACTTTGAGTTTTGTTCATAGGTGCACTCACAACCTTTACAACTTACCCAACCAAATGGGATTTCACAAACCGCAAGTGTTTGGATAAAGAAGAATTAAAACACACTTGGGCACTCACAAATAATAAGAAGATTATGTGAGTTGCAAACCCAAGTGATCTAAGCTCACTAAATGTAATGAAGATGTGTGTGAGCTTGTATGAGTGTTTTTGTGTATGAAGGTTTAAGACAATCTTGTATTTGCTTTAGAGAATGTATGAAGGTTGTGTATCAAGTCTCTAACTTAAGGCAAATGAGTTGGGGTTCTATTTATAATAAAATGCAAAGCTTTCCCCAACTTACAGCGAGACCGGTATGGAAACCGGTATGGAGACCGGCATGCCGGTCTAGGGTTTAAACGGCTATATTACCGTTGAGAAAATGTCTGTTAGACCGGTATGGAGACCGGTATGGTCTGTGCTGGTTCCAGTAAGTTGCACAATGAAGAGCCTGACCGATATGGTCACCGGTATGGAGACCGGTTTATGTCGTGCCGGTTCCAGTAAGGGAACTAGCCGTTGGGAAGACCGGTATGGTGACCGGTAAGGTCCATGCCGGTTCCAGTGAGCATGCGTAACAGAGCATCTCACCGGTATGGAGACCGGTAAGGGACCGGTATGCCGGTCTCAGACCAAAATGCACAGTAATGAAGGTTTTAAGGCATTTTGTCATGATCCTAATGCATCTAAGTGAATATGCATGATCCCTATGAGCTTAGGCACTTGAATATTACAATTCACATTACAAATTAAATCCTAAGCTAAGACTTCGCAATATATCTTCGATTTGCCGCAAGTCTTCATATTCTCACTCTTCACCTCATATGCTTCGACACTTTTTGTATTACTTCATGTTTGTACGTCGAAGTCTTATTTCTCGTTGACGTCATCAAAATCCATTACAACTGATTATGCGACCAAGTCGCTAACAGTCCACTCTTGAAAAAAGAAAAAAAAAAGTTAAAAATGGGAGGCCTTATTTTTAATTTTTTTTTTTTTTTTTGGAAATATTGGAATCTCCACCATCAAATCATCTGATACCTGTTTAAGCGGAGCAGATAAAATTCCTGATTGCCCTAAGTTCTTATAAGAAATGCACTCTCTGGACTCGAACTCAGAACCTGACAACCAAATTCTACGTCATTTGCCACCAAACCACACTCCTTGGGGGCATGAAAGGCCTTACTTAACAATAGAAAAATGGTAAAGAGAATGCAATTGCAAACATAGTCGATATGAAGTTCGTGTCTAGTGCAATGTGCAAGTGTTAATTTATTATCCGTTTCGTTAAGGATTCGAACTCGGTAAACAGTCACCTGTGAAAAAATAGGGGTAATGTTAATCTGCTTTTCTCCTTTGTAGAGGGAACTAATGATTTAGCTAGTCTAATTGTTGGCTCTCTAGTGTCATTAGAAGAGAAAATTAACAGAATAAACATTCATGACTGATTTAATAAGTGTATGTGATTAGACCCGGCCGGCGGTTCGGTTCCGGTTCGGAACCGAACCGAACCGGCTGGTTTCCGGTTCCACAGTGGAACCGGAACCTTAAACCGAACCGGAACCGACCGGTTCGGTTCCAAGACTTTTTTTTTTTTTTGAAAATTAATTAAAATAAATGAGATTAATTTTATAAATAAAAAAAATTTATTACATTGAAGACATATCCCATTACAAGTTTAAGACATATCCCATTTGTAATTATAATTTTACAATTATAAATCATCATTATCAGTTGATCCTTCGGCTTGGGAGGGTTCCTGTTGAATCCTAGAGTTCCTGTTGGATCCTATTTATAGAATTTTAGAATTTTTTGATAACAACATGCCCCTAAATATAACCGTTTTATTACCGTTATTAGGGCTACAGTAATAATTTATATTTTAAATAATAAAAATAATTTTTTTTTTAGCTCCCTGCCCCCCCCCCCCCAACGGCTACTAGCCGTTGGGGCCCCCAACGGCTAGGGTAGGGTTCATGTTGGAACCGTCGAATCGGTGGAACCGTACGGTTCGGTTCCGAACCGGAACCGTGGCCGGGTCTATTTGTGATTGTCCTGCCATGCTGCCAGAATGTAATGGGAATGGGATGAACACGTCACTTGAAATGCTGCAGCTTGAGATGCATGATTCGCAATTCCTTGGTTGCCAAAGAGGAGGAGGGATCCATGAATTTGGATTTTGGATCGATGCGGTGCTAAGTTGTATTAAATTTTTATAATTTTCTGTCATACGTGTATTATATGGTTGAACATCGGTCTCGGTTCTATCCGGAATTGGTTAGAACCGAACCGATTTTTCGGGTTTGGAATCGGAACCGGTTCCGATTTCAAAATGGAAGAACTGAATTTAAACGGTCCGGTTCCGGTTCTATTATGGACGTAACCGGAACCTGTTTTGGGAACCGAATTTCGGAATCGGAACCAGAACCTGTTTTGGGAACCGAATTTCGGAACCGGAACCTGATTTGGGAACCGAGTTTAGAACCAATTTCGGAACCCAATTTAAACCTAATTTCATAACCAGTTTTAGAACTCAATTTCATAACCCAAATTAAAGCCATATTTAAACTCAATTTCATAACCCAAATTAAAACCATATTTAAACTCAATTTCATAATTAGTTTTAAAACTCAATTTCATAACCCAAATTAAAACCTAATTTAAACCCAATTTCATAACTCAATTCAAACACAAGCACTTCCTACAAGAATAACCAAATTTGGGAACCGAGTTTAGAATCAATTTCGGAACCCAATTTAAACTCAATTTCATAATCAATTTTAGAGCTCAATTTCATAACCCAAATTAAAGCCCTATTTAAACTCAATTTCATAACCCAAATTAAAGCCATATTTAAACTCAATTTCATAATTAGTTTTAAAACTCAATTTTATAACTCAAATTTAGACCTAATTTAAACCCAATTTCATAACTCAATTCAAAGACAAGCACTTCCTATAAGAATATTATGTATTGAGTCAAAAATATTATGCAATATGCAGTTTTATTTATTATTTTATTTATGTATGATAGTTGCCAAAAATAGTATGTAATATTCAAGTGTGAGAAATAAGTGACAATAAAAAATAAATATAGTAGATTAGAATCAGATTGGAACCGAATTGGAATCGATTAATAGGGTATCCTATTTAATTAATTAGGTTTCGATTACACGCCACGCGTAACCGAATTAGAACCGATTAATAAGGTACCCTATTTAATTAGGCAGATTCTGATTCCACCTAATCGTTGCTCTCTCTTTCACGATTAGTAGAGCTGCTCAATTCTCTTGTCCCCTTCAGCTTTCTCTCTCTTGCTCCTCTCCCGGCTCTCTCTCTTCGGTAGGATCAATCTCTCTCTCACTCTCATTTTATTTTATTTTTCCGATTAGTGTTTTGCGATTTATTTTTTTAGCGATGTGTTGATTTTTTTTCCTATATATGAATCTGATGAAAGCAATCAAATTTATCTCTTACCTAGGTTGTTTTCATCTGGGTTTGCTTTATTTTTTATGTTCGCTTCGTTTTTGGATTCGTATTTGTTTGGCAGCGTTTTGTTTTCTTAGGGTTTTGTGTGTTAATATTCGGATTTTGAACCTAATAATGTTTAAAGCAGGCTCTGCATTGCACACCAAATGTCTTTTGATCCCAGCAAGAAAATTACATCTCTTCTTCGGTGTGATTTTGGGATTATGAGCCGGGGGAAGCTGTGGTGGTGTTCGCGGAATTTCTTATTTCGGCATTGGACTTGACAACTTTTCCGGTTCTCCTTTTTTTCCCATTACCATTTGTTGATTATTTATATATATTTAACACTTCGGCTACTTGTTCACTCATGCAAAAAAATTTCAAGTAATTGATATAAACTTATTCACAATTTGTGAACAACTATATCTTGCGAGTTGCGATTGAAAGTCATTGTATACTGGGATATTATATTGGTCTCTATGGCGAAAACATCTCTGCCTCCGGGGTTTCGGTTTCATCCAACTGATGTTGAACTGATCAAGTACTATTTGAAGAGGAAAGTAATGGGTAGGAAACTTCGATTTGAGGCTATTGCTGAGGTTGACATATACAAGTATGCTCCTTGGGATTTACCAGGTATGTAAATGATCATTTCTTTTAATTGTAGTTTTTTTAATGTTTTTAAACTTTGGGTGAGAGTGAGATTGCAAGTCTGTTTTGCTTATAAGTTATTACTTATTTCTCTGTTTTTTTCTTGCTGGGGTTCTCTTTTTTTTTGCATCAGAAAAATCTTGTTTGAGGAGTGGGGATTTGAAATGGCATTTCTTTTGCCCACGAGAGAAGAAATATGCTAATGGGGCTAGAATGAATCGTGCCACTGAGTTTGGGTATTGGAAAACCACTGGGAAAGATAGACCTGTTCATTACAAGAACGAAGTAGTGGGGATGATTAAGACTCTGGTTTTTCACAGAGGTAAAGCCCCACGTGGTGATCGAACAGATTGGGTGATGCACGAGTACAGAATTGATAAACCTGGTCTTTCTGAAAGAGGAGTTTTTCAGGTAATTTTTATTCTGATTTGTTTATGGTATGAAATATGTCAATTTTTTAAAAACTAAATATGTCATTACATAAAACAAATTATATTTACATTCTTGACACTTTCTGCAATGGGTACGGAGTAATATTCGTAAATCTTTTGCTGGTCATCAACTTTCACCAAGGCATATTTTTCCTGTTGTTTTCTTTGGGTGTTAGTGGGTTGATGCTTTATGGTTATGTTTTGTCCCCATGATGGTTTCTTATTAACCGCCCTGATATAATCTGTTGCTATATTTACCTTTCTACAACGAGGATAACATTTTTCTTATGCTTCATAGCTGATTAGCTAGCATTGCCAGACATGGGTTGTAACCTGTTTATATATCTGTTAAATCTCAATATTGTTTCTTGTAGTATTTTAAGTTTTTATTGTTCTTACTATTTCTAATTGAACCCTCGTAAACTTCGAATTTGGAGTTCACCAATGGCTTTGGTCTACTAAGATAATTACTTGGCAGAAATATTTAGTATTTAGAGTCGTTTGGATATTGTTGATGGTGAGATCAATCTCTAATTGTGAATTTAATTTGTGGAAGATATCTTATTAATTAAATGAAGCTGCAGGACATAGGGTACTTAGAGTTTTTGCTTTCTTTTTTGAATAACAAAATATTATTGCTTCTTTAAAATGGAAACAATGTATCTACTTTCTTCTGTTGGGCCATTTTGCCCTTGTAAATTTATAAGATATTTTATCTGCACCTCCTCTATAAAATCCTTGACTTGAATGGTCAAGTGCTGTAATGAGACTTAATGATTTCTTCTCTTCTTCCTTGACCTTCCGTGTCCCAAGTTATATTTCTTTCAGTTTTTTACCCCTTCTTTTTCTTTGTGTGAATAGTATGTGGAGGGATGTGTTTTGCTATGTTTTAATCAACTTACTACTTTTGTCTATCAGGACGCATATGTGCTCTGTGTTGTTTTCCAGAAGGATGGTCCAGGCCCAAGAAATGGTGCCCAATATGGAGCACCGTTTAGGGAAGAAGACTGGGAAAATGATGAGGATGTTGATTGTTTGGACTTTGACTCCTCTGCTGTACTTCCTCCACCGGTGCCCAACCAGATCAGTACAGTAGCTGAGAGCTCCCATGTCCCTGAGAAGCAATGCTTCGGAAAATCTGAGTCATGTATATCTGATACTATCCCAGCCACTTCTAAGATGCTTCCACCAGCCCTTGTTAATGATAATGTAGCTAAGGAGGTTGCTCAGGATTTGGGCGAGGATGACATTCTTGCAATGTTGTCGTACTTCACTGAAGATAACACTTTGATTTCAATTGAGAATGTTCAAGATGAGGTGTGTAGCATGTTCTACCCTTTTTAACGAAATGAATTTGCTTGTACATACTGTTTGTTGTTTGACATGTTTCTTTCTACCAATTTATGATACACGTTGATTGATTCATTTACAGAAACACGATAATGCGCATGATGGAAATATTGAAGCTCCACCGTGTTTGGATGGTGTTGAAATTTACAATGGCTTGGGAGACCTGGACAATTTGGGTGGATTGAGTGGAAGTGGATATGATTTCTTTTCTGGAGAGGATGCTAACTACATTCCAAATGGCACGCTTCTGGGTGATAATATGTCATTTATAGAGTTGCGTGATCTTGATACCCCGTTGAATTGCCTTGCTGAAGCATGTGAACCTGAGCTTATCCACAGTAATGGGCTATATACTGACCTGAACTGTTACAATTCTGAGCAATTTTGCTACAAAGATAATCAATGTTTCAATCAGTCCCCTTCCATGCTACCAAAGGTACCATACTGGATTGAGGATCAGTTGGCTGCATTTCTTACTGTAAACTTCCGAAACTGCCAAATCCTTATTGAATGTTGATCTATTTACTCACATATACAAATACAATTGTCTTCTGGCTTTAGTCTTTTGCAATTTGCCTGTGCTCATTTGAGATTCTGTATGGTGCAGGACGATAGTGTTCAAGGAAATGCAAAGGAGGCGCCTTTAAACCATGGTGCTGCAAAACTATTAAAGCAATCATCAGTAGGAAGTAGCCATGCTTCAGAAGACTTTAGAAATGGTGGATTTCATGATCCTTGGTGAAATTTAATCATTAGCATCAACATCATTGGTGGATTTTATATAGAAGATAAAGAGTATGCTGATTTATTCTCTTAGAGCCTCGTTTTGTCATGCATGCTTTGTAGTTCTGTTAACTTGGTTGTTGGTTTGCTCTTGTAGAACTTGCAATTCCGCCCCAATTGACAATTCAGTTTAAGTGAGCAAAAGATCGATGCTCCAGCCTCCAGTCTGTTGGTGCAGTATTTGCTTATATATTATTGGGTTTACGACTTCCTATCCTCATACAAGCTACCGGGAAAACCGTGTTTTGAGTTCCCATGCTGAACTCCAATAATTGCGGGACTCCCCTGCTCGTCTGTCATCTGATGTAAATACCCAGCTCTTTTCATGGTGCAAAAAGATGATCCCGATTCTCTATGTATATGCATACCCCCATCGATGTCATGGGCGAGGTGACTTGGAGTTGCGGGTGTCCTGACGACAGTTGTCTGACATCTTGGAGGAGTTTCCACAAGCTTTCTGCAGCAGTATGTGTATTCAAATTTTCTTATGCAACTTATACTGTTCTATTACATTCTCATTATGGAGATGATTCTCATTTGTCTGTAAAATGAATTATTTGGGAAGTTTTGAGATTCCAATAATTCCATGGACCCTCTCAACTTCAAGGATTTACATTATACACTGCTGGGACTCAAATATTGTTCGTAAAGTTGAATTATGCTAAATTTTTTATAATTTCGTATCTATTAATAGTAATGAATGATTTCTGGAATGATTTCCATTATTATTTCTGAAAACAAACATGTCTTCATAGAGATTTGTTATAATTATTTAACAGCAAAACCATTGTTGAGAACTGAGAAAATCAACAAATAAATAAAATGATGGAAAAGGAAAATTCCATCCTGTACAGATGTGCTAAAGCTAAAAGCTTTTGTATATTACATGTGCTTTCATTTCCAAGCAAGCAAGCAAGCAAGAAGCTAGATTGATTAATGAAAGCTACTATATATAGTGTTTTCAAACTCCTTTGAAAAAACAATTCCGTTAGTCTGTTTGCCGTTGATTATGTTGAAAAGGCGTTAAAAAGGCGTAAAACCGAACTAGAAAGGTGCAGAAGCCACATCCCTTGATGCTGGTAGTTGCTGTAGTTCATCATCCAAATGTTGAAGCTCTCCTTGAGACTTCATCATTCTATCCTTTTCCCTCGACGTATTCTCCACTGGTTTCAAACCCTGCAAAATTCAATATGTAATAGAATTTAATTATTTTTTTTTGAAACGTTGGAAATCTCGCCGTCAAAACACCTCTTTCGGACTAAAACGGAGAAGGTAAAATCTCATGTTGTCTCATATTCTTACAATAAGTACACTCCTTGGATTCGAACCCTACACTATCAAGTCACACGCCACTTGAAAATTTATTTTATAATTCATTACTTTAATACTAAATAATTATTGAAAAAATTGAAAGTTAAGGATAATCCCTAATCCATTAAGACCTGTAAATTAATATTGACACGTGGAAGTACTATACAGATGAAGATGTAAATTATTTTACGAACCAAAAATTTGCATGCCATGCATGCACCTCAACAAATACTGAAGGCTTGTTATATATATATATATATTAAAAAAAATCATGATATTAAAACGATTATAAATATGAATAAATAAATCATGATATTATTATATCTGTACGGATTAAAAAAAAGCAGTCATTTTTCTATCACTATAGGCTAAAAAGACAATCGGAATGTTATTATATTAGGATAATTTTTATGTGATCAGTAATTTAAGCACTAATTATCTACATTCATGTATCGGTGGCTCAATTCTTAACCAACTTAGGCGATCGTCTAGAGTCTCATCTCAAATACAAGACCTCATAAAAAATATTATAATGTATTACAAAGTTATTATTAATATGCATGTAAAAAAATAATAAAATTTTCCTACTTAATTAGTAATTGTAGTATAGAATTATTAAAATGATTAAATTATTATTTTTTTATAAATATTTACCTTGATATTTCTTTTTTCCAAACCAATAATATTATTTTTTTTCTAAAAATATCTCTAATTTAACAAAACTTAGTTAAATTTCTACGCCTAATGTCCCAAAAAAAAAAAACTTAACCGTCCCTGCATTCATGACTTCTTCTATGTTTACGAACACATCACATGGGAAGCTTCTTATATATCAGATGGACAATTGATATTTCAATATATATTTTTTTCCAACTATCAAAATTAAGTAAATAATAAATTGCACATGATTAATTACCTCCATGAAGATATTCAAGGCTTCTTCTATGCTTCTTGTATTCATCACATCACGTGCAGCCTCCTGCATCACCACCGTACAATAATCACCATCACCATCATCATCTTCATCATACCTTCAAAAAAAAAACAAAAAAAAAGAAAAGAAATATAATCCCACTTACCCTTGCATATTGGATTTGATCAATACTCAAAGTCCTTGGCTCATTTTCTATTGATGATTTTCTATCAATACGCATAAACGATGATCCTTCCATTATTTAGAGAGAGAAACAGAAACAGAAACAAAATCAAAATCAATTTTTAATAATAATGTTTGAATAAAGAGAGACCAAGAAGAAAATAAAAGAGTCTCAAAGTTGGCAGAAATGAATATGAATCAACACCAAAATATTTCATTGAATATTTATAGCTGAGGACCTGAGGTTGATGGGGTAAGCTAGTGAACCACGTAAGGGTAACGTGGCAGCGTACTACCACTCAGTAATTGTATACGTGGCGGCACGGGGATGGTTCGATGGGACACTTGGCGGGCGATAGTGCGTCGGTCACTATTGATGGAACTCTATCTATGGGCAGCCGTTGAGATTTGGAGCTTTTCTAAAAGAGGAAATTCGATTGGTATTGTTTTTAGAGAATTACGCGTTTGTGATTAGTGCTTCAGCCAATGAGAGAGCGCCACGGGGTTTAGGACCCCGATAGGGCGGTCAGTTGTTACGAGATTGATTTTGTTTGGAAACGTGGTGGTTTATGATGTATGAGTTGCAGAGTTGATAACAACGATCCCTATATTTTTACTATTTGTCAACTAAAAGCATAATTTTTCATTTTCTTCAAATCGATCCTTCACCTTTGGTCGACCCCTAGTGATGGCACATGACTGTTTTCATAATATCAAATCGGACTAGACTCGGGCATGGTTGCGGTTCGGAACTGAACCAGATGGAACCATAAGGTTATGGTTCCATATGGTTTCGGTTTAAAAACCGGAATGAACCAAAACTCATTTCGGTTATATAACGGTTCTACATAATTTAGAACAGTAACCTTAAGGTTTGGTCTGGTTCGGTTCAGAATCGAAACCAAACCAACTTTTTTTTCTTTTTTTACCCAAAAAAATAAAGGACCGAACCGATTTTTTCAGTTTGGTTCTGGTTCTACAGTTCCAAAAAGCTGGAACTGTAACCAAACTGGTTCAAAACCAGTTCGATTACGATTCCAACTTCCTAAAACCATATAACTGTGGCCAGGTCTAACATTGACAAATCCAAATAACCTCACATGGCTAACATATCTTGATGTTATGTTAAAACTTACTACTTACCCAAACTGTTTTTATAATACCACAACTCCTTCTTGTAGTATCCCATTGTGATTTAAAATTCGGCTCAATCTATCAACTCGGGATTAGGAAAGGATTAAGGGTCAGAAGTCGATCCGCGAGTCAATCGGGGTCTGGGGTCACCAATTAAATATTTTTTATTTTACAAAAAAATATAATAAAAAATCTAAATTAATAATAAAAATAAAAAATCGGCCCCTTCAACCCGCTAAATCCAGGACCGGGTCGACGGTTCAGCAGTTGAACCGACCAGTTCAACTCCTACCCGAGTTGAAGGGGTCACCCGGATCGGAACTTGGACCGAGTCTCGGTTTAACCGGTTAGTCCGGTTCGGATTTTAAATCACTGGTATCCCACATTAATTAGGAGGGATCTTGTGCATTTGTTTATAAGTAAGTGATTCCCTCCACTAGTTATAAGCCATTTGTGTGGGATTGAGCCCATGTTAAAAATAAAACCTTAAAGGGTTATGGGGCCAAGTTGTTGTGGCTTGTGGGGTCAATCCATGGGCCTCCAGAGCATATAATATTTTACTAGTTGGACCATACCTTACAAATGGTATCACAATCGGATCTCAATTTGAAATGTACCAACGAGAACGTTGAGCTCTAATGGGTGAATTGTAATATCTCACATTACTTGGGAGAGATCTTGAACATGTGTTTATAAGTAAGAGATTCCCTCAACTAATTAGAAACTTTTTATATGGGCTTTGGTCGACTATGCTAGTCATGCTCTCCCCTAAAAAATGTCTCGTGGTCGGGTGACAGTGACTCTAGTCTTCTTATGCTCGACCTGATGACTCTGCGGGTTGGGTTTTGAGTCCAAAAAACCTTAGACCTTCAATCCAATTAAGGACGTGTCGAAAATCCATCGTCAACATGCTTGAAGAGAGTAGGATTACTCTTTTAAGTTTATATATTCCATTGTCTTGTGTTATTATACTGGTCAAAATTCAATAATTTAAAATTATAATGGTCATTTTAGTAAAAGTTAGGAACTTAATTATGTGATACAAATGAGTAAAATGTTATTCTATGAGAACATGCATGTAAAGAATTAGGGAGCCATTTGCTAATTATTATTCTTCTTTGTCATAAATGTGAAAGTTTTTAGGACATGACGTGTCCGTTAAATTCTTCATGGTTAGTCTAATATTATGATTCTGTGATGCCTTTTGAATGCAAAGGATTTCCATCGTTTGAAAAGAAAAATAGAAAAAAAATATCACTTGCCTCAAGCCCTACCCCACCTAGATAGGCAGTCTTTTTATAGTCTCGACAGGGACGGTTCAAGTTTTTTTAGATTTTTGGTGAGATATTGTTAAATTAGAGATATTTATAGAAAATTAAAATAATCATATTAGAAAATAAGAAGAAAAAAAAAACAAGATAAATATCTACTAAAATATAATAATTTCGTAATACATTTAAAATATATATATATATATATATATATATTTTATAAGATATTATATTTAAGATGAGATTATAAACAACCGTTTAAATTAGCTAAGAATTAGCTAAGAATCGAACTACATATGAGCCGGGACTGAGGCTTGATCAAACACTCAAACCCATCAATCTTGTGTTTTCATTCCATTTGATTGAAGATTGGAATATTAATGTGATCTCTAGGACTAGGAATCCATAGTTACCCATTTGTCAATCTTGGAAATCATCAACCCTACCTCATTTATCTTTCAAAAAAAAAGTATTGTAAAAAGTTGGCCACGTTGATGAATTTATTTTATTAATTTTTGTTGTCTTTTCCATAATAAATTAGTACAAGTTGTTGTTTTCAATAAATGATGAGTATAATCAAAATAATCAAAATATCTTTGAATAAGAAGATATTGATCCTTAATTATTTAAGGAAATATAATCCAATGAACTAGATTATCCCATTGGTCCATTGACATGCCACTTGTCTCTTTAATTCTAATTCGTTGCGAGTCTATTGGAATATAATATGGGATTCATGATTTTAATTATATACACACAACAATTATACTCGCATGTTGTTATACTTTATAAGGTGAGCCACACAAATAGTTTGTATTCCAAACGATTTCTTTTTCTTTGTTCTGAATCGTTAGAATTCTCGTCGTCAAATTAGCCATTATGGGCTTAAGCGGAGCACATAAAATCTCCAATTGTCTCAAATTCTTATAAGAAACACACTTGTTGATGGGGTTTTTTAAGCACTATGTTATTTAAGGAGTACGGTAGGGGTAAAAGGGGTAATTCCATTCTCAGTCGAAATCATTAATGCCGACCCGACCACAACAGGTAGAGACCGAGCACTTGATGATAGGTGACCGACCACTTTGGTTCGGATGACCGAGCATTATCAGATCGACAGCAGCATTCTCAGTTCAAAGGACTATCACGACCGACCTCATGAAGACCGACCATATGGCGAGACATGCTCCAGAAGACGACACCGTATTCTTGTGGATGAGATGACAAGTTGTCCTATTTTCATGGGGAAAACTGGTGAGTCAGAGTCCTAGTATGATAAAGAAAGTAAAGGTAGTTTTGATTAGGAATCCTTATGGGAAAAGGAAATTGCTTCAACTAGGAAATTCTTGTAGGAGAAGGAATCTGATTTTTACACTATTATAAATAGGAGGGCAGAGTATGTGTAAGGGGCATCAAAAAATTAGTGATCAGAATCATCAAGCTCTGACTTGTAAACACAAAAGATCTGAGAAAAGTATTGAAGTAATAAAAAGTATCATCCTGTTCTTGTCCGTGGACGTAGGTCGGATCCAAAATCCACCGAACCACGTTAAATCTCTTTGTCGATTGGTGTGTTTATCTGTCTCTCGTTAAATTTGCTTTTGGTCCCTCACAACCAAACAAATTCACTATTGAATGAGGATTTCCTCGGAGGTGATATTCCCGTATTGCCCTGAGACCAAAATCCACCGTCAACAACACTCTCTGAATTCGAACCCAATACCACAATGTGAGATTCTGAGTCATACACCACCAAATCACGTCCCTTAGGGATGACATTTAATAATAGATTTTTTATTATTCATCTAATAAATTAATATATATATATATATATATATATATATATATATAATATATATATATATAATATTATATTAATGCAAAACTATATAACATTTAATGAATTAATTGGGAAGTTTGAGATTCCAATAATTCCATAGACCCTCTCAACTTCAAGGATTTACATTATACACTGCTGGACTGAAATCTCTTCAAGTCATCTTATGCAATTAAATTTTAGTTTCTCGTTGAATTGTGTTAAATTTTTTTATAATTTCGTATCTATTAATAGTAATGAATAATTTCTGGAATGATTTCCATTATATTAATTCTGAAAACAAAAATGTCTTCAAAGAGAATTGTTATAATTATTTAACAGCAAAACCATTGTAGAGAACTGATCAAATCAACAAATAAATAAAATGATGGAAAAGGAAAATTCCATCCTGTACAGATGTGCTAAAGCTAAAAGCTTTTGTATATTACATGTGCTTTCATTTCCAAGCAAGCAAGCAGCTAGATTAATGAAAGCTACTATATATAGTGTTTTCAAACTCCTTTGAAAAAAAGATTCCGTTAGTCTGTTTGCCGTTGATTATGTTGAAAAGGCGTTAAAAAAGGCGTAAAACCGAACTAGAAAGGTGCAGAAACCACATCCCTTGAAGCTGGTAGTTGTTGTAGTTCATCATCCAAATGTTGAAGCTCTCCTTGAGACTTCATCATTCTATCATTTTCCCTCGACGTATTCTCCACCGGTTTCAAACCCTGCAAAATTCAATATGTAATTTTTTTAAATCGTTAGAAATTTCGCCGTCAAACCACTTCTTCCGGGCTTAAACGGAGCAAACTCTTACAATAAATGCACTCTCTGAATTCGAACCTTACACCACCAAATCACGCCGTTTGAAAATTTATTTTATAATTCATTACTTTAATACTAAATAATTATTGAAAAAAAAAATTTGAAAGTTAAGGATAAATATCCCTAATCCATTAAGACCGGTAAATTAATATTGACACGTGGAAGTACTGTACAGAGGAAGATGTAATTTTTCTTCCACCAGTACTGCCTTTGCATTATTATTATTTTATGAACCAAAAATTTGCATGCCATGCATGCACCTCAACAAATACTGAAGGCTGGTTATATATATATATATATTAAAAAAATCATGATATTAAAACGATTGTAAATATGAATAAATATATATATATATATATATATATATTAAAAAAATCATGATATTAAAACGATTATAAATATGAATAAATAAATCATGATATTATTATATCTGTACGGATTACAAAAAGCAGGATATTGGCTCATTTTCTATCAATATAGGCTAAAAAGACGATCTGAATGTTATTATATTAGGATAATTTTTATGTGATCAGTAGTTTGAGTCCTAATTATCTACATTCATGTATCGGTGGCTCAATTCTTAACCAACTTAAGTGATCGCCTAGAACCGACCCCAAAAAAATTATAATGTATTACAAAATTATTATCAATATATATATAAAAAATAATAATAAAATTTCCCTACTTAATTAGTAATTGTAGTATAGAATTATTAAAATGATTAAATTATTATTATTTTTTATTAATATTTACCTTGATATTTCATTTTTTCCAAACAAATAATATTATCATTCTCTTTTTTCTAAAAATATCTATAATTTAACAAAACCTTTAAAATTTTTAACCTAATATCCCAAAAAAACCCTTGAATTTCTTCTATGTTTACGGAAGATATCATGCATGGGGAAGCTTCTTGTATATCGGAGGGACAGTTGACCCCTCAAATTTTTTTTTTCCCAACTATTAATATTAAATAAATAATAAATTGCACGTGATTACCTCCATGAAGATATTCATGGCTTCTTCTATGCTTCTTGTATTCATCACATCACGTGCAGCCTCCTGCATCACCACCGTACAATAATCACCATCATCATCTTCATCATACCTTCAAAAATAAAAAATAAAAAATAAAAAAATATAATCCCACTTACCCTTGCATATTGGATTTGATCAATACTCAAAGTCCTTGGCTCATTTTCTATTGATGATTTTCTATCAATACGCATAAACGATGATCCTTCCATTATTTAGAGAGAGAAACAGAAACAAAAACAAAAACAAAATCAATTTTTAATAATAATGTTTGAATAAAGAGAGACCAAGAAGAAAATAAAAGAGTCTCAAAGTTGGCAGAAATGAATATGAATCAACACCAAAATATTTCATTGAATATTTATAGCTGAGGACCTGAGGTTGATGGGGTAAGCTAGTGAACCACGTAAGGGTAACGTGGCAGCGTACAACCACTCAGTAATTGTGTACGTGGCGGCACGGGGATGGTTTGATGGGACACTTGGCGGGCGATCGTGCGTCGGTCACTATTGATGGAACTCTATGGACAGCGGTTGAGATTTGGAGCTTTTCTAAAAAGAGGAAATTCGATTGGTATTGTTTTTAGAGAATTACGCGTTTGTGATTAGTGTTTCAGCCAATGAGAGAACGCCACGGGGTTTAGGACCCCGATAGGGCGGTCAGTTGTTACGAGATTGATTTTGTTTGGACACGTGGTGGTTTATGATGTATGAGTTGCAGAGTTGATAACAAAGATCCCTATATTTTTACTATTTGTCAACTAAAAGCATAATTTTTCATTTTCTTCAAATCGGTCCTTGACCTTTGGTCGACCCCTAGTGATGGCTCATGACTGTTTTCATAATATCAAATCGGTACTTGAATATTGACTAGACTCGGGCACGGTTGCGGTTCGGAACTGAACCAGATAGAACCATAAAGTTATGATTCCATCCGGTTTTGGTTTAAAAATCGGAACCGAACCAAAACTAATTTCGGTTCTGTAACGGTTCCACATAATTTGGAACAGTAACCTTAAGGTTCGGTCTGATTCGATTCGTAACCGAAACCAAACCAACTTTTTTTCTTTTTTTACCCCAAAAAATAAAGGACCAAACCAATTTTTCAATTTGGTTCCTTCAAAACCAGTTCGATTACGATTCCAACTTCCTGGAACCATATAACCGTGGCCAGGTCTAACATTGACAAATCCAAATAAATATCTTGATGTTATGTTAAAACTTACTACTTACCCAAACTGTTTTTTATAATACCACAACTCCTTCTTGTAGTATCCCATAGTGATTTAAAATCCGGCTCAATCTATCGACTCGGGATTAGGAAAGGATTAAGGGTCAGAAGTCGATCCGCGAGTCGATCGGGGTTCGGGGTCACCAATTAACTATTTTTTATTTTTTATTTTTACAAAAAAATATAATAAAAAATCTAAATTAATAATAAAAATAAAAAATCGGCCCCTTCAACCCATTAAATTCAGGACCGGGTCACCGGTTAGCAGTTGAACCGACCAGTTCAACTCTTATCCGAGTTGAAGGGGTCACCCGGATCGAAACTTAGACCGAGTCTCGGTTTAACCGGTTAGTCCGGTTCGGATTTTAAATCACCGGTATCCCACATTAATTAGGAGGGATCTTGTGCATTTGTTTATAAGAAAGTGATTCCCTCCATTAGTTATAAGTCATTTGTGTGGGATTGAGCCCATGTTAAAAATAAAACCTTAAACGGTTATGGGGCCAAGTTGTTGTGGCTTGTGGGGTCAATCCATGGGCCTCCAGAGCATATAATATTTTACTAGTTAGACCATACCTTACAAATGGTATCACAATCGGATCTCAATTTGAAATGTACCAACGAGAACGTTGAGCTCTAATGGGTGAATTGTAATATCTCACATTACTTGGGAGAGATCTTGAACATGTGTTTATAAGTAAGAGATTCCCTCAACTAATTAGAAACTTTTTATATGGGCTTTGGTCGACTATGCTAGTCATGCTCTCCCCTAAAAAATGTTTCGTGGTCGGGTGACAGTAACTCTAGTCTTCTTATGCTCAACCTGATGACTCTGCGGGTTGGGTTTTGAGTCCAAAAAACCTTGGGCCCTCAGTCCAATTAAGGACGTGTCGAAAATCCACCGTCAACAGGCTTGAAGAGAGTATGATTACTGTTTAAGTTTATATATTCCATTGTCTTATGTTATTATACTGGTCAAAATTATAATGGTCATTTTAGTAAAAGTTAGGAACTTAATTATGTGATTACAAATGAGTAAAATGTTATTCTATGAGAACATGCACGGTAAAGAATTAGGGAGCTATTTGCTAATTATTACTCTTTGTCATAAATATCACAAAACGGCATGTGAAAGTTTTTAGGACATGACGTGTCCGTTAAATTCTTCATGGTTAGTCTAATATTATGATTCTGCGATGCCTTTTCCATATTTTGAAAAGAAAAATCGCAAAAAAATATCCCTTGCCTCAAGCCCTACCCCACCTAGATGGGCAGTCTTTTTATAGTCTCGACAGGGACGGTTCAAGTTTTTTTTTTCAGATTTTATGCGAAAAAATAAACGAGATATTATTAAATTAGAGATATTTGTAGAAAAATAAGATAATCATTTGGAAAATAATAAAAATCAAGATAAATATGTATTCAAATATAATAATTTTATCAATTTTTTTATTTTATTATATAAAAATTAATAATAATTTCGTAATACATTTAAATATATATATATATATATATATATATATAGAAATTTTTATAAGATATTATATTTAGGATGAGATTATAAACAATCGTCTAAATTAGCTAAGAATCGAACCATCTATGAGCCGGGACTGGGCTTAGTCAAACCCATCAATCTTGTGTTTTCATTCCATTTGATTGAAGATTGGAATATTAATGTGATCTCTAGGAATCCATAGTTACCCATTTGTCAATCTTAAAAAATCATCAACCCTACTTCATTTATATTCAAAAAAAAGTATTGTAAAATGTTGGCCACGTTGATGAATTTATTTTATTAAATTTTTTTGTCTTTTCCATAATAAATTAGTACAAGTTGTTGTTTTCAATAAATGATGAGTATAATCAAAATAATCAAAATATCTTTGAATAATAAGATATTGATCCTTAATTATTTAAGGAAATATAATCCAATGAACTAGGTTATCACATTCTCTTTCTAATTCGTTGCGAGTCTATTGGAATATAATATGGGATTCATAATTTTAATTCTATACACACAACAATTTTAATTCGTCGCATGTTGTTATACTTTATAAGGTGAGCCACACAAATAGTTTGTATTCCAAACGATTTCTTTCTCTTTTTTTTTTTCGGAATCGTTAGAATTCCCGCCGTCAAACTAGCCATTTCGGGCTTAAGCGGAGCACATAAAATCTCAAACTGTCTCAAGCTCTTACAAGAAACACATTCTCTGAATTCGAACTCATGACTTCAATGTGAAATTTTGAGTCATACACCACCAAACCACGTCCCTTAGGGATGTCATTTAATAATTAATTTTGATTATTCATCGAATAAATTAATTATATATATATATATAATATATATATATATATATGTATATGTATATGTATATTATTAATGCAAAACTATATAACCCAACGTTTATAATTACGAAAGCTACAAAAAGAACTTTCTAGTTCACTCATAAAAAAATGATCGTTATCTATTTCTTTTGAATTTCCGTATTTATTTTTGTTTGGTATAATTAAAAATGAATTATCTGTTAACCCTATGGGTGAAATAAAAAGGATCATTTATTAAGAGCTCATTTGTTACAAATTCTTGTGTGATCAAGTGCAATAAATTTGCCAAAAACAATTTCAATATATTTTCTTAATCTAACAAAAAAAGGAAAAAAGAGGACATTCTAAAATACATTAAAAAAATAATGAAGAATATTAAAAGGGACATTGTTTTGTGAATGAAAAAAAAAACTGATAATACCAATAAAAACTAGTAGTATTTGATACCTTACCTTGCCTTAATGTTTATAAAAAGAATAAAAGCATAAAGCAAAAAAGGGTACCTCTTTATTTGCATTATCCCACAAAACATACAACTCACAATTGGCCATACATACCCCACTCACAATTTGCTTTTATTGTAATACAAAACTTTTGAAGAAAATTACAAAATAATACTTCAATCACAAATATATCTTTTTTTAAAGAATTATATTTAATATAATTGATAGAAAATCTCGAATTTCGATCTCATACCGAACAGATTTGAAATAATTTTCCATTTCAATTAAAAACTAATAGAAATTTGGGGTTTTTTTTTTTATTTTAAAATCGGTTCATGATTAAGAATCTTGTACCGTTCCGTTCGAAAATGAAGATAATTCTTTATCCAATTAAAAAAATTTAATAGAAATTTTGGATAATTTATGTCCCGATTACATAATCGGGCTGAGATATTACCGACCCTAATATCTACAACTATTTGAGCTCTCTTGAATTTTCTAAAAAAAAATTATGCTACATGTACACATTAGTATATAGTTGAATTTCTATTTATAATGGACATTTGTATTTTCCAAAATTTTAGATAAATAAATTTACTTATAGATTAATTTTTATTTGTTGTCGAAAAAGTTATACTATACAATGATAATATCATCTCACACACAATAACCCAATAACATATGGCATACATATTAAAATAGTAAATATAATAATTAATAAATGATAATTATATCTCAAATAAATTCATATAATTTGTTGGTGGTATTTCATCACTCATATAATTAAGGGTGGCTCTAGGAATAATTGACACAGATAACCAATTGGGGATCCCAAATTCAGGCCAAAATTAGGGCCATAAATTTAAGAAAATTAATACATATCGTACTAAAAAATTCAAAAAAATATATCTTTTATCGATGAAATGTCACATAATTTATAAATTCATTTATGGTTCCCAAAATTTGAGGGCCGCCCATGCATACAATAATTGTGCCAAAAAAATTATTCTTGTTATTGTCACATCTTTAATTGTTTTTTTCAATTTTATGCACATAAATAACTGACTTAAAATACAAATGTTACCAAAATACAAAAGATTCTTCATAATTTGATTTACACAAGATGAATTTAAAAATAAAAATAAAAATAAAAAAAGAAAAAGTTGTTTTTCCTCAATTTCATCACCACATAGAAAAACTAACAAAACCTAAAAACTACCCTCCAAAAAGAAAAATAAATAAAAAAAGCACACCATTTCCAAGAAAAAGCAAAAAAAAAAAAAAAAAACATAATGAAAACAAAAACTCTCCATTAGAACTTGAAACAAGAAAAAAAAACATCAACGACACTAATGCTCCCTTGTTCACTCACTGAGTCATCAGTATGTGTTTAAAACTCGCTCTCTGACTCAGTTCCTGTTCTCTTACAATGGACGTTACCACTCGCCGGAAGCCACCTTCTTCTTCACTGCATCGGAGCCGGCGATCTTGGTGCTGCTCGTTCGCCGTCCCTCCTTCAAGCCCTGAAAATCTGAAAACCCGCCACTCAAAGCCCGATATTATCGCCAAACCCGGTCCCAAATCGGTCCCCAATTCGCCCAAATCCGGTCTGAACATCGTGAACCGGATCGACCCACGTCGGATCTTGTCACCGGGTCGAGTCTCCCCCATCGATTCGGATCCCACGGCCTATTCTTCCCGAGAAATCGGCCAAACCCAGTCTCCAGCGGCTGATTCGACAATATCCAGATCGAGATCGGGATCTCTTCGGGCACCAAACGAGAGTAATTTCTCGAATTTACCGGGTCCGGATTCAAATTCGGGTTCGGGTTTAGGAGATGGGGATTTGTTTGATGTGAGGCTGAATTTGAAAGGAAAGAGTGGTGGGTGTTTGGTTTTGGAGATGAACTCGGCTGTTTTGTGCTCAAATTCGTCGGTTTTCGAGGGGCTAATTGAAGAATTTAACAAAAATAGTAAAAAAAATGGAGGGTTTTTAGAGAAAAGAAATGTGTGTAGAATTGAAGTGCCTGAAGTTGAAAATTTGGGAGTCTTTAAGCAGACTATTGAGCTTATGTTTGAAGATAATATCACTAACAAATTGTTGAAACTTGGAGCTTTTCGCTGCATTGATATACTTGAGGTTAGTGTTAGTTGGTACACTACTTTTGATTTTCTTTTAATTTGTTTGTGTTTCAGTAGCTAGAATTTGGTATTGGGTTTTGTTTGCTTGTAAATATTATGCTAACGTAAGTGCAATGGCTTCTATATTTGGGGGAAAAACTCGGCTTATATAAGCTTTGATAGCTGCTAAACTATGGCTTCGGGTGACAAATTTAGTTAACTCTAGACTAATGGTGATTCTGTTGTCATTCGGTATTTTGACAAGTGTAGAAAGCCCACAAAATAAAAATCTGTTAATTACTAAAACTTAAGAGATTAGATGGGCAACACTTTTGTTGGAGTTCTGTGCTTAGCTACTCGTTCGTTTGCCATTGGTATTTGTTAGGACCATGGGTAAAATAGGAAATAAGAAAGGGTAAATAGGTTATTTTAGTCATTAGGGTTTATGTATAAATTAGAATATCTTATTTTGTTTGAGGGCATGCTATCATTTTGTCAAAATTGGGAATTGGGGATTGGAAAGGGAGGTTGCCAACACTTCAAAGTTGTGCAAGGGCTGCTGAAATCGTTTCACCTTCAACTGTCCTATTGTTTCAGTTTCGTTTTATGAATTAAAATACAATTAAGCTTAATTCACAAAACAATCACACAACAAAACACCCAAAAACAGAAGCTTAATTGTATTTTAATTCATAAAACGAAACTGAAACAATAGGATAGTTGAAGGTGAAACGATTTCACCAGCCCTTGCACAACTTTGAGGCATTGGCAACCTCCCTTTCCAATCCCCAATTCCCAATTTTGACAAAATGATAGCATGCCCTCAAACAAAATAAAATATTCTAATTTATACCTAAACCCTAATGACTAAAATAACCTATTTACCCTTTCTTATTTCCTATTTTACCCATGGGTCCTAACAGTATCTTGCAGGGAACTCGACTTACATCTTGCATGTATGTTGTGTAGTATGCATCCTGTGTTTCGCCCTTGTTTCTGCTAGTACGATTTTGAAAGAAAAGAGTTAGATGCACTCTTTAAGTCTTAAGAGGGGTGTGTTAATTACGAAATTCTGAACTTCATAATGTTCTGTAACACTAGTTAAAATCTTTTCGTCAGCTTTTCGTGTGGAGAATTTGTAAATTCAGGATGCTTGATTAAAAGTATTTGGTTGCTCAATAAGTTCTACTCTGAAGCCTTTTCTAGTTGCACCTTTTCAGGTTTTAGTTGATGCTCCTTTTGGCATGTCACTAATTCTTATGACACCATAATTCTTTTATTCTGTTAAAGAAGCTGGGACCCTTATGCTATAGCTCAAGTGGTAGAGAGTTGTGTTGGTTGAGCTTGGTTAGGATACTATCACATGCTTCAAAATATTGACTATTGAGTGACATAGAGATTATGCTGCGTGAGAGTATGATGACTTTCCCAAGGGATAGGCTTCTCTCATCACTTCCCTTACCCCACTACCCTTCCTCTCTTCTCTCTTTTGCTTCTCCGGTTAATTAACTCTCATATGTGGCAAGTAACTGATATGCTTAAACTGGCTTGGTCTGCGGCTTAAGTTTTTTACAATGGAAACATTGACTTGATGCAACCTGGTTATTCAGTTCTTCTGGTGCAGTTTTCTGATACTTAAGTTCTGCGCTTGGATAATTGTTTTAGAATCAGTCAAGGTTTGGCCACAGACCAACCCAACCTGAACAGGGTTGTAGGAATGGTCCATGAAAGATTTTGGTAAACTGTTATTAACCATTTTGTCTTCACTGTTTTTGAAGTCCCAGATAGATGTTACAAAAGAATGATTCCTGTCTTTTAGTTAGGTCCTCAACTTATTAAGTTGAGGACACTCTCATTGGAATCGGACTAATATACTTGTATATAAAATTGTTTTCTTAATAAATACTAACAAGATCTTATGAAATTGTACTAGGTATCAGCTGGAATTATGTTTAATAAAGGTGTAATGTCCTGTTTAAAGTATCTTGAGGCTGTTCCTTGGACTGAGGAAGAAGAGGAAAAATTGAGGAGCCTTTTTACAAGGTTTAAGTTCGATGATGCAACAACGAGAGAAATTTTGGCCAGACTATGCTCACATGATTCAGTAGATTCACAACAAAATTTAGCCAGACAGCTTGTATGGTCGATCACCTGCTGCACTGATGCCAATGCGAGAAATGAGCTAAAGCCGTTAGTCAAGGGTCTCCTGTGCAGAAGCTCAGTTTATGAGAAGGACCGATCTGACCTGAAGGAGGAGGACTTATTTATTGCTTGCCAGTCCTGTCTAGGTTTACTAGTCAATCTATTTGACGGGGCATCTGACAATAACCCTCAAGAGAAAGTAGCAAAAGAGAAGGGTAAGCCTCTGATTGAACTCGTCTCAAGGCAGGTCGATAATATCAATTGGCTGCTAGAAATCCTACTTGATCGGCAGATGGCTGAGGAATTTGTGGATTTGTGGGCGAATCAAGATCAATTACTCAAGTTACATGAGAGTGCATCTCCAATGGTGAGATATGAACTTAGCCGGGTGTCATCCGTTCTCTTCATTGCAATGGGTACCCGGAAACTGCATTGCCCCGCAGAAGCAAGATCAAAGTTGTTTCAATCATGGTTTGGTCCTCTGCTGTCCGATTTTGGTTGGCTACAGAGATGTAGGAAAGGGCTTGACATGAAGTCGTTGGAGGAAGCTATGGGTCAGACTCTATTAACACTTCCATTAAAGCACCAATATGTGTTGTTTATGGAATGGTTCCGATGTTTCTCCAAGCATGGCACTGAATGCCCCAACCTCAGCAAAGCCTTTCAGATTTGGTGGCGTAGATCATTCCTAAGAGGCTCTGAAACGAATGCCGTGGAATCAAGGTAAATGTGTTGTGTTCATTTCATCATTCTTGTTCCGCTTAAATCCGAAAAAATGGTTTGGCGGCGAAATTTCCAACGATTCCAAAAAAAAATATATATATCTGGCTAGCATAGGTTTGAAAGATTGTGTAACATGTTGAAGTGAATAATGTAGATAGACCTAGTATGTAGAAGTGTTGAAATTATACTCACTGAATTATATTTTTTAATGTATTATTACTGTATTGATGGTTCACTAATTTCATTATTTTTTAATAAATAAGGATAATGGGTTTTCAAATTTTGGGTTAACCCAACGATTTGACCTGACCTTTTCATCGAGTTATGTTTTTTTTTTTTTTTTTACAACTTACCCAATGAGTCCGGATTGGGTCTCCATTTTGCTTAAAAAATAATTAGTTTAACCTAATCTGACCCCATATGTGTGCGCGCATGTGTATGTATGTAAATATAATATACATAAATTTTCAGGTAACGTCAAGATATTAATAAGGTGTGAACGGAGCTAAAAGATTAGAAAAAACATGAACTCCAATGAATTATAATTTATTTTTGGGAAATGCTAACGAGTGTTCTTAGGATATTCGTTAATGATTTATTTTAGGAAAATTTTTATGGGAAAAATGAAAAAATAATTAATGTTTTGATAAATTTTTATATTCCCCATCAAAGTGATGTGAAAACTTTCCTAAAATTGATTTTTAATGAGTTCCCTAAGGGCATTCGTTAACATGACCATTTATCTTTTAGTGTATTGGAGTCCTTTTTTTGGTCTTTTTAACTTAATTCGGATGTTAATAAGATTCGGACGTACTTATAAGAACTATGATATATAGAAAATTTCAATTATGTTTTGCGTTTTTTTTTTTTTTGTCTTTTAACTCAATAGGATGTATCATGTATGTATGTTAGTTTTAATTTTGAAATTTGACTCAATCGACTACTGATTTGACTTGGCAATGATCTCCTCATCAAAATTTTGGGTTCAAGTTCGGTTTTTTACTTGACCCGACTCAATCGGATTTGCAAAAATCTGACTGGCCGTAACCCATCTGAACACTCCTAATACTAATGATGATTGTAAATAACTGTGTGTAGGGGATAAATCTACAGCCCCTTAATTATTTTTACGCCAGTTAATAATCTTTAATTATAGAGAATTAATGGTTGAGATTTATTATCGACCATTTCTTAATGGCCTGCCTAATGCAATAAGCCAATAAGTTGATACATTTTAATCAATCGATATTTAAGTATGGCTAAATACTAATTGAGTCGTTGAAGTTATGGATGACAATTTGGGTTATGATTCGTTTATTTATTCGATTCAATTCGCTTTAAAGCGGATATGGATTTGAAAAAATGAATTCGTTTAATAAATTAGTCAATTCGATTCGTTTAATAAACGAATCGAATAAGAAATAAAACTCACTGATTCGTTTATTTATTTAGGATTCATTTTATTATTTTTCTTTATTAGTTATTGTTTTTTTTAAAACAAAAAAACTAAGATTTGATAAATCATTACCAAATTTCATAGAAAAATAATTTTATTTATATTTGGTGAGTTATTTTTAATAAATTTATTAATTACGTATTTCATATGTTTACATTTGTGAAGAATTAATGTAAATAAATTATGTTAATTATTTCATTAAATAATGTTATGATTAAACGAATATTTGTATTCGATTCGTTTAAACGAATCGAATATGAATCCTGATATTGAGATTCGTTTAGTAAACAAATCGAATATAAATCTATCACATTTTGATTCGATTCGTAAAGGATTTGATACAAATTCAATTCGTCAATTTATTTTGTCACCCCTACTTAAAGTTTGGCCCAAAATTCTAATTGAGTTCTCATATCTTTTTTAATATTATTCAAATATCCCTACTTTTATATTTATTGGGAAAATACAATCAACCACCCTACATATTGCTATAATGACATTTGATTAATACAAGCTCTAATATATGCCGTTCACTTTTTTTTTTAATTAAGTCAATTTTCATCTAATTTTGAAATAAGATTTTCATATATTACAGTTATCAGGTATTCAAATTATTTAATACCAAACGGATGAAAATGATGCTCGAAATTAACGGAATATATTTAACGACAACTAAAACTTGTATTTTCAAAATTAAGAGACTAAATGTCACTATTTTAATCTACATGATAGGTGGGTGTTATTTTTCCTATATCTATTTTCATTTTTGTTATTAAAAAAAATGAAACAAAAAAAACATTTTTTTTTTTTGAATTGTTGGAAATCTCGTAGCCGCCGCCCTTTTCGGGCTTAAGCGGAGCATGTAAAATCTTTGGTTGTCCCAGATTCTTACAATAAACAAACTTCCTAGATTTGAACTCAAGATCTCAATGTGAGATATTGAGTCATACACCATAAAATTTTCAAATCATCATATATATATATTGTTTCCATGAGGCTGCAACTTTCTAAAGCACTCTCTGTCAGAAACCCTAGCCCCGTTTAATTTTACCCTTTTGCAGGAAAGATCAAAGACAAATCTTTCCATTGACTGCAATATTGATGGAGGGATTTATTTGGCAGAGGCTCAAGTTAGAAGAATTCCTCTCAAAGAAATTTTCAACCAACGAAATTTCTCTTGTTTGACTCACAAGTTTGTTTCATTTGAAGCTTGTAAAGAGTTTGGTAAAGGGAGTTTTTAAAATGGGATCAAAGATATTAAAATTTAATTTTTTTATTGATTTGGAGGTCTTAATTTTTGATTAAATTTAGAGACGGGAGACTTGTTACAAGGAGATTTGTGTTTGATGTCAAAGCAATAGCCACCATTAAAGCCAAGGCAAGAAGCTCATCAAGAGTGCAAAATCCAACAAGTGTTGAGGCCGTGTCAGCATTGCTATCCAAATCTGTCATGGCTTCTTTAATTTTGTTGCCAATTTTGTTGACCTAGGCAGTGAATTTGAATAAAAAAGCTAAGCCAATGTTGTCATAATTGGGGTTGTTTTACCTTAATCAAGATCTTTGGTTCGAGGTTTGGGAATACAACTGCGTTAAATATTTATTGGGAGAGTTTTATCATTCTTGTGGTCCTATCCAACTCGAACTCAAAATAATTAGGGCCCAATATGAACACTAGATACTGAATGATTTCGAAATAAATCAGAATTATTGTGCAAGTTGAGGAAGACATAAATATATATATTTGAATGAAATGAAGAATTATTAGCATTTGTCACCTCGGATCTATGTGAATTGCGGTAAGGATCAAGATTCAGTATTGAACTGGATTTATGTTGATCATGGAATCAATTGTTAGGATTTAACGATTATGGACTCCACGAGAGTCACACTCATTGTTCATCCAATACTCAAAACATTGGATCCTATATCTTATATAGTAAGATTGCCAAAAATCTTGTGAGGACAATACTTAATCTCTATTAATGTGTTGATGAAATAAAAGTTTAGTATAACTATTATTATTAATTTATTGACGTTATATAATTATTATATTATAAAATATAATATAATAATATGTTTGTGTTGAGTACTTTTATTATATTTGTGCTTAATGACGTGTGATGTGTAATTCATTGACTAACACAATAATGAAAATATATAATAAAATCAATCAACACTAAATCATGTATAATATAACTTATTAAATACTATTAATATTTAATTAATTATTTATATTATTTTAATACATGTAATAAAATATTATTAAACTATTATATGAATGATATAATATCATCATTATATAAACAGTAAACTGCAATTATTTGAATTTAAATATTAAATTATTATGCCTTTTTACCATCATTCGTTTTTATTGACCTACCTAACCTAATGCATAATTCTTTCATACTAATTACTCAATAAATGTTAAAAAGTATATCTACCCTCAATCACTTATCACTCTTTCTCAAATATAATTTGATCTTTTATCTGATTCGTATCACTTGAGTTGATAGTGTGAGTTCACTCGTATATGAGATTGACTCGATATCATATTGAAATTCATAAACATAACTCAACTCAAAAGTTAGCTTGAGAGTTAGGGATTACTCAGTACCTATATTTTAAGTTCATCCACTTATCTCATACAATGCATGATTTTTTTTTGGTAAAAAGAATAATCTTCTCCTTTGAGAATAATCAAAAATGGAAAGTGTTCAATTATTAATTTCATCTATTCATTTCAACCGACACTTATATTATTAAATTCATCTAGTATAACTAGAGTTCCCCATATACATAACTCAATCCAAGTATTAACTTAAACATAAATGATTGGTATTTATATTTTAAGTTCATTGCGTCGATATAAGATTTTTTCCTCATTAACTATTAAAATATTTTACCTACATCAAATTTAATTCATCTTATATATTCTTCATTACTAGCACTCCATGAACCTGTTAAAATCCCTTTGCAATCCTTTTTTAGGGTATGAAATAAAACACTTTGTGATGATGAGTACGTGAACATAAAAAAACAAAATTAAAAATAAATCATTCGCAAGTTATTATTTATTTATCTATTTTTTTTATACTTCTGGTTTTCATGGTGAATGGTAGAGGTGGTCATTGGTCCGGTTCGGTTCCGAACCGGAACCAAACTGGTCGGTTTTCGGTTCCACAAGTGTGGAACCGAAACCGGAATCGGAACCGAACGGTTCTGGTTCCATTTCATTTTTTTAAAAAAATAAAATTAATAATTAATTTTTAAAAAAAATTTAAAATTGTTCCACCATAGAATCACTGGAACCGAACGGTTCCAATGATTCCAGTTCGAACCGCTAGAACCGTCCAATTCCAACAATTTTTTTTAATTCGATTAGGGGTGAAATTTTCGGTTCTAATTCCGGCTCCGAATCGGAACCATAGCCACCTTTAGTGAATGGTGATGAGATCAAAAAATTAGCAATTAATGCCAAACTTAATGATTTCATAAAAGCAACTGATAAGCATCATCGTTATCGATTACAATTCAGCCATGTGTCATTATTGGTGTCAAAAAACTAGGCCTACACAAGCTCTAACACCTAACCTCATTAAGAAGATGATAATGTTATCACACAAAAAGAATTTAAAAATATAATAATATGATTAAAAATATAATCATTTCATGGAAAAAAAAAATTTTAAAAAAAAAGATCTATATGCAGAGGAGTCCGTAAGTTATCTTGAATTTTTGAGACAATAGATGAGTTCCTAAAATAGGACATCTACCGATAAATGATAAAAAAAAAAAAGTCATCTTATACATTAATATTTAAAATTTTTCTGAATTTAATGTCCCTCATTTTGAGTTAAATTTGAAACTTCAATCGACCGTCTATATCACTCTCCTCAAAACCACCTCTGACTATATGACATTTTCTATATTTGATTCATGAATTCATATTTTGTGTTTAGTTAATTTGTGTTAAGTTTTTCTTAATCTTCCGACATCCGTATTTTTAAGATTTAATTACATTTAAATTATTATTCAATCGATCACCATTTATAAATAATAATAATAATTTCAAATATTTGATTGATGTGGTCCTGCAATATCATGTCGATCATCATATGATAGGTAAAGAAGTTCATTTTAATTTTGCTTGTACTGTTTTAACGGCCGAAAAGAAGAAACCATTTTAAAATTGCTGTCCTAATCATTGAGATTATCATATTAATTAATTTTGGATTTCATTAATTTTATCATCCTGGCTTGACAACGTGATATTATTAATTATATTGATGTTTTTTTTTTTTTTTTTGGAAACGATGGAAACTCCGCTACCAAACCACCTATTTTGGGCCGCGGCGCAGGTAAAACCACCGGCTGTCCCAGGCTCTTACAAGAAGTGCACCCCTGGATTCGAACCCAGAACCTCAAGGTGATATCCTGGACCCTACACCACCAAACCACACCCCTTGGGGACAATTATATTAATGTGTATATGGTATATATGTGACACCATTTTTTCACAAAAATTAATTTTGCACTATTTTGAACCATTGAATTAAGAAGCTTTTAATGGTCGAAATTAAATTTAACTTATGTAATCATACATCATACATACATATATATATATATATATATATATATATTTGTCCCTTCTTTGTGTCGTGTTGTCATGTGTCACTTTAAAATTTTGAAATATTTGGTGTAATTAGTGTGGACGCTGGTTTTCGCCCGAGGTCCACAATCAAAATTTGTAGATTGGGGGCATTAGCGATCCTGCAAGACAAAGGTAGAGTGAGCGGGAGCAGACTACCCACCGGTGTGGTGGGTGCCGGGGGCACTCCGACGCCCAAGTCAGTAGCATGAAATGAGCAGTAATTATGTAAATGTAAAAGGTAGGTTGATGTTACCTTGACCTATTTGGGTGGCCATGAGAATGGTGGTAAATGTATAAGGAGGGGATGGAGAGCTCTGAGAGAGCTAGTGTCAAAGAGCAGAGACTTGTAAGAAAGAAGTCCCGCCTGTATCAGAGTTGAGAAGCTCCTTCCTGCACTTCATGAATTATGCTTCATTTTATAGGAGGAGAAAGGTGAATTCTCTGATCTGCACATGAGAAATGGGTCCCCATAACATGCTTATTGTCTCTGCTTTCGGCAGGGAGAATATTTTGCATGTGGGCGATATATTCTTTGTTGGGGAAAAGAGAGAATCGGTCAAATGGTTTGTCCTTTTATTTTTGTAAAGGGTTTAGAGTTTAATGGGCTGGGTTATTGCTTTGGGCCTCACTTGGTATTGTGTTCGAAGTGAAAGACGGTTTTGTCCTTGGCCCAAATTTGGCACGTACAGTTTGTTCCCTACTCTTTAATTCAAAGAGCATTTGACTTGAAGAGTAATATGTCGAGTGTATCATCGGAGATTTGATCATGATAATAGATGTCTTCTATGTCTTTTGAAGTAGCTGAAGTTTAAAACTTCAACTTAACTCTAAAATGTCTTCTGGACCAGATGAAGACCAGATCTACGACTTGACTCTACATGAGCCAATGGGGAATGTTCCCAGTTGACTGAACCAGATGAAGGTTCAGGTCTTCCATTTGAGTCTACATGAACCATGGGGAATGTTCCCAGTCGACTGAACCAGATGAAGGTCAGGACAATCTCTATACTACTGGTCAAAGACCATGGGAGTTTTCAAATTTTTCTAGACCAGATGAAGGTCGTATGTTGACTCTACATGAGCCATAGGGTATGTTCCCAGTCGACTAAACCCGATGAAGGTCAGGACAATCTCCATACTACTGGTCAAAGACAAGGGGAGTCTTCAAATTTTTCTAGACCAGATGAAAGTCATATGTTGACTCTACACGAGCGATAGGGGATGTTCCCAGTCGACTGAACCCGATGAAGGTCAGGACAATCTCCATACTACTGGTCAAAGACCATGGGAGTTTTCAAATTTTTCTAGACCAGATGAAGGTTGTATGTTGACTCTACATGAGCCATGGGGAATGTTCCCAGTCGACTGAACCTGATGAAGGTTAGGATGTATGGGTATAGTGTCGAATGAGGTCATTAACAAGTTCCAAGCTTTAGGCGTGTAGATGTGGAAATCAAGTCTCAAGTCATACATGCATAATAATAACTATGATAATTCCAAGCTACATATTAAATGATGTCGACTGTGATTCATATCATATATCAAGACATGCAAATGTAGTAGTATATGACAATTCCCAAGCTACATACTAGATGATGTCGACTGGGGTTTATATCACATCTCAAGACATGCAAGTGTTGTAACTATAATAATTCCCAAGCTACGTACTAGATGATGTCGACTGGGGTTTATATCACATCTCAAGACATGCAAGTGTTGTAACTATAATAATTCCCATACGACACACATGTGGATGTCGAATGGGACACACATCAAGCTCGAAGCCATACACACAAAGGATCCACAACAAGTCCCAAGCTACACACATGTGGATGTCGAATGGGACAAACATAAAGCATCAAGCCATACACACATAGGATCCACAACAAGTCCCAAGCTACACACATGTGGATGTCGAATGGGACAAACATGAAGCATCAAGCCATACATACATAGGATCCACAACAAGTCCCAAGCTACACACATGTGGATGTCGAATGGGACAAACATAAAGCATCAAGCCATACACACATAGGATCTACAACAAGTCCCAAGCTACACACATGTGGATGTCGAATGGGACAAATTGACTTGATGAAAGTCCAAAAGAATTTTCATACTACCTAACTTGATAAAGATTGGTCGATTGGACCTAAATGAGATCCAATAAAGTTTTTTTCATTCTACTAGACCTGATGAAGATCCATGAAGCTATGGTCGAATGAAATTGATGGAATGACTGCATGAATCTTCATTATACCAATCAATGATACTACTGTCGAATGGAAATGACAAAGGTCCATGAGACACGGTCGAATGAAACTAATGCATGTCTATGAGAATCACCACTCTACTAGACCTGATGAAGGTCTAGGAAAGTTTTTCATACTCTCTAACTTGATCACGGTTGGTCGATTGAACCTAAATGAGGTCCAAGAAAATTTTCATTCTACCTGACCTGATGAAGGTCAGGAGATTACTGTCGAATAAACCTGATGAAGGTTCATGATAATCTCCATACGTAGTGTGGAGATGATTATGTTCATATGTAGTATGGAAGAGATGGATGCCTATCAAGGTCATTATTAATTATACAAGACCTGAGAAAGGTCAATGATACTACAATAGAATGAAATTTGATGAGAGTCATATATAATTTCCATACTACATAGCCAGATAAAGGCTGGTTAATTGGATCTAAAGGAAATGCAATAGTGTTCTTCATTCTACTAGGCATGATAATAAAAAAAATTCCATACGTAGTGTGAATTTGGCAATATTAAATCAATGTAGCATGGAGATGATGACTAACCTTTGAATTAGACTGGAGGAGTTGATAATCATTCCAAGTATTCTAGGAGAGATGGGAGTTTTCCATGTAGCCTGAAGTTGATAGCCATCCACCTTGTCGTATGGAGAATAGTTTTGTTGATTGGCTTTGTGTTCATGCTCCACATACACCAAGAAAGCATATTATTATTTTTGACTTTCATTGAAGCCTACCCATTCTTTTCTTCCTAAAGCTATACGTACTACTTGTGTCGAGTCAAAAATGAGACCTTTCATATAATCATTCCATGCTACAAGTGAAGATGCTCGTATGTAGAGTCAAAAAAGCCAAGCCAAAGCACTCAATGGATCACGTGAAGATGCTTGCATGTATAGTCAAATAAGCCAAGCCAAAGCACTCCATGCTACACGTGAATATGCTTGCATGTAAAGCGTGATTAGTCCATGAAGAATAATGTAGCATGCAGCAGCTTCCGTTTGAACTTATTGTCTTCATGTGATTATTGTTTTTTTTTTTTTATCACGCCAATGTCCTCTTCTTTAGTCAAACAACAAAGAAAATTCGGACCCACCTTATTTATTTATTTATTTATTTTTTGTCGAATGGACAGTGAACTGTCAGGCTTGTGATGTGGCGCTGCTAGGCTAGACTTGTGGTGTGAATCACGTGGTTGCCTTGGCTAGGGCAGTGGGCTGTTGTTGATCTGTTCCAAGCTGATTGTTTGATGGCGTGTGTGGCTGGCACATGTCGTATGGAACATCTTTGGCACATGTCGTATGGAATAGGATATTGTTAGGCTCTCTTTCAATCTAATTCATTGTTGGGCTGACAGTTGTTGCAGTTTCATCTTGTTGTTAGGCCTTAATTTATTTCAATTTTTGTCGCTTGTGAGCTTTCCTTTGTCGAGTGGACTTATTGGATTGTTGATTCACCAGCTTTTTGTAAGGCCTCATGCTCGGTTCGACAGATTGTTGCGTGGGCTGGCGTATGGCTGCTTTGAAACTGCCGAATGAGTGGGGGCTCTCTTTACGTGAATTTTCATGTGAGCTCCACGCTTGTTTCATTTTTTTTATGTAGTATAGCAGTATGGGAAATGTGGCGTTTGGCAGCATCTTCGTGGGCCATCTATGAGTCGGTAGCGTTTGTTTCTTTGTGAGTCATTTGGTTGGAAGTAACTTCCCAAACGATGTGGGATAAAATACATTCATCAGTTTTGGTAGGCCCCTCAATTCAACCATCGATGTGGGACTATTGTTCTAATTTTGTGTTTGTTACAAATTGTTTTATGGGCTTCTTTTACTTTGAAGTTTGATCCTGTGTGGCTTGTAGTTTTACCTTCTCTTGGTTTTGTTTCGGCTTGCTGCTTCCTTTTGGAGTTGGCTTGTTGATTTGGAGGCTTGGTCCATTCGAGCGAGTAGTTCTTGGATTGGCCGATTGGCTTCTGGATAATGGATTTTAACGTTGGGCTGGGATTTCGTCGGTTTAATTCATTTTTGAATGGGCTGGTTTTGACTGAAGCATGGATTAACCAACCGATTCTTTTTATATGGTTGGGCTGGGCCGAATTGATTGGCTTCACTGGGAAGATGGATTTAGTTGTGTGCGTATTGGGCTCGACAAATACTCCATTTGATTTCAACGTGCTGGGTTGAAAAAGTTCTCGGCCTGGTTTGAGCATGTTGCACGTTCGTGGAATGAGTGTGGGAATATATTTGTAACAAGAATAATACCTTGTTGAATGGGATTGGCTTATCTCTGTGCATATCACCTATAATTTTTTTTATCTAAAGAATTGATGACTTCTCACCATAAATCAAGTCAGTGACTCAATTCTTATGTCTGGAAAATTGATGACTTCTCAAGATCTTTGGTGATTCAGTGAATGTTCGTCTGATGGAGAATTATCGCTTGAATGCTTTCAAGAGATAGGATTGAATAGCAGGGTCGCATCCTCACACCTTTGGGAGGTTGAAGAAGTTTGTTGAATTAAGATTGGAGCTCCTTATAGTTAGATTTTCATCTTCCCATGTTCTTGTAGAGCGGTTAATTGTGCGGCCATGTGATCTTGAATTTGGTTGTTGTTTGAAGCCATGAATAGTTGTGGTTTAGGAATCGTAGGCTGAGATAACTTTGTCTGCTATGAATCGCTAAGGCCCCACGGTGGGCGCCAAATTGTGGACGCTGGTTTTCGCCCGAGGTCCACAATCAGAATTTGTAGATTGGGGGCATTAGCGATCCTGCAAGACAAAGGTAGAGTGAGCGGGAGCAGACTACCCACCGCTGTGGTGGGTGCCGGGGGCACTCCGACGCCCAAGTCAGTAGCATGAAATGAGCAGTAATTATGTAAATGTAAAAGGTAGGTTTGATGTTACCTTGACCTATTTGGGTGGCCATGAGAATGGTGGTAAATGTATAAGGAGGGGATGGAGAGCTCTGAGAGAGCTAGTGTCAAAGAGCAGAGACTTGTAAGAAAGAAGTCCCGCCTGTATCAGAGTTGAGAAGCTCCTTCCTGCACTTCATGAATTATGCTTCATTTTATAGGAGGAGAAAGGTGAATTCTCTGATCTGCACATGAGAATGGGTCCCCATAATATGCTTATTGTCTCTGCTTTCAGCAGGGAGAATATTTGCATGTGGGCGATATATTCTTTGTTGGGGAAAAGAGAGAATCGGTCAAATGGTTTGTCCTTTTATTTTTGTAAAGGGTTTAGAGTTTAATGGGCTGGGTTATTGCTTTGGGCCTCACTTGGTATTGTGTTCGAAGTGAAAGACGGTTTTGTCCTTGGCCCAAATTTGGCACGTACAATTAGTAAGTTAATGAACTTAATATAATGATAATATTTGGTGTAATTAATAAGCTAATGAATTTAATATAATGAATATATTTTCCATTTTTAGGTAAATAAACTTGATCTGATGAATATATTTGTCATTTCTATGAGGTGAATTGAGTTCAATGTAATGGATTTGTTATTGGTATCACTGTAAATATTTACATAACCTTATATTTTGACAAAAAATATGCTAAAATGACACATATTAAAGATTGAAATTGACTAAAATACAAGGCACTAAGAAGTCATATTTGCGTTTGAGCGGCAATTGAAATTTGAAAGATTGTAAGGCTTATATAAATACATCATGTAATTTTCAAGGCTCAGACCCAGATTTGACGGATAAGATGTCACGTTGAAACTCTATTTTTTGTTTTTGTTTTTGTTTTTGTTTTTGTTTTTGATGATTAAGACATTACGATTTTCTTTGGTGTTTATTTTATTCGTTCACTTGCTTCTAGTAGTTTACACAATATTTGACAGAAACTCTATTTGATAATGGTCGATAGGGGTGGGCAACGGATCGGATCGGATCCGATCCGATCCGATTATCAAATCCGATCGAATTGAGCTGGTCCGGTTCGACGGATTTCGGATCGGATTTGAATTTTTTTTTTAATATGCAAAACGACGTCGTTACATATTAAAAAAAATAAATCGAATTTTTTCGGATCGGATTTTATCCGATCCGCTCGATTTTTTTTGACTCAAAACCAGATTATGTGTACCGAATTCGGATCGGATCGGACCAATCCGATCCGAAATCATCTTATTTTGGATCGGACCAATCCGATCCGAAATAATTCTAATCGGATCGGATCGGATCGAATTCGATAAGAAGATCCGGTCCGATCGAATCAAACATTTGAGAGCATTTCGGATCGGATCGGATTCAGATTCGATCCGATCCAATCCGAATCCGATAATGCCCACCCCTAATGGTCGAGATGAGTAGTACATAAACTCTACTTATTCTTTCACTTGCTTCTAATAGTTTCTACTTATAACCATTTAGCTACTTACAATTCTCAATATTTCACTTGCTTCTAATAGTTTTATATGTTCCGCTTAAGTCCGGAGAGAGTAATTTGGCGGTGAATTTTCAACGATTTCAAAAAAACAAAAAAAAGATCTAGCAAAGCCATACATTATCTAGAGTTGTATCAATAATGGCACGATATAACAACTCAAAAATATCGATTTAAATTTATTTAAATATAATTATATTTATATTATTTTAATCAAAGTTTTTAGTTACCTATGTGATTTATTATTTTAATAGATAAATAGTAATTACTAATGATGCTGTGATATAAAAAGTAATATAATATTAATAAATAAAAAAATGTGATGAGGCTTTGATGACGTGGCAAGTGACGTGGGCACAACTTTACATGATTTCTATCTTTTTAAAAAATTAATAAATAATAAATAATTACTAATTTATCTTAAAAGGGAAAATCAAATCCAAAATCAAGCCACCGACCCACACGCTTCTACTAGAAGCCCACTTTTTTTCTTTCAGCTGTATTTTTATCTTTATCAATTAATTATTTATTGCTTTTGCTATTTATTTTTTATTATAATAAAAATCTACGGATATATCATCTGCAATCTATTGGAATATTAAATATAAATATTTATAGTACATCAAGAATTATACGTTTTCTAGAGATAAAATATCTATTATCATCGAAATATGTGGAGAATTATACTCCCATTTTATAGAGTATTTTTACTCACAAAATTGATGGAATTCGACTCTCTGCTCGCCACTGCGTCAAGAGCCTAGTGGCGCTTTTGCTATTTTTTTTTTTGAATCGTTGGAAACCCCGTCACCAAACCACCCATTCTGGGCCGCGGCGCAGGTAAAACCCCCGGCTGTCCCAGACTCTTACAAGAAGTTGCACCCCCTGGATTCGAACCCAGAACCTCAATGTGAGATTCCAGACTCTTCACCACCAAGCCACACCCATTGGGGGCCGCTTTTGCTATTTTATTATCATAAAAATACAAAATCCAATTAATTTTTTTCATTTTATAATTTATTAGGTCTTATTTGTTATGCCTAATGTTATTTTTTTTTATTTTACTATTACTCATGACTTTCGTGTTTTGTATTTCAAATTAAAATAACATCTGAGGTTAATAACATAAATAATATTCAAAAGTACACACATAAATAAAAATCCAATTAAATAATTATTTTTTTCTTTTATAATTTATTAAGTCTTATTTGTTATGCCAAGTGTTTTTTTTTTTAATTTTATTTTGTTATTGTCAATCAAGAATTTCGTGTCATCAATTTTAAATTATAAGTTTTAAAATAAAATCCGAGATTAATAGCATAAATAATATTCAAAGGTACACATGTAAAATATTCTAATATTGATAAATAATATGGTTTTCTTAACACACACATATGAATATTAATTTGATCATGTTATTAATATAATATAATTTACAAGATATTCTCGCAGGAGATATCACAATAAGATACTATAATAGAAATAAAATAATATAAATCTTTCAAAAATATATGTGTAAGTTTTGAATTTTAATTCAGTATTGAATTGAATTTTGTATTGAGTTTTTTTTTTAATATAAATTAAATTTTAAACGTTTATTGTTATAAACATTCAAGTAACGGAAAATTATTAAAAAAAAAAAAACACTCAATACGATTCAACCTAATATTAAATCTAAATCTGTAAATTTTATTGTGGATTATTGAAGAACACCATAGAAAAAAAAAACTAGTTATATAATTATGAAAGTTATATATAAAATTCTATTTGAGAATATGACATCACGAGTCTTTTTGGTATATGTTATTTTTAAGAGAAAATCTTTGGTGCAACAGTGGTACCACGTCATTTATGTAACAAGCCAATCATCATTTGCCACGCGTGCTAAAAAGTCAAAAAACAACTAAAAAATAGGAAGAAAATTAAACATGTTATTTTTTAATTAGTTGGTAGTACCACGTCATCCATACTACTGTTGTACCAAAGATTTACTCTATTTTTAAGGGCACAACTATGCTATCCCAAGGATATGAAATATTTTTAGGTATAAATATACTATTTTGACCATTAAATATGTAACTTAAATCATATAATAAGTAAATTCTATCAATAAATATGAAATTAGTTTCATATTTTCAAAAGTTTTATGTTTATCGGTAAAGTTTGCATGTTGTATTTGATACACTTGGTCCTTAAAGGGCATGACTTGATAGTGTTGGGTTCAATATCTCACCTCAAGATATTGAGTTCGAATTCAGGGAATGTGTTTTTATAAAAGTTTAAGATAGCTGGGAGGTAAATAGATGATTTGATGGTAGAAATTTCAACGATTGAAAAAAAAAAGTTGATACCTTCGATATTATAATTATGGTATATTTTTAAAGGTTCAATTTTACCTCTTATATTTAATTCTTTTTCTCTACTAAAAAAAAGTTTATAATAATTAGAGTGACACGTCATCCATCAACTTTCTCTCCATTTAAAAATGCCACGTCATCGACTTGCCTTTATCCAACCACCGCCTGCCGGTCCCCTCAACACAGCCTCCCTTAGCTGTTCCTCTAGCTAGCCAGTGGGCCCCACATTACTTTCTCTCACTAAAAGTCATTTCTCAATCGGGTAAAATAACATCTAAGTCCCTAATTGTTCATATTTTCTAAAATATGGATATAGTGTTTATTAAATCACCAAATTTTCTAAATGACCAAATTACCCTTATGCTGTTTTGTTGCAACTTAAAACGTATATTTCATTTCACTTCAACTAAAAAAGATATTACAACAATATGTCCACGTCATAAGTTAACATCAATTTACAAGAATTAAATCTTATTTACATCAAACATGCCCAAAACAATATGGAGCTATAATATGAATGGGAGATGGAGATAAATTAAGACGGGTTGAAATTTGTCAATTTCGATTTTGTCTTAGGTTTTATATTGGTTTTTAAAATTGGACAAAAAAAAAACATTATATTCCGACTAAATTCGGGATTCTTACGTAAAGTTAGGATTTGAAACAAAAAATCATTATGAATCTCAATCTGATTTTTTTATTCGGGATGAAAAATTATTCTGAATCCTCATTTAATTTGCTGGAATAAAAAATCATCACAGAGTTCTATCGAATCATACGAAATCCCAATCGAAATTCGAGATTTTCTATTATCCCTATTATAAATACTTTTTAACTCTTTGGAATTACTCTCCACCACTCAAGTAGACTCACTATATCAACTACTAATGATGGGCATATTAGAAAGAGAAATGCTAATGATTGCCCTAAGAGTATTCATTAAGAATACATTTTTGGAAAGTTTTTATGGGAAAAAGGAAAAAATAATTAATGTTTTGATAATTTTTTACATTTCCCAAAAAAAAGATGTGGAAACTTTCCAAATATGGATTCTTAATGAGTGTCCTTATGACATTTATTAGCATGACCCTATTAGAAATATGGAAAGGGAGTCACATTCCCTTGAGAAAATGAGATGATAATCTCATTCTCATTGGTTGACATTTTTAACCAAATCTACACCTAAATTTACTCATAATAAAATAATAAAATACTAATTAATAAATTATCAATAATTTTATACTCAAATAAATATTAATTAATAATAAACTAATAAATTAACAATAATTATTAAACCAATAAATTAATAATTAATAATAAATATTTACACATAATATTTTGCACAATATTATAATCATGCATATATTTTATTTTAAAATGTTTAATTTTTTATTTTGTTAGAGAAAAAGATATAATTTTTAAAAATGATATTTTTATAATTTATTAATAATTCATTTTGATTACAAGACGAAGTAAATACATTAACGAAAATACTGTTTGATTTCGACTATGATTTTTTATAAATAAAAATAAATAATTTATTATGATTTCAATTTATCATCCCAATTTACAGTGTAATCCAATTTCAGATCATTCTAAGAAGAAGGAAAGTTGCATATTGATAGTTGAGAAATCGTGATATGGTGTAACTAGTTATTTTTTTTTATCTTAGGACCGAATTGAATATTGGACAGTCAAAATTATAACAGACATGAAGATAGTCATGGTTCGGTTATACGGTTCTAAGTTGCTGGAACCGTAGATTCGAAACGGAACCAAATTATTTTTTAAGGGAAAAATAAGAAAATTTGATTCGGTTCTGGTTCCGAACCGAACCTTAAGGTTAAGATTCCAGTTCCGAATCGGAACCAAACCGAACCTTAAGGTTACGATTTCAAATTATATGGAACCATAACCGAACCGTTTGAGGTTCGGTTCGGTTATGGTTTTGGAACTGGAACCGGATGAAATCGTAACCTTACGGTTCCATCCGATTTGTTTCCAGTTCGATTTTGATTCTGAACCGGAACTATGACCGGATCTACCAGAAATAATTTCAATAATTGGACCGCCTTTGGTAGAATTAGAAACTAAAAGTAATCAAATTATTAATAACCGGACGAAAGCAAGAAATAACCACTCACGTGCAACTCTTTGAATCCTATCATTTTCTTTCTTTCTTTATAATCTTTTGAAGATTTCCTAAAGCCTGGCTTGCATCAAGCTTTTGCGACATACCATAAAAACTTTTAAGACTAGAAAGATACCAAGTTATCTAAATGAACCAAATTTTACCCTTTGTAGTACTTTTTTCCCTTTTTAAGAATTATTGAAATTTTTTCGCCAAATCACCCTTTCCGAACTTAAGCGAAGAATGTCAAATTTCCAACTATCCCAGATTTTATAAAAAATATATTCCCTAAATTCGAACCCGATAATCTAAGATAAATTTCTGAGCCACACACCAGCACACCACCAAAAGTCCCGACGCTGTGTACTAATTTGGACCATTATCGTACCATCCCTAAAGGCTATTTCAGTAATTTAATTAGAATTTATCAACAAGTTATACAAATACAAACTACGCCGACTTTATATAAAATAACAGAGAAGAACAGGGATCCCAATGTTATTACCCTGTTTCTCATTTCCTCTTCGTCTCCTTCCTCGTATAAATTCATTCATCAGAACCCAAATCCAAACTTTCCTTTTACTCGAGGAGACTCAACTTTCTCATCTCCAAAACGACTGTTTCTGCTCAGTTTCTTTTTTTTTTTTTTTATTTTTTTAATTTTAATTTGTATTTTTAAATTCACTAAAAATGCCTGCTTGGTGGAGTAAAAAATCATGCAAGAACAAAGAAGAGAGTCAGAGCCCACAAAGCAATCACTTCAATTTCATCAAATTCTCCGGCGACAAGAAGAAAGATAAAAACCACAAGGCCAGGAGCTTTGAGAGCAGAGATTGCAACATAACCGGAGCTGGGTCGTCCGGGTTTTCGGGTTTCGATTCGGATTCTGGCGATAAAAAGGGACACCCTTTGCCTCGGCCGTTGGATTCTTGTTCTATGCAGAGTGATCATGGAAACGGGTTAGGATCCTGGTCGGGTTCGGTTTCGAGTGTGAGCTCTTCTGGGTCATCTGAGGATCACGTGATTGGTGGTGATCAGAGTCAGCAATTTGGTGGCTCTAGGTTAGTTATTTGTTCAGATGGATCAATTTCATAATTTGAATTTATTTTTTTGGATATTATTTATTAATAAAATTCCTCAATTTATATATTGGTTCATTGGATTTTCTCTCTCTAGTGCTTTGTAATTTTCTGATGTCAGAATTGGGTTTGTTTGCCTAAGTTGATTTGTTTGTCCAAAATTCAAAAACCAAAAGACATGACATGAATTTAGTGTCAGTTCTGTTCAGTCAGTCAGTCAGAGGATTTTCTTGTCAGAATTTGTTGCTTTGGAAATTGGGTTTTCATTCATTATTTACTTGGGAATCAATTCACATATTTTTTATTTTTTGGAAAAGAATTATTTTGTATCATATGAATAGCAAGCATATCACACACTGGACAGAAAACAAGGAGGAATATTTTTTCTTCCTAATTTTATACATCTCTTGGCTCTTTATTCTGATTGATCTGACTTGTTTAAATGACTAAGATTTTGTATATGGAGAGTGGATTTATAATTCTAAACCAAATCTAGTTGTGTTGTGTATTAAGAATTGCAAGAATTTTATAAGATTTGCTTCTCAAAGTGGTAGTTTTTACTTGTTTGTAATGTAGGTCATATGGTGATCCAAGAATGAATGGTGACACCAAGTTTAATTTGATGCCAAAAAGTCCGGGTCGTATATCACGAGGGCCTACAAGCCCCACCTCGCCTCTGCACCCACGTTTGTTCGGAATGAGTGTTGATTCTCCAACGGGAAGGGTTGAAGATGGTAAATCTCAATGTCATAAGCTGCCGCTTCCCCCGGGTTCTCCCACTAGCCCTTCTGCTTTACCTTGCTCTAGGACGAGTGGAGTAGCGGAAAGTAGTCTGTCGAGATGGAAAAAAGGAAAGCTTTTGGGAAGAGGAACTTTTGGGCATGTTTACCTTGGATTTAATAGGTAATGGGAAATCGCGGTATGGGTAACTTTGAAGTTATATGTCTAGTTAACAAAATGCTTGGCAACAATCTAGTTGTATCATAGCAAAATGTTATGAAAAACCAGGATTTTGATTAAAAAAAAACAGGGGGGTTAATTTTTTGTTGCAATATTTTTTATACTCTTTGTATTTGCAACTTTACAGTGAAAATGGGCAGATGTGTGCGATAAAAGAAGTCAGGGTTGTTTCGGATGATCAGACATCAAAAGAAAGTTTCAAGCAACTGAACCAGGTTATTCTTTTACCCCTTACTCTTGGAAAAGTTAAAAGTTTGTAATACAAGTTGCCCATTTGATCTTTTGGATTTTGATGGATTCATGATTCTTATTTCTGGTCAACAGGAGATAAACTTGCTTAGTCAGCTTTCACATCCAAACATAGTCCAATACTACGGAAGCGAACTGGTATGAGCTAGTCTAATGCTTTAAAGGGCAAAGCTTTATACCTGCCTATGTGCTAGCTATCATATTAACTGTCATAAACACATGCATAGAAAATGAGGATTGGAACATGCTTTGTAACAACTGTTGGTTTTTCATATCCTCAGAGCGATGAAAGGCTCTCAGTATATTTAGAATACGTCTCTGGTGGCTCAATCCACAAATTGCTTCAAGAATATGGTGCCTTTAAGGAACCTGTTATTCAAACATATACCAGGCAGATTCTTTCGGGACTTGCTTATTTGCATGCAAGAAATACATTGCACAGGTAATTGGGTGTTAATACTAATTATGACTTCCAAATTGTTTATTGTGTTAAGGATCTTCTCTCAAGTTTAAAGGGTATTTTCTTACATGTCAGGGATATTAAAGGGGCGAACATATTAGTTGATCCTCATGGTGAAATCAAGCTGGCAGACTTTGGCATGGCCAAGCATGTATGTCTAAAACTTCGCCAGTAGATAAGAAGCTATTTAGCAGAAAACTAAAAATTTTGTTTCGGTTTATTATTGCAATCAATGGAATCTTACAATTTGGTGTAGTTGAATAACTGTCTTTCTGATAATATCCTGTTTGTGGATCAGATGACTTCTTGTGCTTCAATGCTTTCATTCAAGGGAAGCCCTTATTGGATGGCACCTGAGGTATTCCCTCTCTCCCTCCTCAATCCTTTTTTTCTTTTTTCTTTGGAATAATCCCCACAAAAAATCTCCTCCATTTATATCAGTATAGTTTTTTTTTAGCTCATATGTATTTGTTTTTCTAATCTTAGGTTGTAATGAATACAAATGGCTATAGTCTTACTGTGGATATATGGAGCTTGGGATGTACAATTATTGAAATGGCAACGTCGAAACCACCATGGAGCCAATATGAAGGGGTGCGATATAAAAATTCAAAATGAATTTATGTGGAATTTATCTGACTGCGTGTTTAGTATTAAAATGTACAGAATGCAATCGTTTGATTTGTTGGATCTACAGGTGGCTGCGATATTTAAAATTGGAAACAGCAAAGATATTCCTGAAATTCCAGATCACCTTTCAGATGCTGCCAAAAGCTTTATAAGGCTATGCTTACAGCGGGACCCTTCAGCACGCCCTACAGCCGCCCAACTGCTAGATCACCCATTTGTTCGTGACCAAACAACAGCAAGAGCTGCTAGCATCAACTCAGCCAAGGATTCCTCTCCCTACATTGATGGATGCAGCACACCGGTATGCTCTAATGGTTCCACTGAAATTTTAGATTGCTCATGAGTCATGTCTTCTACCATCAATATGTTAGATATTAGTGCTTATTTTATGATGCCTTTCTGGAATTTCAAAACACATGGTACATCTATCAGAATGACTTTTGAGTACTGGTTTTGGATAATTGAATATATAGCTGGAAGATTACCACCTCGAGTTATTACTTTTATTGTTCAATAAATCTCACAATGACTTTGTGCTTGCATAACCAGCTATCTCTAGCCTTTAGCATTTACTGAGTTGATCTGAATTGTGCATATGTTAAATGTAAGTTTTTTGGGGGTTGTAACTGCAACCTAGGACTGAATCTGGCCTTCACCACATTGGATTGTGGTGAGACCGTGGGAAGATCATGGACCAAAAGAGAGCATGAAAGGTTCTTATGATTCTTCTGTTAGGTGTAGGTGGATAACCATAAATTTTCCTTTAGGGGCAAGTGGATAACTTTAATGTAATTCTGTTGGTATACCTAATCCTTCGAATAGCCATTAAATTAGTCGTTCATGCTTTTTTTTTTTTTACTAGTACTGCGGTATGCATGCATATTCTCATCTTAAAAAGTTAATTTGCTATGGGCATATAGATTGGGAAATTTTCCATATGACGCAACAAACTGAATTGAAAAATGGAAACCTATAATATGAAATTTAGCTAATTGCTTTGTTTGTACTTTATGAGCAGCCAATGTTAGATCTTCATCCCACCAGAAGAAGCATCACCTTGTGCGAGGGAGACTATCTGGCAAACCCATTGGTCACAACTTCGAGAGCCTTGAATAATGCAAGGTGGTAACATATTTTTCTTTTTAATCCTGCTTTGTAGTTTCATGTACTTTCTGATTAACATCTTTATAATTTTTTAAATGCAGGGAAAATGCAAGAATGATAACATCATTGCCAGTATCTCCTTGTTCAAGCCCATTACGGCAATACGGACCATCACACACGAGTTGTTTTCTGTCTCCTCCTCACCCAAGGTATGCCATAATGGGACAAAGCAGCAGCTACAACGTAGGTGAGTACTCACGATATCCGACAAGATCAAACCCAAGATACATGAATGATCCTTGGCTTGAAACCTCTCAATTAACAGCACAAACACCAGGTACATCCCCAAGGTCAAGACCCTTTTGAGCGAGTGTAAATACCAATAGAACAAGTATATTTCCCAGTCTTCCCGAAATACACAATGTGGTAGAATTGAATCACTTTTCCGCAATGAAAATATTTAGAATTTATGCTTCGTGTCTTTGCTTTGCTTGACACAACCGGGTTCATTACATGTGGGTGCTCTTAATTCAAGGGGGAGATTATGGATTTGTTGATTTTGTAAATGAAAAAATGATCAACGCACTCTGTAACATTCTGTGTTGTATGCTAGATCAATTGGTACTTCTGCAAAAGAAAAAAGAACACACTTTTGCTTATCTCTGTAATATTTTGCGGATACTTTGTTGATTTTATCTGTAAAATCTTTTCGGGAGATACAAGAGGTCTGGAGTTCGAAACTTACTTACTCGCATCCGAAATAGGGACTAAGTGATTTGATTAATAGTTTGGTGTCATTATTCTTTGGGAAAATTGTTGTAGGCCAATGCCAGTTGGGAAAGGACAGAAGTTTGAATGGATTGTTGCATCATTGAAGTTGAAATGAGATAAAAGTGGGGACTAATATATATACATTGAATGGAGTCTTGATCATTTGATGAGATAAGAGCAACTTGTCTTATGATGTGTCATTATGGAAGGCGACTAAGCCCACATAAATGAAAAATATGGCCTCGTTTGAAGTGGTTTCTTACCTCATAAGAGATATTTTCCTGCGCACTTCCAGTGAGGAATTTGAGTGGGATTTTGAAACTTCTTACATTCACGTGCTGAGCTATGGAATTGGATTAGGTTAGGAAGCACTGAATCAGTAGAATGTATCTTTTGATGCATTATGTTCCATCTGAAATCATTGTTTCATTAAGCTCGGTAGAATCTGAATTTATTTTTATGGTTTCTGTACTTGTCAACTTTTAGATCCTCTTTGATTTCGTTTGACATATGACAATACCGTTTATTCTCATTTTCTCACCGAAACTCTTAGATATTTACGTTTTACATGCTCGAACCATCTTAATCGTGTTTTTTTTTTCATTTTCTCTTCAAAGAGTGCTACACCCAGTTTTTCCTAATTTCTTCATTTTTTAAGTCGGTCACTCGTTGTTCATTCATATATGTATTTAAGCATCATCATCTCAGATTCTCAGTTATACCCTCATTTTTTGCAGATGATTGTCCGATATTATATTTCATAAAACATTGCAGGTCTAATGACCATCTTATCATTTTATTTTTTTTTAGTTTAAAAGGAATGTTCTTGTAAGGATATTCCATAATAATAATAAACCATAGAATCGGTAATTTACATTAGCCGCTGTAGTAACCAAGAGATCTTCAAGATATACAAAATTACATTGAGGAAACAATAGAGTCAATCATAAAAATCATGTAATTCTGCAGATGGAGTCAAGTTCATAATCTCTCATAATCGAGCTTATCCGACTGCAAGCAAGCACAAAAAGAAACATCACAACTTAATGAAACACCAGAAACAAATATGAGAAGCTCAAAGAATTTGAGTAAGCTCTTTGATACCACTCCAGAAATTCGAGTCAGAATAGGCCGAAGAATGAGCTCATTAGGTCTTCAAATAAAGAAAAAATGAAATGGGTTGGTTCATCATTAGCTTTGGATGAACGTTTAGGGTTGATAAATAGGTCGAGCTTGAAAAAAATTCAGCCTTAAATCAAGTGTTATTTATTAATTTTTGGAAAATTATCATCAATCGACCATAAAATTGTCTAATATTTGAAAAAAAACATCTAGTTTTGAGAAAATAATATTTATATACCCAAATTTCTCAAAAAGAAACCACCCAAAAATTATGTGTTTTTTTTCGAATATTCGCTAAATTTCGGGTGGATGGATGATAAAACTTCTTAAATTTTTGGGTTGTAATTAATAGTTTTTGATAACTTTGAGTACATATATGATATTTTCTCAAAACTATGCATTTTTTCGAATATTAGATAATTTTTGGGTGGACAAATGATAATTTCTTTTAATTTTTTCAAGATTATGGAAATATCTACATTCTTAAATTTTGAATTGATGTTTTAATCGTGTTTTCTTAGCTCTTGGCTTAAACACACAATACTTGAACTGTGATTAAGCTTTTCCACGCCCCTATGAGGAGCTCAAGCTTGATGAATAATAAGTTACAAGTATACCGTGTTTTGGCTTAGGTTAAGATATCATAATTATGGTATTATAGAAAGTGATACCACCGTTATATTGCGAGATCCTATTCTTTATTTTAGCTAAAATGCGGGAATTATTTTGTTGGGTCGCGAAACGTTCTGTTGGCTTGGCCCCTTATTCATCGTTATTGTTGCGTGCGACCCAACAGAAAAACGTTATGCGACTCGTATTAAAATGCGAGATCCCACAATAGAAACGGACTCTTAAAAGTGAATGTAACATAAGTGAATTTAGTATTTTACCTTGATAAGCATGTCTGTTGGTAGCCAAGCTGGTGCAGTAGGTATTCCCACCCATGCAACCTGCAATGAAAAGAATTGTCAGCTATACCTAACCGAATCGAACCGTTCGATTCTACGGTTCCAGCTTTTTGGAACCGCAGAACCGAACTGAAAAATTTGGCTCGATTCCCTATTTTTTAAGAGAAAAAATAAAATAAAAATTAGGGGTTCGGTTCCAAACCCGAACCCCCAAACCGGAACCGAACCGAACCTTAAGATTACGGTTCCAAATTTTGTGGAACAATAACCGAATCGTTTGGGATTCGGTTCGGTTACGGTTTTGGAACCGTTTCCGGTTCGGTTTCGATTCCGAACCGGAACCGTGATCGGGTATAGCTATACCTATAAATATATAGACACTGCATGCGTATTCCAGATTCTATTTCTTGCAATTTGTACGAAGACAATGCAGTTCAGCTATCAATGTTTGAGTAAAAAATTTTGGACAATTCTGAAAATGATCAATCTGTTTAGAATAATTAACACCAGAATGAATCCGAAGAACATGATTACGGGTCAGTTTGAGAGTGTTATTTAATTAGCGTTTTTAAATATATTAGGAAGAGATTTCAAATATCTAAAATGGAGCAAAGAACATGAAGCATAATTAGTTGCTTACAAGTGCATGCTCTCCAGTCTCAAAAATGCGTAAATCCAGAACCTGAAAGAGGGAAAAAAAATTTGGCTATCAGAAAAGCAAAATTGCTCGTATGAAGTAATTAGATAACCCCATTTGATGAAATTTGTTAATGAAAATTATCGACCATAAACCTAATTCTTAGTACGTTATCAAAAACACACAAATAGCAAACGTCCATCTATCATATAATTGATATATTTTTCAAATGTATATCTAAATTTGATACATTTTTCAATTTTGGATGGAATGGTAAAAAAAATTTAAGAATTTATGTATTTTTAATAACGTAACAAACATTAATATACGATTATGTACCTCACCACGATCTTCATAAATGTAGTCTAAGCCCTTGTAATAAGGTGGATGGCCAACTGATAAATACTGAAATAAACAAACACTTATCACTTAACAATCTTAATTTAAGCAATGTAGCTGCCATAAACCAACAAAATTAACAAAAAAAATATATAATAATTCTGATTTTTATTCAAAAGAATCTGAAATTAATGCACTTACATTGATACTATTAAGATACTTCTCCTTGTCAACTCTCACAATCTGACCTTTCTTCACTGCCCAAATCAAAAAAAATACCAAACTACAAGTTAACACAACCCATGATGTTTTTTTTTTTTTTTACATAATTATTCAGACTACTGAACCTATCACCATTAATATAAATAATTTTATGTTTTAGTCTGCTAAAGTAGAGGTGGGCCACAGTTCCGGTTCGGAACCGAAACCGAAATGATTGGAACCGGAACTGAAATCAGCATCGAAATTTTTCGGTTCGGTTAGGGTTCATCCCTGACCGAACCGAAAAAGAACCGTTGGAAATGGACGGTTCCATCAATTCAAATCGGAACCGTTCGATTCCAACGATTCTACGGTGGAACCGTTTTATTATTTATTTTTTTAAAAAAAAATCATTATTAAAAATAAAAATAAAAAATTGAAAATCGAAATGGAACCGAATCGGAACCGTTCGGTTTGATTCCGATTCCGATCCCACCGAGTTCCGATTCGGAACCGAACCGGACCGGTGGCGGTATATAATTTTTTCATTATAGCCTCCAATGAACCAAAATCCTAGATGTGCCCGTGCACATAATGGCTGAGCTACATAGAAGTTACCAAGTCATCCAGTTTAATCCAAAAAATTATTAAAATGTGTTTAATATTAACATTTTTTATGGAAATCAAATTTTACCTCATTAAATCAATGTTATGATTACGCCGCTACTGATTACACACATTCATCTTAATTTGAGGAATAATTTCTCAAAATCCATCAAAATTCACAGAAAATTCAAGAACTCACTTGAATAAACAGGCTTCTTGGGACGCTTAGGAGCTGCAGTTGCAGGCTGAACATTGCTAGTAGCAGAAGCAGAAGCAGAGTCTTCAGTTTTGGTCTGCTTTGGCTTTTCTTTGTCAGCTTCAGCTTCAGCTTCAGCAGCAGCTTTTATGGGTTTAATGGATGTAAAACGAAGAGGGTTTTTCCTGGTGGATTGAGTGAGTGGAGAAAAGCATGAGAAAGAGCTCTGTGAGAAAGTTGCAGAGAACGCCATTGAAGAATAAGAAGAAGAAGAAGAAGATGATGAGAGCTCAATTGAAGCGACTGTGGCTCTTTAGAGATAAGAGATGATTTGGACTTTTGTTTTTCTTTTTATTCCCAACGGCCGGGTTTCAAAGACAAAAATGAAAAATCCGTTGGTTCCCGGTAAATACATTTTTTTTTTATATATATATTTTAACAATTTTTTTAATTTATTCTATTTTATTTTTACAAAAAAAAAATTAATAATAACAATATACCTTATTTTTTTTTTTTTTAAAGGTCTATAAAAGAATCTCAGAGACCTTATTAGATTTTAGTAGTGGCTTGTGGTTGATTTTATTTATTTTTATTTTTTAAAATGAAAATAAAAATATTTCTAACAATTTATAGATTAAATAATAAGGTCTCGTACAAAAATGTTCTCAAAGCAACAATCACATCCCATAACTTTCCGAGAACACTACCCGAGCTTCTTAATACACTAACACATCGTTTGGTAGAGAGTTTTGTGAGTTTATAAGCATTTAAATTATATACCAAACTTTTTTTTTTTTTTGGAAAGTTACAAAATTTATATACTAAACACGTAGTTAATGTAAGCATATAAGTTAATTTATACTCTCTCAAAATTATAATCTCACAACATGAGATTATTTTTTAATGCTAATTTATACTCTAACCTTTGTTCCATATTTTATAAGCTAGTTATACTCTCAGTGCAATATTCTCTATCAAACTCAGCCTAAGAAAAATTAGAAGTGAGGTGATATGTTACACATCAAGAGTTAGTTAGCTAGTTGCAACTAATTAGGAAATATTAAGTAAAGTTAGTTAGTAATTAGTTACTCTTGTAAAGCCATCACTTGGCTATAAAAGTTTTACTAAGAAGCCATTATCAAATAACAATCATTTTCAACAAAATAGCTCTCAAAGGCTTTGGAGTGTTTGATTAGCTTACACTCGAACTATTAGCTAACAATTGGAGATTTGTAGGTTTGTCTCGAATAAAACCTATCAATTGGTGCTTTCATTGAGAGATTCATCAATGGAGAAATCAATGGAGAAATCATTTGGCGATATTCACAAGTCGTTACTCGAAATAAAGATGATGCTAAAATTTTTTATCACAAAATTAGATTCAAGAGCCATTAATCCAGTTTCTTTTGAATCTGCTCATGGTAAGGATCAAACAAATGTTTCAATATTAGTGGAAGCAACTCCCAGTCCAGTGAAGGGAATGACCAAAATCCTTCAATCCTGGTTTCCAAGATCTGACTCAGGTGAAGCTTTCCAAATCAGAAACAGCACAACCATTATCAACGATCAAGAAATCCATGATCTTGGCGATTTGAACAACCTTGGAGAAGACAAGATTGTCGGTGACAAGAACAAGATTAATATCACAGATAATAAGGGCAGAGAATGGATCCAGAAGATGTTTCAAGAAGCCACTACCCAAGATCAAGAATTCAATGACTGGGGCGAATTGAGTTGTGTTGCTGAGGCAAACGAATTTGACGACAAGATGGAAGAGCTGGAGGGCATCTGCAAACCAATCATTGTGATGATGTACCAGGGTGCTGACGGTGATGTGGGTGCAACCATGGACGATGATGATCTTTTGGCTGGTGCAGGAAGTGGTTCTGACCCCAAAATCAAAGCTGATGTTCAAGATACACCAACACACAAGGTTGTGGATGAGGAACATAGAAAGAAGGTTAAAATGAAGGATCCAGATTCAGTTCTGTTTCATTTGGGTTCACTGTAGGCATTGCATTTTTGCATGGTAAGTCCCGATGATGGTACCTTGTACGGAGGCAGTCTCCTTTGTGTCGCAGGAGTCGCGGAAAGCGGTCGTCGGAAAGGGAAAGTCAAGAATTGACGTTTTGTGGATTTTATTCGCTCGTTTGCTTCGGGTTCGTCGTCGCCTTTTCCATTTCAGAATCATCCTTCGCTCGGAACCTTTTCCTCGCCCTTTCTCACACATAGTCTCTCTCCCTAATTTTCCTTGCTTGTGACCCTTTAACTTCCATGCAAAATTAAAATCTACCAACCAATTAAATTAATTTGAATTAAATTAAACCATTAAAAAATACAAACCAATTAAATAACAACTTTAACAAAAATAACAAATAATTCCACCAAACATAAACAAAACATTAAACTAACAAACCCTACCCTTCACGTGACAACCCATAACTTCTTCCAAACAATTCAAACCAAACCAACAAACACAACAAACCCATGCCCCACGCCCACACCTTGCCACCTTTCCAAACTACAAAGCATCTCACCCATACTCTCCTCCCTTCCCAAGACTCTGAACCAGACCCACACCTTCACTGCCTCAGCTCACGTTGCTGCCTGACCTAAAGAGGAGAGGAAACCAAATGAAATCTCTTCACGCCTACTCCTTGACATGAAAAAAAGAAAACCACGCTCTCCCTCTCGCTCAGCAAAAAAAAGAAACAAAGTGAATAAACCCTAAGCCTTCATTCACGCAACACAACACACAGCTACACCCCCTCAACTCCACGTAAATCCTCATCCTCACAGCCCCTAGAACTCATTACCCTCACGACTCCCTCATCTCCTCCGCCATTCTTCACGCCCTAACACTTCCACGATCACGGAGATACATGTACCTTTGAAGCCCTTATACTGCAACCTACATTCTGGAAAATCACCACCATTGATCATCACAACCGCATCTGATCTTCACGCCTGGATCATGGATTGATCTTCAACTCATTAAACACCATCCACGGCAAAACCAACAGGACCAAGCCCTTCATCACCGAAGTCCCTTCTCGGCAGCAACCTTACACATCAACACAAAAACCCTAAAACCACCTCACGAAACCCTTCCCTCACAAACCACAACAGCCAACAAACTCATCAAAACACACTGCCACAGCTCTCACAAGGACACAGCCCTTCACTGACCGAGAAACCCTTCACACCAACACTAAAACACCATGAATCATCATCAATCATCACTGCCATCAACCTCACGTCCCTGACCCTTCATCATCTTCTCGGCTGGACTGCACACACCATCATCATCTTCACGACTCAGCCACACTTCCCTCACTCAACACACACGCACAGCTCTTCCACAAATAAGCAACAACACACACCCAGCAACCCCCCTTGGAGGAACGACACTTCACTCACGTCCCATGCATGCAGCCCATCATGAAGCCCCTCCATTAGACAAACAAACACACACGGCACTGCACTGCACATCAAGCCTCTCTCTCGCACAGCCACTCCACGCAAAGAAGAAACCCCTCAGCAGCAGACCATCAGCTCAGCCCTCCAACCATACGTCCCATACACATAAATCCCTCACAAAACAAGCCACCTGCCTTTGCTTTCAAAAGCCAAGCACAACCCCACGCCAACTGCCTTAACCCTCACGCCAAATTGCCTTAAGCACACAGCTCATACTCACGCTAGCTAACCCTCTGCCCTTCACTTCACCAAGACTCCACGTAAACAGCTGCGCACATACCACTCAACCCATTAACCACGTGAAGCAGACCATAAGCCGTGAACCCCCAACGAACTGCCTCCTCCCTGACCGAGACAGCCACACACGTACCCCTTTGCCGACAATAAACACAGCTCCCTAATTATACATGCACACTGACCGTGATCCAAAATAACCCTAGCCGCCGACCGTGAAGAACCCTTGTAAACCCTAGCCAAAACCGAAGCCTAAACAACCCAAAAACCGAGACAGAAATGACTCAAAAATAATCCAAGAGAGAGAAAGAAAATTTGAATTGAAAACAGAGAGAATAGCGAGTGAAAATAACAGAAAAGTGCAGAAAAATCATGAGTGAAAATAACGAAAGTGAAACGGTGAAAACGGCGAGTCAAAACTGTGAGAAAATGGCCGAAAATAGCAAACTGTAACCGCGGGTGAAAACAGTGAAAACATCGAAAATAGCGGACCCGTTGAAAGCGGAGAAAATAGCAGAAACAGTGAACCTATGGAAACAGTGAAAACGGCGAACCCGGACAAAACAGCGGAAACAACGGATCAGTGAGAACAGTGGGATGATAACCCTTCCGGCACCGTGGAACGCACTCCCGGATAGCGACTAAAAGGTAAGACCTGAGGGCACCTATTTTATTTATCATCATTTATTTCTTAGTTAATTTGTTATTTTTATTCGCATGAAATAATGAATTAGAAAGCATGTGTTTAGCTTGAATAGTTAGTTTGGCATGTTGTTTTGAATTTATTCGCATGAAATAATGACTTAGTATGTGATGTGATTTCGGATGAATGGAATATGTGTTCTTGCTTGTGGTATATCGGATGGAAACCCGGACGTAAATTTCGTAGCCGATTCCGAATGGACGGTAGTGCGGTCTGCACTCGGGATACAATGCCACGTACCACTTAAGATACACATATCTCGTCTCATCCGAATTTGTATTTAAGCATGATTTAGCTTAGTTTGTTATTTATTTGTTAAAGCATATTTATGTTGTCCTTTATGCACGTTATTAGTTTATAATGCGTTTGGTAATGATTTATACATGTTAATGTAATGATTCAATGTGCTCGTTGTGTTATATTGCGTGAAATTATTTGGATGAAAGCATGTTAGATCTAAGTACCCTTGAGCATGCATGCTAAGTAGACTTGGTTAATATTACACAAATCACAAGCATTACAAGATATCATAAAGTAAGAGACCATTCCGAACCCAACGGTTTGAGGTCTTCTCCTGCGAGGAGTGAGTGCGGCCTTAAATCTTTGTCCCGGTTCACATCGGGTGGCGACTCCATGTTATTTCATACTTCTCAGCTAGGCCGCGAGCCTAGGACGGCGTCGCCCAGTTTCTGTTGTCTACAGTCTGGCGACTCCACTGGGGATATAGAGAATCGGCTCCGAAATGTTATCTTGTAATGTTTGTGATTTGTGTTTTAATTAATCATGACTACTGTGTTTATGTCTGTGTTTTAGACTGTTGTCATTTGTGTTTATGTTTGTGTTTTGGACTGTTGTCATTTGGATTTATTTGGACTCTTTGTTAAAAGATATGAACTCGTTTTCGTTTAAATCGGGACAAGTTCATGTCCTTTTGACAATTAGGTCAAAATTTCTGAAATGCCGATGGGCCAGTTGTTTTATGTTTGTGTTTTGGACCGTTGTCATTTGGATCTAGTTGGACTATTTGTTAAAAAGATATGAACTCGTTGTCGTTTAAAACGGGACAAGTTCATGTCCTTTTGAAAATTAGGCCGAAATTTCTGAAATGCCGATGGGCCAGTTTGTGTTTGGGCCTTTTATTTTTGAAGTTATTTAGCCGTGTTATCGCAAAAGTGTAAACTTGTTGGGCCTTTTCAAACTGGAACAAGTTTCGCGCGCAATGATGTGATTGAATACTTTAAAATGATAACGGGCCAATTAGAGTAAATTATTTTTGAATATGTTTACATCATACATCATGTCATACATACACGCATCATGTTAACCCTTTGTGTCTTAAAAGCCATTATAGACTCCTGTTGGGTTGGGAAAGAAGGAAGATTTGTCAAAGAACCGTCAGCCAGTATGAGTAAGTCAACCAACGAGGAATCCCACCTAGATCAGTTGGAAGCCAGGGTAGCCGAAATTGCTGAGCAATTGCGAGTTTTGAACAATGATGTGACCAGTTTGACCGTGCCCTATACAGCTAGTAACAGAGACTTGTGCAACCAGAATGAAAAGATCATTGGGAAACCTTCAAAGACCGAGTATACTTCCTTAGAGACTGCTCCTATCAGAAACAGACAACTCTCCAGTTTGGGTAAACCGTTGTCAAAAGATGTTTGAAAAACTGAAGATGCAATGAGAATAAGAGTTGAAGGGATAATTGTAGTTCTACCTCAGAAGTCTAGCACAGACTATCCCTGATTGCAGATTCCAACACTTGACCGAAGAAAATCAGATTGCAGATGCATTGGCGACACTAGCCGTGGCTTGGGAAAATCCGAAGAAATTGGTGATGAGATCATTTGTGTTGACAGCTGTAAGCAAATAGGCGTATGAGACAAAAAGGATATTGGATGTGGAAGTCGATGACAGGAAGCCTTGGTATCACGATATTCAGAGGTAATTCTCAGAAGAAATAAGCAGAAAAGACAGAAGATTGGGAAACAAGGCAATGAGACTACCAGATTTGGGAAAGGAGGAATTCACCGAATTGGTCGACGTAAGCAGATTGAAGCTGCATTTTGCTTGAAAAAAAGAAGACTGAGCGGTCATCAAGAGAATTGGCAGAAGGCCTAACCCAACGGGATAGGAAATTCATACATACATACACGTAACTTGCATCCTTTGTTTTGTGTTGTGTTTTTGCAGATTTCAAAAAGGAACCCACATGAGGCGACCAGAGACATATGACGCCGAGGAGCACAAGGAGGATCCAACTCATCATGAAACAGGAGTATCTCTACACTTGCATACTTACATGCACACGTCTTTATTCTGTTGTTTTTGTATTTGCAGGTTTAAAAAAAAAAAAGGGAAGAGAAAAGAAAGAAAAAGAAAGCAGCAAAAATCAGAAAAAAGCGGGCGAGCACTAAGGACGACGGTGAAGCCACGATGACAGAAGAATTTCGGTCATGTCTAGCTGAAGATGATGAAGTTAATGCTGAAAGGGAAGCAACCTATGCAAGTTGCTGTGATTTCTGTTTCATGTTTTTGTGGAATTCCTAATTTTGTGTTATTTTTGCAGGAAAAAGCAAAGGCGGAGCAAGGAAAGCAGCAAAGATCAAAGGCGCGAGTACTAAAGACGACGGTGAAGCTACATTGACAGAAGGATTTCGGTCATGTCTGGATAAAGACAATGAATTTAGAGCTAACAGGGAGGCAACCCACGCACTGTGTTGCGATTTCTGTTTTCATGTTTTGTGTACACATGTTGTAGAATTTTTTATCTCGTGTGTTATTTTGTAGGTACAACATATGCTTTCATTAAATAACCAGAAGCCAAGAGACACGAGTTTGTCACCAAATCTGTGGAAGACATTTTCCTGACTGCGACAAAGGCCGAAGAACTGATTGACTAGATCCTAGCATTTGAACCAAAGCACAACCCCACGCCAACTGCCTTAACCCTCACGCCAAATTGCCTTAAGCACACAGCTCATACTCACGCTAGCTAACCCTCTGCCCTTCACTTCACCAAGACTCCACGTAAACAGCTGCGCACATACCACTCAACCCATTAACCACGTGAAGCAGACCATAAGCCGTGAACCCCCAACGAACTGCCTCCTCCCTGACCGAGACAGCCACACACGTACCCCTTTGCCGACAATAAACACAGCTCCCTAATTATACATGCACACTGACCGTGATCCAAAATAACCCTAGCCGCCGACCGTGAAGAACCCTTGTAAACCCTAGCCAAAACCGAAGCCTAAACAACCCAAAAACCGAGACAGAAATGACTCAAAAATAATCCAAGAGAGAGAAAGAAAATTTGAATTGAAAACAGAGAGAATAGCGAGTGAAAATAACAGAAAAGTGCAGAAAAATCATGAGTGAAAATAACGAGTGAAACGGTGAAAACGGCGAGTCAAAACTGTGAGAAAATGGCCGAAAATAGCAAACTGTAACCGCGGGTGAAAACAGTGAAAACATCGAAAATAGCGGACCCGTTGAAAGCGGAGAAAATAGCAGAAACAGTGAACCTATGGAAACAGTGAAAACGGCGAACCCGGACAAAACAGCGGAAACAACGGATCAGTGAGAACAGTGGGATGATAACCCTTCCGGCACCGTGGAACGCACTCCCGGATAGCGACTAAAAGGTAAGACCTGAGGGCACCTATTTTATTTATCATCATTTATTTCTTAGTTAATTTGTTATTTTTATTCGCATGAAATAATGAATTAGAAAGCATGTGTTTAGCTTGAATAGTTAGTTTGGCATGTTATTTTGAATTTATTCGCATGAAATAATGACTTAGTATGTGATGTGATTTCGGATGAATGGAATATGTGTTCTTGCTTGTGGTATATCGGATGGAAACCCGGACGTAAATTCCGTAGCCGATTCCGAATGGACGGTAGTGCGGTCTGCACTCGGGATACAATGCCACGTACCACTTAAGATACACATATCTCGTCTCATCCGAATTTGTATTTAAGCATGATTTAGCTTAGTTTGTTATTTATTTGTTAAAGCATATTTATGTTGTCCTTTATGCACGTTATTAGTTTATAATGCGTTTGGGTAATGATTTATACATGTTAATGTAATGATTCAATGTGCTCGTTGTGTTATATTGCGTGAAATTATTTGGATGAAAGCATGTTAGATCTAAGTACCCTTGAGCATGCATGCTAAGTAGACTTGGTTAATATTACACAAATCACAAGCATTACAAGATATCATAAAGTAAGAGACCATTCCGAACCCAACGGTTTGAGGTCTTCTCCTGCGAGGAGTGAGTGCGGCCTTAAATCTTTGTCTCGGTTCACACCGGGTGGCGACTCCATGTTATTTCATACTTCTCAGCTAGGCCGCGAGCCTAGGACGGCGTCGCCCAGATCCTGTTGTCTACATTCACCAAGGCAGCAAAATCTTCATCAAAACTTGGGCTTTGATTGTCATAGCGGTGCTTCATCTTTGTCTTCATCCACTTCGGCTGCAAATAAATTCTCTTCAACGGATGTATTTGCTCAATGTTTACATGTCCTAAGTGAGATTCAAAGGAAGAAGTTTGAGAATTTCCTCAGAAAAGAAGAAATGGCAGACGCGCGGAAGCTGTTCGATGAAATGCCGGAGAAGAACAAAATCCAAGATTTGGGTTATTTGTGGATCTTTTGTTAAATAAGCTCTCAAGTTATTGAGTCATCTCCACATGTGGCGATTGTGGGGTTGTTGGGTGAATTGGTTGAATTTTCAGGCAGCGCTAAACAGTTTATGGGTCAAATTCCAGAGAAAAATCAAACGGACGACAACATCAAAGTCATGGGTAAGAGAGGAAACAGTAAAAAAACAAGGCAACAAGAACTCTAAGAGAAGATTGCGAGACGAAGATGCTCCTGAAGATATGGATAATGAAATTGATGCTTTTATCAAACAGAATGATGACATTCCTTTGGATGTAAATGGTGATGTTGGGGGCTCAGATGAAGATAATGAGCATCCAGTGTTTGATTTTGAGGATTCTGAAGATGATGAAGATAAGGAAGAGGATGCTCGAGATACTGGAATGGCTGCAAAGATTAAAAGGCATAAAAAATATTTGCAGGCAAAGTATGGTGGTGTTGAGGATGAGATGCATGATGATGAAGAAGATGATAAGGAAGAGAAAAATGACTTATGGGGTGGGATAAAGAATCAGTACTATTATGATGACAATCGTGATTTTGAGCTGCAATCAATTTATGATGCTAAAAGAAGGGGAGATGCATTAGCTTATGCATTCTCTGCTCACTTGGCAAGGTTGATGGAGGAGCCTGCTGCATATGGAAAGTTTGGCTTGGCCAATCTTTTGAAGTTAAGGGAAGAGTGCTCAAGGGAATTCCAATTTCATTATGCCTATAAAAGCATAAAACGGAGAGAAAATGAGGCATCACTTGCTGTTTTACCTGACTTATTGGTGGAGCTTGACAGTATAAATGAGGAAATGAGACTGTTTATGCTTATTGAGGGTGCTCTTGCTGCAAACATATTTGAATGGGGATCCCGTGCCTGTATAGATCACTATCACAAAGGAACAATTATTGAAATATATAGAATGAGTCACAATAAAATAGAGAGACCTTGGTGGGTGGATGATTTTGATGCCTTCAATGAGAGACTTATAGGGTCTGGAGAGAACAAGCCTCACCCACATAAGAGAGCTTTACTATTTGTAGACAACTCTAGTGCTGATATTATTCTGGAAATGCTACCCCTGGCAATGGAACTACTAAAGCGTGGAACTGAAGCTGTTTTGGTTGCAAATTCCCTCCATGTATTAAATGATATTACTGTTATGGAGCTCCTTGTTATTGTAGTTGAGGCTGCAAAGCATTGTGACATTTTTTCACAGGGCTGCTGAAGCAGGAGGCTCACTTGTTCAATAGTGATGGTTGTGAGCTTATTGATTAACATCCTCTCCTAATTGTAGTATAGGTCTTTGATCATTTTATGACCTTGAGGACAAGGTATTTTTGATGGGGAAGGTAATGTTACACATCAAGAGTTAGTTAGCTAGTTGCAACTAATTAGGAAATATTAAGTAAAGTTAGTTAGTGATTAGTTACTCTTGTAAAACCATCACTTGGTTATAAAAGTTGTACTAAGAAGCCATTATCAAATAACAATCATTTTCAACAAAATAGCTCTCAAAGGCTTTGGAGTGTTTGGTTAGCTTCCACTCGAACTATTAGCTAACAATTGGAGATTTGTAGGTTTGTCTCGAATAAAACCTATTATGATATCTATGTGTTTTCTAAATGTATTTATCTTATAAATTTAGGGAATTATTAATTTACTACATTGGTCCCAAGTGAGGAAATAATATATATATATATATATATATATATATATATATATATTTAATTGAAATTATCAATTGATGGAAGTATTAATTTATTGAGGTTATACAGTAATAACCACTTAAAAATAAAAAATGACCCAACAAAAAGCTGGGCCTAAAGCCCAATCATTACTAAGCCCAACGTGCGCAAAGTTCTCATCAACTACAAAACTCGAAAGCCGGGCGCATCATTTCCCGTTTCTTGCTTTGCAGCAAATGGACACATCACAGAGCACCGACCCGAATCCGAACCCGAGGGTTAACGCAGTGAATTCGATAACGTCGTCGATGCCGGTATGGCCAACGATCGACGGGCCGTTGGGTTTAACGGAGGAGGATTCATTGAGCTACGCTCGTAGATTCTATAAGTTCGGATTCGCACTGTTGCCGTTTCTTTGGGCCGTCAATTGCTTCTACTTCTGGCCTGTTCTTCGCCACTCCGCCTCCTTCCCTCGAATTCGCCACTGTAATTTCCTCAATATCTTTCACTCAGTTTTGATTTTAGGGTTACTTTGCATTGAAATTTTCATTGTTGGGTAAAATTTTATTAACACCCCCTGAGGTTTGGCTAAAATATGGAAATGTTCTTGTTCGTCAAAAACGTCATTGGCAATATCTTTTGTGATGAACCCTGCGGTTTATTATTAAATTGAATGCTTAGAAGTTAGAACCATAGTGTACTATGAGAATGGTTAGTAACTGCTGATTTTGAAAGCACACGGCAGCTTAATCTTGTCTCCTTCTTGATGTTTGATCTTTTGAAAGATTAGCTTGCTGAGTCATAGTAGTTCAGATGGGTCTGTCTTCGTTATCGAAAGTAACTTTATTGTTTTATGTACCTATTTGAGAATTTGGGAGGTGGTTAATTGGTAAATTGGTGAAGTTGTTACATCTTCAACGATGGTGTATGTTTTGGAATAATCTCAGGTGTTTCCAAAACTTACCCCTTTATAATTCAATTTATCTAGCTTGTAGATATTAGAAAGCTTGCTCGCTTACAAAATTAGAAGGTCGGAGAGAGTGTTGACTGGCGTGGATGTTCAGTAGACAATATATATGATATTGTGCTCTTATTAGTACAAGTGGGAGACCAATGGAAGAGGTGACATTTAGATTTTGAAGACCGAAAACTTAAAAAAACGTTTTAACAGGCATACAATTTTAGAAATTCCAACTTTGCGTAGTTTTCGTATTTTTGCCATATCTTTTTACTCTGTTATTGGATTGAGGCAATTCCATTTTCAGATGAAAGAAGATTCAATTCCTCGCAACTTTGTAGATGGAATTCCAGTTCTGACGTTTTGGATGCCGCAACTGAGGATGAAACCATCATGTTTTGCATGCAAGCTTGATTTGTCAAGTTGTCAAGCTTAAATTTATTTGTCAAAGTTATCAAGCTTAAAAATTTATTAAGTTTGACCGAAAAAATAATAATTTAGCAAAACGACAGTTCACATTTCAGTGGATTGTCTATTTGCTTTTGCTTTTGCATGCAAAAGCAAATGTAAAAATAATTGTGGTGTTGAGCATCTTTCCTATAAATAAAGGTGTTGAGTACTTTTCTCAAGGAGCGAAGCATTTTTCATAAATTTCTCTTGAGAATTTATGGAGAGCCTCAACTTGATTTCCAATAATGCAAGAAATAGTAGGACAACTAAGTTATTTGTATTTCAAAGTATTATTGGTCGAAAGAATGAACTTGTTTGTTCAGCTAGAAAAGCTCTCTCTTACCCGTGTTTCCTTTTATCAGTGCACAAGTCTTGCAGAAATTTGGTATAACATGTTACTTATTTGATAGCATTTTATAAAAGAATATTGACATTCACTTGTTTTGAATATTTCATATATTTTTGGGGAATTGTTCAATTTTTTTAAATGCTTGAGGAAATTGAGGTGCATGTGAAAAATCATTATATCCTCAACGGTAGGTATTGGGTCATCAACTCCTTCTTTACCCTCAGAAGCCGACTCATTTTCAACTTCATGAGGTTAAGAATCTGTCTCTTGATGACCTTACCACTACTAAGAGTAATAACTAATTTAACTTGGTCTATGTGTTGACTACCAGAACTACCTTCGTGAGAGTTTTGATGACTCTTGGTTCGGTTGTGGTTGTGGTTGTGTATGAAACTTTCTTTTCTCATGAATGACTAATGTAGATGTGAATTTGGAAAATGTATCTTTCAGATCGCTCAATGTTTGTACGGTTTGGTTATTGATGGCTCTCTGTTTCTCGATGAATGCATGCAAGGTATCTTCAAGGGTTTTCCTATGGGTGGGACATATGGTGCATAATTCTGAGAATTTTGGAAATTTCGGTGTACCTAGGGAGGTTATTGCAATGTTTGTGCTTGGTTATCATTCTTACAACTGAAGTTTGGATGGTTTCTCCAACCAGAATTATAGAATTGGGAATATGGGTTTGGATTTGGTCTCTTGAAAGTGTTTATGGAACCGACTTGGTCATGAAGACATTCTTGTAGCCTACATGCTTGTAGGGCTAGCAAGGTTGGGAAAATTTGTGTGACATGTTCATTTGAATTACACATATGACTTGTAATTTCTTGAATTGATTTCACACGATTACTCTTCCTCATTTCAAATGCCTCAATTTTTTTAGCTAGATATGCATATTTGGCTGAAAGGTCATGGTTTTCCTTAAGGTTGAACATACATCTACCAAATGACTGCGGTTTAATAGACGACTCATAAGTGTCAACTGTATCCCAGTGTTGTGCATTTTCTGTTATGTATTCTAAGTAATCTAGTGCATCTTCGGGACTTTTGTTCATAAATTCACATTATATATCATTTCCATTATTTGTTTACTTTGGGGTGCTAAACACTCGTAGAAGTAGGAAACTGACCTCCATTGTTCAAACTCGTGATGTGGGCAAACATTTAGCATTTCTTTAAATCTCTCCCAACATTGATAAAGTGTTGCCCCCGACTCTTGTGTGAAAATTATAATTCTCTTCTTAAATCAGAAATTACTCATGCAAATCATCCCATGTTCTGATGGATGATTGTCAAGAGTGAATTCTCAAGAGAGAATTATGAAAAATGTTTCGCTCCTTGAGAGAGGTGTTGAGCACCTCAATTTGTAGGAGAGGTGCTCAGCACCTCAATTATTTTAGCATTTGCTTTTGTAACTTGCAAAAGCAAATGGACAATTATTAATTTTGTCAAACCTTGTGAATTTTAAAGCTTGATAATTTTGATAAATAAATGACGACTAAAAGTGTAAAATGATAATTTCTATCCTTTATTAAAGGTTGCCTATTGTACATTTGTACTCATAGAATTTGTTACTATAATTGCTTAATACTTAGTTTGTGGTTTGCTTAGAAGTAGCACTCAATGCTATGGTTATTGTTAGTTTCTTGTTGCTTGGCTTTGTGTTTGTTTGTTTCTTTGGGTCTAATTTTAATAGGTCAATGCTCGCTTTAAGAGAAAATATAGCCATGTTCTTTTCTATGATTAGCATGATATTCTCTTTTGCATGCTGCTTCTACCACCACCCACTGAGGACTTCCATTTTCACATCAAATATACAACATGTCATGATATAGAGTAAGCCAAGAACGTAGCATTTTCTGTGTACTTGGTTTGTTTACATTGATTATATGGGTGTGCACTTTTTCATTAGATAGATTCGGGTGCCTCTGCAATTTTTTGGGCTTGGCGGGCTATCGTATGGCATTTTAAGAGTGCGTTTGGTAGAGAATGTTGTCAGAGAGTATCAGTTAGGGAACAAACACTAGAGTATAAGTTAGCGTTAAAAAATAGTTTATGTTGTGAGATAATGATTTTGTGAGCGTTAACGCTAGCTTTAAAGTAGGTGTTTGGCAGAGCGTCGAAACGCTAGCGTTAACGCTCTACCAAACGAAGGGTTAAGTCTCATATTCTATCTTGTAGACATAATCTTCTCTTCAATGGAGTTCGTTTTTGTAACTGTGAGATATATTATTATTATTATTTTTTGTAGATGTTCTTGGATCAGCCATTGGGTTTTCTGTCTTCACAGTTCTTCTACTCTCATGGGCATTGACATTTGCCATCGGAGGGGAGCATCTCTTCGGCTCCGTTTGGGATAAACTAGTAATGTATAATGTTGCCGAAAGATTTGGTTTGACAGGTTGGAGCTAACTAAGTCGTAAATTGTTTTCGAGCTATTCAAGTCTTAAAAACTCGTTTTCTATTTTTCTCAATTAGTAAAAGAACATTCTCTATTGAAGCCATTTTTCTCCAGTAGTGAAAGAACATTATCTGTTGAATCTATTGGCCTATCCACAATGTACAATAAATAGCGTGTGAATTTTTGCCCTTTTAAAATTATATATATATATAATAGTCATTCTCTAATGAGGACATTCGATGTCGTGATAAATAAAAAAACACATAGTTTCCGATACAATTTTTTTAGCACGCCCTCATATATATATATAGAGAGAGGGGTTATTGATTTAAACTAATCAAATGATAGATATTCAAAATTAATTAAAAAAAAATTAATGATGTAGATTTATCCATCATTATCTACTATTAGATTGATTTAAATCAATAATTAAAAATTGATGTTTGGAATTATGTCAAAAATTTAAGTTAAAATATCTCCGCACATGTCGTATGAAAAATGTAGGTTTGGGCAGCTAAGATAAAATCAAATGAATCGGAAACAAAAGCTTCAATAAGATTTTCTTTAATTTTTCAATTTTTTTTTTTGAGAAAGTTTTGTTTAACGCAATAATCATGTGTTTACTTACTATCTATTTACTCACGAATTTGAACCCTAAAAAATATTTTGGTAAAAAAAAAAAAAGAATAATGTTATATAGATCAGAATTTTCTCCAAACACGGTTTGTAATGAGAACAGAAATGAGTACATTTTTTTTTTAATTTGAAATCAACTGTTAAAGTCTAATTGGATTAGACCCAGTCAAAGTTCCGGTTCGAAGCCGAAACTGAATCAGATGGAATCGTAAGGTTACAGTTCCATTCAATTCCGATTCCAAAACTAGAACCGAACTGGAATCCATTTCGGTTCGTCTATGATTCCATATTATGTGGAACTGTAACCTTAATGTTCGGTTCGGTTTGGAATCAGAACCAAATTACATTTTTCTTTTTTTCCTAAAATAAAGACTTAAACCAGGATTGAACGATTTTTTCCGGTTCGGTTCTGGTTCGGTCCGATTCTACGATTTCAGCTTCTTGAAATCGTGAATCAGACGGTTCGGTATTCTATATGTAAGATTTTGGGTTAGAGCGGAAGCATTCATGTGACTGTAATTTAAAATTTTCTTCCAAAATCATTTTAATGATCGTGGTTATGTCGCTATTGATGTAAACAAACTACGCTAATAAAATTAATCACTATTAATTTAAACATGCATGCAAATAATTTTATTCATCAATATAAATAAAATTCATCAATAACAAAACATATTTGAATGTGTTTATTCTTTTCTCGAGTCATTCTTGAATTTTCCCTTGTAGTAGTGCATCAAACGTTGCACCTTTAGTTGTCACACTAGATTTCTTCTATGAACAAATATCTCACACTTTGAGAATAAAGAAAATAATTTTCTTTATTGGATGGTTGAAGTCTATATTAGAGATCAAAGAAACCATCTTTCTTTGAATTAATCTTAAAACAAATTTGGAACAACACATGAGAAAGAGAAAGAGAGTAAGAATTCGGTCAAAGGGAGAAAACTTCATTCCCTTGGCCGGATATATCATATATTTATAACATACAATTTGCCTTGTTTGTATCCCAATACAACAAGGACAATGCAAGATATCTCAAAATCAAATTTGGTATCTTTAATATTCTTTCCCAAATTAAAATAGGAAATTTAACTAAATAAGTCTTCCTTATTTAATCTAAATTAGGATTTACCTAATTAGGGTGTTAGTCCACTAATTAAGACACAATAGATTAAAGATTATTTTGGCCCAATAATTAATTAATTATTCTTAATACTAATTTTAACTAACTATTAATTAAAATTATATTTAATTCATTTAATATAAATATCAAATATTTATTTAATTAGTTAAATTTAAATTTTATTTTATATTTCAAATTTATTGATCAAATTAATATTTTTGAAATATTTCGAATGTCGTAATCTTATTAGGAAATCTTATTTTAATTGAAAATCTAATTTTTAAATTAATTGCCAAAATAATCACTTATTAACTTTTAATAAACATCATTGTACTTGTAACATAGACGAGAACTGTATTTGTGCGACTGTCCTAGGTTAATTATCGAGTAGTAGTGATATGTTATTAACTCTTTAATATTTCATTTATATGATATCCTATATACCATTGATTAAACGTCTACCAACATGTCATGACTCATAGTCGATGAATGAAGTGAGAAAAATATATGAACCTATTATAATAAAATTCGAGCATGTCATCACATTCCTTTCTGATATTTATGTTCTTTATCGAGTCTGGGATCATGGTTAGGTCAAATCGTTACCACTCGATATATATCAAAGTCGATCTTGTGGACTTGATATCTCTAAGATATCAACTGCTTTGGCCTAAGACTTATATCCACATCTTTGCATTCCCTTAGAATATCTCTAGTTTTTATTATCAAAGCTATCAGATCCATTCTTGAAGCACACATGACTTCATACGTTATTAGTTCACTACCATATAATATTTATTCATATGACGTGGATAGTCGAATGATGATATACTAGTGAATTATGAGTATTATAGTACAAGTCAACATGTGATCTCAGGTCAGAGGATATAATGACACTAATGTATTATTACGAAGATCAATGACCTTAGATAATATTATTGTAGGCATTGCATTTTCGCATGTGAAACCCGATGAGGAGTCTTATTTGGAGACAACTACCTTTTGAGTCACGGAAGCCGCGGGAAACGGATATCGGAAGGGGAAATTCAGAATAAACAAGCTCACTGTCTTCGTTAGTGCTGCGTTCGCTACTTCGTTCGAACGGAAAACAGATTGCGGGTGTTCGTGTCGCGTTCGAGGACGCGTTCGAACGGTGTCGGTAATCTGGTTTTGCTGCTAGCCTCACGCCCAGCCCATTTAACTCCCCAAAGCCCATAAAACACATCCCAAAATAAATAAATAAATATTAAATTAAATATTAAACATTAAAATAAAACATTTAAACCATTTACCAATTAAAATAAACAATTACCAACTTAAACTAAAATCATGCCTAAATTAAACAAATCACATACTAAATCAAAATATAGTCATACCAAATTAAAATCAATCATAACCAATTAAAGCCAATCATATATTTGACTTCCTAATCTAATAAGATATTTACCAATCTAAAATATTTGTATTCCTAAACCAACACAAATTAAATATTACAACTTCCTAATTTAAAATATTTTGTCCCCCCTCAATCTTGTGTATACCTTTCTCATCTCTCCTAATTTGGAAACAAGATCTCTTCCTTGTGAGAAAAGGTGAAACCCTAGCCATCTTCTATATAAACAACCCCTACCCAAAGCCATTCCTCCTCTCCACACAACACAAATCACGCCCAAGCTTTGACACATAGAATTCACACCCAAACTCTCTCAAAATCTCTCTAGACTCTCCTTACACACCCAAGACTAAACAAAGGAAAAACACCAAAACAACCCTCAATACAACCACAAATACAGCCCCTAACCACCACTGAAAACCCCCTCCGTAAACCCCCCACACATCACCGAAACAGCCACCTATACAGCAGCCCTTCACCACTGAAAATTACCATAAAAACCACATTGTATTACACACCCAAACAGCAGCAAAATCACCTTAACAGCAGCCCAAATCCTTAAAAAACAGTAACATAAAAACTGCATAGATAATCTTAAGAATAATCACATTTAATTGCACTAAGAACCCACACAAACTTGGAATAGTTCTTTGAAAACGTTAAAACAGGTGGCCCGTGCAGTGAGCAGCAAGACCGAGGCCGAATAGGAGCAGAACGGAGTTCGAACCGCAAGCAAAACATCAAGGTAGTGAGCTAGGACGCTGAACCAGTGAACCAGAAAAGTTGCGGAGCTTTACCCCCTTTTCGAAATTCGTGGAACGCGAGTCCGAGAGACAGCTTAAAAGGTTAGACCTGAAGGTATCTTTCACACTTGTTTTCCTTTTCCGCATTATTTATTAAGTATTACTTGTATGATTGTAATGTTGAAATGTGTGTTGTGGTCTTTGAGTAGATAAATATGCATGAATTATGAGATGTAATATGTTGTGGGTATTGGATGAATGAGAGATGTGTCAACTCTCGCGGTATATCGGATGGAAACCCGGACATAAATTTCATAGCCGATTCCGAATGGACGGTAATATGATCTGTACTCGGGCCACAACTCCACGTACCGCTTGAGTAAACGGCACCATCTCTCTTTCGTTGTGTTGCTTTTTTTTTATTTAGTTTTCTTTACTTAAATTCAATATGTTGCTTATTTATGCATGATTCAATCAAGCGCATGGGCTTAGTGAGTTAGTCCAAAGGTCCTCCATTTGGGAGACAAAGAGCCGAAAAGGCCACCTTTGTGACACTACTTCGCCGCGCCGGTTGATGTGTGTTCGGTTGGATGCGAGATACGTTCAATCGGGCATACTTAGTTTGATATTATTGAGTTTATCTTTTATGCATGGTTCAATCAAGCGCATGGGCTTAGTAAGTGGAATGAAAGATCCCTTATGGGGAGGGGTTAAAACCTGTTACCACGATGCTTTGCCGCGCCGGTTGATGTGTGTTCAGATTGGATGTAAGATGTGTTCAATCGGGCATACTTGGTTGATAGGATTGGTTCTATTTTTGTATGTGTGATGTGACGCGCATGGGCTTAGTACGTTGGTCTAAAGGTCCTCTCTTTGAGAGATCAAGAGCCCCAAAAGGCCACCTTTACGGCAGTGTTTCGCCGCGCCCCTTTATTTTGTGTTTATGTATTGCATCCCATTTCATGCATCAGGTCCGTGTCCGTTCGAACGCGTTCACGAACGCAACTCGAACGTGCATACATTTTGCCTTATCATGCATCAGGTCTCATTTCCGTTCTAACGCGTTAACAAACGCCATACGAATGTGAGCATTCTGTTTCATTTCCGTTCAAACGCGTTAACAAACGCTATACGAACGCGAGCATTCTGTTTCATTTCCGTTCGAACGCGTTTACGAACGCTACTCGAACGTGAGCATTCTGTTTCATTTCCGTTCGAACGCGTTTACGAACGCTACTCGAACGTGAGCATTCTGTTTCATTTCCGTTCGAACGCATTTACGAACGCTACACGAACGTGCACACACTGAACTGAGTCTGTCTTATCATATTCATGCATAATTGCCTCTTGGTTGATCTTTCTTATGCAAATGTGTTAATGTATTACAAGCTTATGTCATTTGAGTATTATTTCTTGCGGTATATCGGATGGAAACCCAGACGTAAATTCCGTAGCCGATTCCGAATGGACGGTAGTGCGGTCTGTACTTGGGCTACAATTCCACGTACCGCTTGGAAAAGTTCCCATATGTGTGCTTGTATGGTCAATATGTGTGCTTGTGTTTTCCTGAATGTGATATGTAAATAAAGTTGTATGTTCGCTACTATCTTGATATATGTTAAGCATGCAATTTTAAATGTGAGATATATGTGAAAATGTGCACATAAGTTTTATTTTGCATATGAGAATTTAGAAGCATGATACTCTTGGAAATAAGTGTTACTTAAGCTTAATTAAATTATTACATGAATCTTTTCATTACAAGTGACATAAGTAAGAGACCATTCCGAACCCAACGGTTTGAGGTCTTCCCTTGCGAGGGGTGAGTGCGGCCTTAAATCTTTGTCCCGGTTCACACCGGGTGGCGACTCCATGTTATGTAATTCCTCCCAACTAGGCCGCGAGCCTAGGAACAGCGTCGCCCAGGTTCTGTGTTCCCACAATTATCATGTGATCTTACACTTATGTGGTCGAATTCGATAGTTCATTATACCAATGAAAATATATATCGTTTGTGTCTTTATGATATGAGACTCATCATCAATTCTATTAACATCAAATGTCAGTATAGGCGACACACAACAGTATTGGTTAAGTGATATGTTATTGTCTTGTATAATAATCATAATTTACCAAGAACTTAATTTGAGACTAGTTCATATAAACCTCGTTGACTCTCATAATCACAATCGTCTTTTAGATTAATGATATTCATTTGACATAATGTTGTTGGAGTTTGTGCTTGTAACGCCAATCCGAATAATGCATTGTACATTGTATTTTATTATTTATTAATAAAATAACTATATTTTCATTTCAATCTTGTTAATGGTAATGTCATTATGCATATTATATTGATATATAAATATTCTAAAAATGACATCGATCTTAGAATAGTCATATAGTAATACTGAATACTGGGTGGTATAAAATTGGGATAATATTACTACTATAAACTATTTTTAAAGTAAAATATTTATAGTCGTTGGTTTTGGAATACAGTCGAATTCCTATAACCTAGAAGACTAGCACATGTCGTATATTGAAATTTGAGTTTCAATTGTTTAACCCGATGTACCATGAGAAAAAGAAGCTCATATAGACATGTGAGTATTCGTTGGAGCGTATACTGAATGACTCATAGGTGATTCCTAATAGTTGAAAGTATACACCATCGTCAATAGGAATCTCATTGAGTCGAGTAACATATGTGATCCTTTGACTATATGATAACATTGATTTTGTGTATGATCCTCCATACTTTGATGCCATATATGTCAAAGACCTTTCATGGTCTGACCGCTAGATGTTCGTTGGGTGTGAACCGATGCATTCATTAATCAAGTGCGTATCAAGATAGGATCTGTCGGCCTCGTATGTGTACCATAAGAGGTTTATGTATCTATGTAAATCACGATTCTTAATAGGGGTGGGCAAAAAAATCGACCGAACCGAACCAAACCGCAAATCGAACCAAATCGAACCGAATTTACGATTTTTTTCCTAACGGTTCGGTTTGCGGTTCGGTTAAGGAGCTAATCCGAACCGCACCTGTTAAACCGAACCGAACCATTATAATTAAAAAAATTATATATTTTTATAAAAAAATTGTATTTTTCTTTTAATTTTATTATATGTTTTCTTTTTATTAGTATGTTAATATTTTTATTCTTAAATTTTTTGTTAATATATTTATTTGTTAATACTTTTATTCTTCAATTTATTTGTTATACTTTTATTCTTAAATTTTTGTTTTATGGTAGCATCATTATTCCTGAAAGTAAGATGTTTGATTTGTTTCTTAATTAGAATGATGGTAGCATCATTATTCGAGGTAATTTTTTAAAAATACAAGAATTAATTGTGCCTCATTTTTCAATCATTTATGGAGTGCATGTGTTCCCTGAAGTCACAGCTTACACCCTAACACTTCATAATATTTGTTGGATAAAATATTTTTTTTTTCACTTAAATGGATGAAAATTTGTTTTAAATATAATAATTCGTAAACCGAACTAAACCAATCCGTAAACCGCTGGTTTAAAAAATTTTCAATTCGAACCAACCGTTATTTAATGGTTTGATTTGAGAGGTAAAAAATCTGAACCGTAAAATATGGTTTGGTTCGGTTTTTAGCAAAAACCGAACCAAACCGAACCGCGCCCACCCCTATTTCTTAATACTTTGGCCAAAGTCGATCACCTAAGGTGGATCACATATATCAGAAATGATGTTCTGGTTAGTTGTAAAGAATTGTGGACATGTCGACATGAGATGTGCTCATCGGAAACTTGACAGTGTAATCTATGTTTCCTAAGCACAACTCGAATATGCTATGACGGTGGGATTGCTAAACACATGTGATGACCTCAACTTGTATAGTTCAGAAAGGTCGTTCGTGTTCTCCGCGAATTCGGAGGTGGTCGAATTGCGTATATATAAACTAAGCTTATATGATGAATGTGTCTGGACTTAGAGAGTCCCACAATATGAAGTGTACTCGTTGAGCACTTGGATAGCCGATAATTTTTTATAATAAATAATATTTGATATTATTATTATCAACTAAAATAATTAAGTGTTATTGGATAATATTAATTATTTACTTTTACCCAATTGGATTAATTGCATTCATCCAAAATCACACAATGATTTTGTTGTAATTTCATAAATATCTCTATCATTGGAGGATATTTTGATAATTACAAATATATAATAATATGTGTATTTGACTTAATTTAATTGGATTAAATCAAACTGGTAGACAAATGTGGAAAAATTATATTATGTTGTGGGACCCAACTGCTGTGAGAGAGATGATATATACACCCGAAATATGATATACTATCTCGACAAATGTGATTAGTCACACCTAATTTATACATATTTGGATAAATTAGATTAAGCTCATCTAATATCCCTGAATTAGAATGCCAATTTTATTGTCATCCTGTTGACTGCTGATTTTGGTCTCAGGATAATATGGGAATATCACTCCCGAGGAAATCCTCCTTCAATAGTGAATTTGTTTGGTTATGGGGGACCAAAAGCAAACTTAGCAAAAGACAGATAAATGCACCAATCAACAAGGAGATTTAACGTGGTTCGGCGGATCTTGGTCCGACCTACGTCCACGGGCACAAACAGGATGATACTTTTTATTACTGAAATATGCTTCTCGGATCTCTTTTGTGTTTACAAGTCAGAGCTTGATGATTCTGATGCCCACTTTTTACCTTCAACTTGTTACCCCCTTTACCTATGCTCTACCCTCCTATTTATAATAGTGTAGAAATCATATTCCTATTTGTACAAGAATTTCCTAGTTGAAACAATTTCGTTTCCCATAAGGATTCCTAATCAAAACTGTTCCCTTTTCCCATAAGGATTCATAATCAAAACTACATTTACTTCATTTATCCTATTAGGATATTAACTCACCAGTTTTCCTCATGAAAATAGGATAACTTGTCATCTTATCCACAAGGATAGGGTATTATCTTCAGGAGCACGTCTCGCTATATGGTCGGTCTTCATGAGGTCGGTCACAATAGTTTTTTGTACTGAGAGTGCTGCTGTCGACCTGATAATTGCCCGGTCATCCAATCTTTAAGTGGTCGGGTTAACGATCTTAAGTGCTCGGCCCCTGACTCATGTGGTCGGGTCGGTATTAATGATCCGGACCAATAAGGGAATTACCCTTTTACTCATGTCGTGCTGCTTAAATGACATAGTGCCCGGAAAACACCATCAACATCCGTCCCCTAGTTCTCGGTTCCAACGAGTATACAAGTTGGTGCCGGGAACTATAAAAAGATGGTGTGCTGATCGCCTTGCTGGTGGTCGCTCCAGAAATCACAGAGAAAAACGCATTGGCTGCAAATCTGGTCATTCCTGCCACCTTCATGTGCTCAGTCAACGGGGATCCCGATATCTACCCGTGGAGACAATGCTTTGCCCTTATGCTGACGACGACCGACTCGGTGGGACGTAACCCGACCCCGAGCTGAAGTGAACACTTGGCTCCAGGGCAAATGTTACGTCCCCAGACCAAAAGGACTGACTCGGTGGGACAAGACCCGACCCCGAGCTGAGAAGAACACCTGGCCCTGGGGGGTTGTCACGTCCCCAGGCCAAAAGAACGGACTCGGTGGGACGTAACCCCACCCCGAGCTGAGATGAACACTTGGCCCTGGGGGAATGTTACGTCCCCAGACCAAAAGGACGGACTCGGTGGGACACGACCCGACCCCGACCTGAGATGAACACTTGGCCCTGGGGGAATGTTACGTCCCCAGACCAAAAGGACAGACTCGGTGGGACACGACCCGACCCCGAGCTGAGATGAACACTTGGTCCTGGGGGAATGTTATGTCCCCAGACCAAAATGACGGACTCGGTGGGACACGACCCGACCCCGAGCTGAGATAAAGACTTAGCCCTGGGGGAATGTTACGTCCCCAGACCAAAAGGACGGACTCGGTGGGACGTAACCCGACCCCGAGCTGAGATGAACACTTGGCCCTGGGGGAATGTTACGTCCCCAGACCAAAAGGACAGACTCGGTGGGACACGACCCGACCCCGAGCTGAGATGAACACTTGGTCCTGGGGGAATGTTATGTCCCCAGACCAAAATGACGGACTCGGTGGGACACGACCCGACCCCGAGCTGAGATAAAGACTTAGCCCTGGGGGAATGTTACGTCCCCAGACCAAAAGGACGGACTCGGTGGGACGTAACCCGACCCCGAGCTGAGATGAACACTTGGCCCTGGGGGAATGTTACGTCCCCGGACCAAAAGGATGGACTCGGTGGGACACGACCCGACCCCGAGCTGAGATGAACACTTGGCCATGGGGGAATGTTATGTCCCCAGACCAAAAGGAGCCGACTCGGTGGGACGTAACCCGACCCCAAGCTAAAAGAAAGACTTGGCTCTGGGGAAATGTTACATCCCCAGTCCAAAGAAGCCGACTCGGTGGGACGTAACCCGACCCCGAGCTAAAAGAAAGACTTGGCTCTGGGGGAATGTTACATCCCTTGTCCAAAGAAGCCGACTCGGTGGGACGTAACCCGACCCCGAGCTGAAAGAAAGACTTGGCTCTGGGGAATATTACATCCTCAGTCCAAAGAAGCCGACTCGGTGGGACGTAACCCGACCCCGAGCTGAAAGAAAGACTTGGCTCTGGGGAATATTACATCCCCAGTCCAAAGAAGCCGACTCGGTGGGACGTTACCCGACCCCGAGCTGAAAGAAAGACTTGGCTCTGGGGGAATATTACATCCCCAGTCCAAAGAAGCCGACTCGGTGGGACGTAACCCGACCCCGAGCTGAAAGAAAGACTTGGCTCTGGGGTAATATTACATCCCCAGTCCAAAGAAGCCGACTCGGTGGGACGTAACCCGACCCCGAGCTGAATAAACCATAAGGCCTCGATGGAATAAAATCCAGATCCGAGCCGATTAACCAAGCGGTCTCGGCGGAACGAAATCCAGCCCCGAGCCGAATAAACAAGTGGCCTCGGCGGAACGAAATCCAGCCCCGATCCGAATAAACAAGTGGCCTCGGCGGAACGAAATCCAGCCCCGAGCCGAATAAACAAGTGGCCTCGGCCGAACGAAATCCAGCCCCGAGCCGAATAACCAAACGGCCTCGGCGGAACGAAATCCAGCCCGGAGCCGAATAAACATCGGCCTCGGCGGTACAAGAGCAGACCCGAGCCAGGAAGAAACATCGATCTCGACGGTACAAGAGCAGACCCGAGTCGGAAAGAAACATCGGTCTCGGCGGTACAAGAGCAGACCCGAGCCGGAAAGAAACATCAGTCTCGGCGGTACAAGAGCAGACCCGAGCCGGAAATAAACATTGGTCTCGGCGGTACAAGAGCAGACCCGAGCCAGGAAGAAACATCGATCTCGGCGGTACAAGAGCAGACCCGAGTCGGAAAGAAACATCGGTCTCGGCGGTACAAGAGCAGACCCGAGTCGGAAAGAAACATCGGTCTCGGCGGTACAAGAGCAGACCCGAGTCGGAAAGAAACATCGGTCTCGGCGGTACAAGAGCAGACCCGAGCCGGAAATAAACATCGGTCTCGGCGGTACAAGAGCAGACCCGAGCCGGAAAGAAACATCGATCTCGGCGGTACAAGAGCAGACCCGAGTCGGAAAGAAACATCGGTCTCGGCGGTACAAGAGCAGACCCGAGCCGTAAAACATATATCAACAAAACGGACTCGGCGGTACAAGAGCAGACCCGAGCCGTAAAACAAATATCAAAACCATTGTGTGAGCCATAATAAAAAAGCATAATCAAATGTCAACCTAAGACAGAAAATGTCTTACTCACCTTTTTGGGATCTGTTGCCTTCCGCTTTTTCGCCTCTTTTCCGACTGGCTCCGGCTTCAAGCCCCTCATTATTCGTCTCTTCCATCCTCTCCAGTTTGTCCATCATGGATTTTAGAAGGATTTGATTTTCCTCCCTATCTTTCTTCATATTTTCCTCCATCTTCTCCATCCAATCTGCTGTTGAACTCCCTGACGACCAGTGATTTCCATCTTCTGCCATCGTCTTACTACGCGAGCTGCTTTTTGTAACATTCCCCACAGACGGCGCCAACTGTTGACTGCTGATTTTGGTCTCAGGATAATATGGGAATATCACTCCCGAGGAAATCCTCCTTCAATAGTGAATTTGTTTGGTTATGGGGGACCAAAAGCAAACTTAGCAAAAGACAGATAAATGCACCAATCAACAAGGAGATTTAACGTGGTTCGACGGATCTTGGTCCGACCTACGTCCACGGGCACAAACAGGATGATACTTTTTATTACTGAAATATGCTTCTCGGATCTCTTTTGTGTTTACAAGTCAGAGCTTGATGATTCTGATGTTCACTTTTTACCTTCAACTTGTTACCCCCTTTACCTATGCTCTACCCTCCTATTTATAATAGTGTAGAAATCATATTCCTATTTGTACAAGAATTTCCTAGTTGAAACAATTTCGTTTCCCATAAGGATTCCTAATCAAAACTGTTCCCTTTTCCCATAAGGATTCATAATCAAAACTACATTTACTTCATTTATCCTATTAGGATATTAACTCACCAGTTTTCCTCATGAAAATAGGATAACTTGTCATCTTATCCACAAGGATAGGGTATTATCTTCAGGAGCACGTCTCGCTATATGGTCGGTCTTCATGAGGTCGGTCACAATAGTTTTTTGTACTGAGAGTGCTGCTGTCGACCTGATAATTGCCCGGTCATCCAATCTTTAAGTGGTCGGGTTAACGATCTTAAGTGCTCGGCCCCTGACTCATGTGGTCGGGTCGGTATTAATGATCCGGACCAATAAGGGAATTACCCTTTTACTCATGTCGTGCTGCTTAAATGACATAGTGCCCGGAAAACACCATCAACACATCCAAAATTAGATTTTTAGGATAAGAAATTCCAAAAAATTCAAACAGAAAACAGAAACAAGTGAAAAAGATTGGGAGCTGAAAAATTCAATTTTCTATCTGCGCTTGTTTCTTTTTCTATATATATATATTTTTTAATGAATTATATGTTTATCTCAGTTGGGTTTCTTTATTAAGTTGCATACATTACGAGGAGGGTTCGATATTCAGGTCACAATTGAATAACTTTACCGTTTTACCCAGGCTCATTTTGATAGTTTTGAAGAAAAATAAAAAATTGGTATGGCATTGTATTTTGTAATATGGGATAATGAAAATGAAATTTTATTTCGGATAATGAATTATCATGAACACATATTGGTCCCCAATGGGCGTGGCTTGGTGGTGTAGGGTTTAAGATCTCATCTTGAGGTTCTGAGTTCGAATTCAGAGAGTGCGATTTTTATAAGAGATTGGGACAACCAGAAATTTTACCGGCTCCACTTAAGCCCGTAAGGAGTGATTTGACGGTGGTGTTTCCAATGATTTTAAAAAAAAAAATTGAACACAGACTGTTCAAACCAATTATATAAGTGTAATTTTATCAGCCCAAATTTTATGTCTGCTGAGCCCAATTATTATATTTGCTTCTAAAATCAAAACAAGCCCACAGCCCATGCACAAATTTCATTAAATATTATTTTTAATTTTTATTGTGTAGGGTGAAAGTGGTGAAGTAGAGCAGAAGCTGCAGAACGCAAAGTCTTGAAAATAAAACAAAAAAGGGAAAAAAAGAAGAAGGTAATTTTATATTTAGCCCTAATCACTAATTTAGTTTTAGATTTTCAGTAATTCAAATTAAATTTATTTAAGTTTCAATCAGTGATTCCCGCAAGCTAAGTTTTGAGCGGTCATCTTTATAGTTTTAATTCAAGCCCGTTTGGTTACTTTGTGTCTTTTTACAACCTGAGATAATTTCCTGATGAATTTTTGATTTTCTGTTATCAAAATATTTCTGGAAATGAAACTGAGAGTTTATGTATTACATTTACCTGCTTTGGTATTTTAAAATAGTTCGTTTTATTGGTTTTTGGTATTATATTATGTTCTGAAATTTTGCAGATATGGTTCTAAATGTAATGCTGATTATATAGTACATTAACAAGTGGGATTATAGGAGATGGATATAGTTGAATCTGTATTTGATATTCAAGTGCAAGACCCGCCGGTGGAGGATTTCTCTTCTGTTGATTTGACATGGACTAAGTTTGGCACGGCTGAGCACCATGATGAAGTGGCACTAATTCCTTATGCACGAGTTGATTCATTTATTATTGGAGAGTGCACTAATGTAGAATGCCCGACAAGGTTTCATATTGAGAGGGGAAGGAAAAGATCAAGGGGAAGCTTGAACGAGTACAAGGAAGACGATTATTTGGAATATAGACTGTAAGTTTCATACTTGTGATTTTGTGTAACATATGTAAACACATATAGGCTGTATTTCTGAACTATTGCATTTCGAGGGCAGGAATGAGTGCATTTATCATTTGTAGCATGGAATTTTAATTTTTTCCCCCAACTTTGTGGGATTAGAAATTGTCCAGTAGTCGTACCATAAATTAAGAACTTTGAAGCATTGACTTTTCTGCTTCATGTGAGGTTAAAGTCACTCCAAAGTTGATACAAACTTCGTTTTCTGTTTGCTATTTTCCCCCTAAACATCTGAATTTGCCTTTACCTGGTCATGGTGATACTTTAAAGTAATATTTGTCACTCCAAGTGCTTCTGTAATTAATGGCATAGCTGGAACTTGGCAGCCTATAATGGACGGAAACACATTTAAAGTTAATCTAACATTTCAATATCATGTTTGGTTGAGAATAGACCATATGAGTACTTAAACCCAGATGTATGTCAGTGCACACACCTGATAATTTTTGTTCTAATATTTCTGTATTATTTTTAAGGTATTGGTGCTCATTTGGTCCTGAAAATTATGGGGAAGGTGGTGGCGTGTTACCTAGTCGAAAGTATCGGTTAAACACCCGAAATCGTGCTGCCAGACCTCAGTCTATGCGAGGCTGTACATGCCACTTTGTAGTGAAGAGGTTGTATGCTCGTCCATCACTAGCACTCCTTATTTATAATGACAGGCGCCATGTCAACAAGGCAGGTTTTACCTGCCATGGGCCCCTTGACAGAGATGCTATTGGCCCTGGGGCCAAGAAAATTCCATATATTTGTAATGAAATTCAACAGCAAACTATGTCTATGATCTATCTTGGCATTCCAGAGGAGAGTGTCTTAGAGAAACACATTGAGGGAATTCAACGATACTGTGGCTCAGATGCAAAAGTCAATAGCCTCGCTTCTCAATATGTCCAAAAGCTTGGGATGATAATCAGGCGGTCTACCCATGAGTTGGATCTAGATGATCAAGCTAGCATCCGAATGTGGGTTGAACGCAATAAGAAATCCATATTCTTTTATCAGGATTCATCAGAAACTGATCCTTTCATTCTTGGGATTCAAACGGAATGGCAGTTGCAACAGATGATCCGTTTCGGCCATCGCAGTATCATTGCAGCAGATTCAACATTTGGCATAAAGCGACTTAAGGTATGCAATTTTTATGTTGATTTACGGTTAGCTTCAGAAGAACTATTTAGGTGGATGTTTAATCCATGTTCTGTCTAATTGCAGTATCCTTTGTGCACACTTCTCGTTTTTGATTCAAGACAACATGCACTGCCAGTTGCATGGGTCGTCACACGTAGCTTTGCAAAGCCTGATGTGGCTAAATGGATGAAAGCTCTTCTTGTTCGAGCTCGGGGCATTGAACCGGGATGGAAAATCAGCGGGTTTCTGATTGATGATGCAGCGGCAGAGATTGATCCCATAAGGCAATTCTTTTACCCTGGAGTTTGATTTCAATTGAAATTCTGCAAGTTTATACTCGTAAAGTTATACTTGGTTTCACTACTTTTTCAGGGAAATATTCGGTTGTCCTGTCATGTTTTCCTTATGGCGTGTTCGTAGATCATGGCTGAGAAACATTGTTAGAAAATGCACCAATTCTGAAATTCAGCGGGAAATTTTCAAACGTCTAGGAAATATATTGTACAGCATATGGGATGGAGCTGATCCTTTTGTTGACTTGGAAGAACTAACTCAGGATTTTGTTGATCAAACTGCCTTCATAGAATATTTCAAGGCCTCCTGGGTGCCTAAGCTAGGTTAGATTTCTCATCTCTCTCTCTCTCTCTCTCTCTCTCTCTTCCACACACAGTCACTTAGAGACAAACAAGCAGCCTCACAGAATATATGCTATATCATCTACTGTTTAAAACTTTGATAGAAAATATTACTATGTTCTCTCTTTGAACAGAGATGTGGCTGTCAACCATGAGAGCTCTTCCACTTGCAAGTCAAGAGGCATCTGGTGCCATAGAAGCCTATCATGTGAAGCTGAAAACCAAATTATTCGATGATTCCCATCTTGGTGCACTCCAGAGAGTTGATTGGTTAGTACACAAGTTGACAACCGATTTGCATTCAAGCTACTGGATTGATCGATATGCAGATGAAAGTGATTCTTTTCAAAATGTTAAAGAGGAATATATTGCGTCAACATCGTGGCATCGTGCTATGCAAATTCCGGATTCTGCCGTTACATTGGATAATAAGGAGCACCTCTTTGCCAAGGTCTCAAGCCAGAAAGACAGTAGTCTAACACATTTAGTGTGGAATCCTGGCTCAGAATTTGCTTTTTGTGATTGTGCGTGGTCAGTGCAAGGAAACGTTTGCAAGCATGTCATCAAAGTCAATATGATGTGTGCAAACAGTGAAGGATATCTGCCTTCGATGTCTTTTCAGTCATTCAGAGAGATACTGATGAACTTGTGGAGAAAACCGATGGATGACTCGGTTGAGCTAGATCTGTCTGTGGCCTGGACCCACAACATGCTTGATCAAATTAAACAACTTGTCGAATTGAGTAATTCAGATGATATAGGTGCAGTGGTTAATAATCTTCCTTTGAAATGGGTTTCCAAGAAAGGCAGGACAACTGTTGGTATACCGTCGTCCACTCAGGCTCTTCCTTCAATTTCTAAGAACTCCACCGCACTTAAAAAAAACCGAAAACGAAAAAGATTGTCAAGATTAAGATGATTGCATAGTTGGAAGTTAAAAGAACTGCTTCATGGATAATTTTGACATCTGATAATTGGCCTTTTTTTGGTGTTCTAGATGAGACCAGCATCTTGTCCTGGTAGAGTTGTATTCTCTCATAAATTTTTTTTTTCTGTTAAGGATTAGTATGACCCAGACCACTGTCAAAGATGTATATTGATGAATGGTGAGGTTTCTTGATGGTTTGATTCGTTTGAAAAGTCTAAAGATGCCATTGAGGAAACTGAAGACACGTCTAGATATTCGTGTTCCTTGCATATTCATCTTTGGGCATGGTCCTGTGCTGATCAATAAGGTAGCAATCGAGACCTGCTCCAGGCTTTAGATGACATTAATGAGCATTTTAACTTTTATTTGTCCTCCTGTTCCTTGCTTTTATGTTTTTTTTGCCATTCTTTCTAATCTGGAAACTCTCCAAGCATATGTTTGTTTAGAAAAAATAGGAACATGGGCAGAATTCATCTTAGAATTGATAGTATGATTTTCGTGTTAGAAAGAATTTCATACAGAAATATATAGCATTTGAGTTATAATAGATTTAATTTTTCTTCATATAATAGATTTATTTTCTTCATGCAGATTATTGTTGATAGTTGAACTTTCATATTTGCACAGTTTAAGAAATAAATTGCATAGTATTCACAAGTAATGTATTTGAAACATGTTAAGTGTTAATATGTCTCAAAGGAGAAATGGATTGTGTCGTGTCACAGGGTTAACATTAGCTCGTTTAGTAAACAGATTATACTAATCGTGTTGTGTTTTTTTCGTTTGATTTACTTCATGTTAAGGTCATCTTGATAGGGTCTGAATTGCAGATCCCTTTAAATGGATGGTGTTTTGATTGATTGATGCCTTCATCTATCTATGTTCACTGGTAATGTGACTTGAACACGACCTGCTAACCCGAATTATCATCTTTTCTGGGGTTGATTTGTGGTTATTTGCAAGAATTGTAGTTTTCTTATACTGTTATATAGACCTCAACATTTGCATTGGATTAGATCAAAGTTCTTATCTAGTGCATTAAATTTATGCTGTAAGCAGGGTCTCGATGTATGCAGTTTTATTCCTATTATTACATATGATGTCTCGATGTATGCAGTTTTATTCCTATTATTACATATGATAAGTGTTTTAAAACATGCCGCCTAGAGGTGCCCGGGTGGCAGATGGTGGGCCACCATGAAAAAAAAACAGAGTTAATGTTTCTGTTTCAACCCTAGCCTGTGATCAGAGCTCAACAAGTTAATGTTTCAAAAGAATCAGGAGGAAATGAAGGAAGGAGAGCTGCCATGGTTCTTCTAGCAGCTACCCTTTTCACCACAGCTGCTGCTTCTTCTTCTTCATCTGCTAATGCTGGGATCATTGAAGAGTACTTTGAGAAAAGAAAAGCCAACAAGTTGATTTATTGATATTGAATGATCATCAGTTTTTACTAAGTTGATGCTCATCAATGGAATGAAATACATTTTTTTTTTTTTTTTTTGCAGGAATTTGAATACAACTGCCTAATTTAATCCTAACGGGTTTAAGATGTTTGTTTCCTCGACTAACACAATAAGTCATTCAAAAGGTCAAACATGGATGTATATTGTTTTTTATTAGATCCCCCAGCGTGTGAACAATATCTAAAATCCTGATCAGTCAGTTCTGGGACACAACTGCCTAATTTAATTCTAACGGATTTAAGATGTTTGTTATCTCGACTAACTCTTCGATTCAGACTTCTTAATCTGCTTATCAACTCCCTCTATTCCTCGCACGTTTGAACAAACTTCGCCTGAACTGACTGCCGCCAAACTTCATATTCTCTGATTTGCTAAGTCAAAAATCGATCTATAATATTTGAATGAACTGTCCGTAATTCTCGAGATAATCTTCTAAGCAGTACAACATTGTATGCCAAAACTATTAAAATATAACAATAAAAAAAAATATGAAATATCGTATGATGAAATACTCTCAATTTCAAAAAACATCCCAATTTAACAATCCCACATCATACCAAGATGTTTTTAAACACATGTAGATTCTTTATCCAACAAATATGAAACACATGAACCCACAAAATATTCCACTTTTAACTCAAATTTTGAACCCAAACTTTTCAGCCTATGAATACCCATACAATTACCAAAATACCCATAAATCTCTCATGCTGCCCACTCATCATCCCCTTCGTCCTCAACTATATCTGGAGCCTGGTTGAGAAATACCAATCAACTTACATCAGAGTTGCCCACGAGCAACACACTGATGGAGAACCACACCTCCACCACTCCTCCAGATAAAGAAACAATTTCCACATCAGGAGCCCCGCCTTCTTCGATCTCCACGACGTAGCAAAACTTGCCACACATGGTATTTTATCCGACATCATTATTTCATTAATTATGATTTATGTTTATATCAACTTAAGTCTTCTCGACTTATTCACTGACTATAAACAAAGACGGGATCTCTTTTCTTTAAATAAAGAGATAGTAAGAATACGAAAAAAAAAAAAAAAAAACTATCTTTCTTCTCATCAAAAAATTACAAGGCCTCTTTTGATGTTACAATTCTTTCTGTAAACTCCAACAAGTGTCCAAATAAGTTCCCATTTACACACATCCCGGAATTGAATGTGTATTCAGCAACCAGTTATAGAAATATATTATTAAAAAAAAATAAAAAATCGTACCTAGTGTTTGGGTACAATACTCCCGTTACAAGAAGAGTCTGAAGAAAGTCTTGATCTCTACAGTCTTTATCCTTTTTTTTCCTCACAGTAAAGAGATTGTTTCTTGAGTTTGAACTTGAGACCAAATGGAAATATTATAAACATAGCAAAACTGTTTAACCGAGAAACCAATCTTGTTGCATAAACCTGTCCAAATCTGCAAGTCTTGACTGCAGAAGTTCAATGTGTACTGAAGCTTGCCGTAGTTTGGTTCATATTGAAGTCCGAGTTTTGCTAAAATCAGGACCATTCCTAAAATCTTCCGTAAATCCAGAATCATCCCCAGAAAGCTCAAGAAAACGAACACCAGGATGAACTTTTGTTCTGTAACTGGGGACATGGCAAAGGGAAAACCTGACTGGTAAAACCTGAAACAAATTGACATTGCCATTTTGCCGACGGGGCTAGGCCTAATAAACTAACATTTTTCATGCAGATATCTTCAAATTGTGTACCTCTAATGCCTGCCAGTATAGGGGGTTTTGTGGTATTTAAACTAACCACATTAACAAAAGAAATACCCTTTATCTTAGGAATGGCTTTCGGATCCCATCCTTCGTCAGGATGGTCATTAGAGCCTCTACTGATCCTTATGGGTATCTTGACTCTCTCCATTTTTATATTACTTATGGTGATATTTGCAATATATCCACCTCTACCTATGTCGGTCTTGATACGAACCCCAGCTGCCGCGTCCCAAACATGCAAATGGTCTACAATCACATTAAAAATCCCTCCAGACATCTCACTGCCTATTCCAACTCCAGAGCAAGTTGGGGTAGTGCCAGAAACTCTTCTTACAACGATATTTGAACTTGGACGTGCCATTGCGATACCATAATGGTCCCATCCGCTCTTCACTGCTACCAGATCATCCCCACTTTCAATGTAACAGTCTTCAATACACACATTGGTGCTCGAGTCTGTATAATGTTTTGTATATGTTTGTAAAACAGACACTTAAAAGACAACGCACACAGGAATTTGCAAAAAAACAAAAAAACAAAATAGGAATCAAGAGAAAATTTATCTACCTGGGTCTATCCCATCAGTATTTGGCGCATTGAGAGGAGCCTGGATTGTCATCCCTTTGATAACAACATTCCTGAAACAAATGCAATGCTACCTATTAGTGCCCTAGTAGAAGACTTGTTCATGAAGTCTCATCAAAATGTAATAAGAAGTGGATGGTAATAACAATTTCTCATGAGTATTATGTTTCTGTTTTGCATTAATGCTAAGCTGTTATGGATGGCCCTTGCACAAGAATACCAAACGATGCTCGGCTGTGGAGAAGTTCTATCTTCGAGGACATCAGGTGGGAGATGGAGTTGTACACTTTTTCTATTAAATTTTTTAAAACAATGTTGTTATGATAAATTTATGAATCAAAAAGAACACAAGGTATTAATTCTAAATATTAAACAATAAACTCGAACAAATTAACTTATATTTGTTTAATGTTTTATCATACCAACAGGCACTATGGAAGACATACAGATAAAAACAACATACGAATGAAAACCGAAAAATGTCGAACCTGCAGTAAACAGGGTGGATAGTCCAAAAGGGAGAATTACGGAAGGTGAGATTAGAGATGAGGATATTATTAGAGTTCATCAGTTCTACAAGATGGCCTCTTGTGTGCTTCAGCGTTCTATTCCACCATAAATCCCACCACATTTTCCCTTGTCCATCAATCGTTCCATTATATCCTGTAAACCCAAATAACTAATCTTATGTACTTAATAGTTAATAATTATCTTGGACCCGAACAATAACTATGATTCACAAGGAATAAAAGGACAAAAAACACACACAAACAAGATATAATAATCAAATTAACATGTAGTTAACATTTTCTTTTACATTTCCTTTTCAAATGACACTAAACAATCAAAAGTAACAACTCTCTTGAGTCCCTTTTCCTTTCCCGCTATTAACAACCAAGGGAAATATAACTATACAAAAGTCTTCTTCTTCTTTTTTTTTTTTTTTAACATTATCATTTTCTGCATGCATGCCTTTTTGACTCTAAGCCACTGGAGTTCCCAAGGTCTTCCCTACACCAGCCTAAAACTAATAAATTTATACAAAATAACAAGCATAGTCATTCAAAGAAAAATGTCAAGTTTGTGGGCAACAATGTTTCTAGGGGATAAATTTTTTATAATTAACAGAACAATATGATTTGGTTCACTATAAAACAACAAAATGACATCGTTATTTGACTATTTCAAAAAAAAAAACTTGTGGGGGAAGAAATTTTCCTTCTACTACAATCTGGAAATTCAGAAGCGTCAAAATATCATACATTGATATAATCCATTATTTCCAATATCAAATGAATATTCTGCTTAGTCATCCACGACATTCAAGATAAGCCTATTTTATTCTCCACAATACCAAAACAAGTTCAATTAGTTATTTAATACAATATCATGATATTCAAAGTAAATAAGATTATCAAAAACAACCCGTATCTTCCTTTTTCTTCTTTGTGTACCTCCTTTGTCGTTATGAAAGCATCGTGCATTCAAATATAATAATTGAAATGCATGTGCATTAATAATACCTGTTATAACCACATCAGTGAGCCCATCACCATGAATTAGGCTAATATGTCTCCCCCCTAATCTTTCTCTCCCCCTTCCATAAGAAGGCAATGGCTCTATGATAGGCCATTCATCCATGTCCTATTAATAAAAAGGAAAAATACAAAGACAAAAAACAATGATGAGACAAAACAAAATAATTTTTAAACTTAAGCAATTGAATCATTAAGTGAGTATAGGGGACACAAAAACAGAGCTAGAAATAAAAATCTAAGAGGGTCAACTTATAAAAATACTAAAATTAAAGGCTAAAAACCTAAAAATTTTAAAATATACATAAATAAATTATACCGGTGCACGCCCCTTGGTCTTAGGGGCCTCCATTGGCCATATGCCCGAATCTCGTTAGTTACATACATACATATATAAACATTGGAATACAATAATAATAACAAATTTCATATAATTCTATGATGGTGGGTCCCTGCAAATTGGACCTTCAATATGAACACAATCAGCATATACCAACCTTCTTTCTCTTTAAAGAAAAAAGGTAGCAAAAAGGACAAAATGGGCATCAGAACCGTCCCCAAACTAATATACATTGGAATATTTGATGATCATCAAATACTTTATTTCACCTTTCCAAATCCCCTTTTGTTTTTGTTTTGTTTTTTTGGTGTTATAAACTCAAAAACACAAAACTTCGGGAATGACTATCATCCTTTCACTCTATCTCATTTATCTCCTTTTAAGGGTTATGATTTAGCCAAGATAAATCCAATGGTCATTATCTTGACAACAAAAGCCATTCATCAAATTCATTAATGTGTTGTCAAGATAATGGCCATTGAATTTATCTGGTTAAATCTCAATCCTTAAAACGAGATAAAGGAAATTAGAGTGAAAGGATATTAGCCCAACCCCAAAACTTCCGCTACAATTAGGATCTGGGTGAGGATGCGTAGCTAGGGTTTGCGAATGGACTAGACTTATAAAAAATCCAATTCAACTTTCGGAGTTGTTTATTAATATATTCAACATATTAAAAAAACTAAGTTCCTGATACTTTATTGTATTATTTCCGGTCCTAATTTTTCCGAACTTAAATAAAAAACACTTTCAAAATCACCTATTTGCTACTGTTTTCACGACAATTAGGTCCCTACCTCTATTTTTTACGTCACTAATCAGAAAAAAACAAAAAACAAAAACAAAAGCTACGATTTTACGTTTGATGTTATCAGTTTTAGTAAAAAAATATATAAAAAAATAAGAAAGATTATGTAAATTACCTTAGAGCCCAAAATGACAGCGCCTTGTTCAAGAAACAGCGTGAAATTACTGGTGAGATTGAAACTTCCGGTAAGCCACGTACCTTCCGGAACGTTCAGCTGGGCCCCACCTTTATCGGCGAAATCTTGCATGTACCGTATCGCTCTCCGAAACGTCGCCGTATTCGACGTCGTTCCATCACCGACTCCACCGAAATCCTTTATCGACATCGCCACTTTCCTCTTCGGCAACTGATCCCCCAACAACAACCCGGCACACGTTTCCGGGTCGAATAACGCCTGTTCGGTCCCCGAATCCGATGACCCGGACATAGTGACCCGCATGGGCGGCAAAACGGATTTCCTTGTGATTTGTAAAGAGAGGATTGTTACGAAAGTCACTATTAGCACAAGTGACGAACATGATGGTCTGCTAAAATTACTCTTCAGTTTTTCTGATTCCATTGCTTTTTTTTTTTTTTTTTAAAAAAATAATAAAAATTTTGCATGCACGTATTAATAATAAAAACAACAGAATTAAAAATAAAATCAAAAATTAATAATTTTATTGTGCATGCATGAGAAGGAAGATAAGAAAATATTATTAAGAAACAAAAATTAAAATTTTGAAGGTGAAGTTTGAGACAAAAAGGAAGAACAGAAAATATTATTTCATTTGTTTTATTTAAGGATTAGTGAAGAAGGAAAGAAGGTGATAAGAGGGGTGCGTAGTGCGCTCAGAGGTGTATTATAGCCTATTAAGTATAGATTTGAAGACGTGTGACGTGTCTCTCTGGTTCGGACATTTCAAAGGAAGGGCCAAAAAAATCTATCCGGTTTGTTCGGTGTAGGGTTTGGGTCCCGTGCGGCAAATCCTACTGTGATTTAATATGTTATTGCGAATGATTTGTTGACACGTATATTGTTGTGTCCAATTGGACGCGTGGCGATGTAAAATTAGTTTTATGTTTTGTACAGAAAAACGGTGGAAAGGACCCGCTAATCACGGGACTCTTTTTGTTTTTAGTTGTGAGAATTTATGGTTCGATAAGTTTTTATTATGTGCTGCGCATACATTGTGGTCATTATGGTTTTTACGAACACGTGGAGATGATGATTGCGCGTGGGACCCGTGGGCAATAGAGATTGGAGAAGAGTTTGTGACCCCGTCGGGCCGTTCCCGGGTGTTAATTCAATTTTTTTTTTATGGTGGGCCACGATGGGCTTTTTGGTGTAAGGAGCTTTCTTAATTCTAACGTCCCTTTTGTCTTTATTTTTGTGGTTTTCTTCATAATTTATTATTTATTTTCTTAATATATTTAAATATGGAGTTTTATATATGTATAGTGCATTTTCAGAGGTCTATCGAAATCAAACCAAACAAATTACTTTTCCATTAGGTGGGGTCGGTTACAGTAATCTTTTGACGCCATTATTTTCTATCTAAGAAAATGATGTATCTTTTATAGTTTCTGTTCATATCAACTTAGACATTCTCCTTCATCGCTTGATGTATGACAACACTATTTATTCTCTTTTTCTCACCGGAATACTTAAAAATCTAGGTATTCTCATCTCACCCACCCTTATTTTTTTGGCGTATTGATACTCTATTGCTTAGCATGTTGTTCCATAAAATATTGTAGGTCCCACGCGCAGTCCTATAAAATTAGTCTTTAAGTTTTAAAATAATGTTTTGATCGCACATCTTTATTTTCTTCAATCTGATTGAATATTATGCGTAATATCTCGACCAATTTCTCCATCTTTTTAAAGGGTTAACCCATAGTATTTAAAATATTCACTACTTGAGATTAATTGGTCGTGAATTCTTATTTCTGTCGTATTTCCTATACGATATTTGTTAAAGTCACACACCATATGTTCATTTTTAACCTACGGAGGCCTTTAATTTCTAAGGTTTGTCTCCACATCTCAAATTTAGCATATATATCTTTTTTAAACTCATCCACCAATATTATATCATCAGTAAATATCATACATTATAACACATAAATTAATACTATATCATCATACGTTTATCGAAACAAAATTAGAAAATTAATTCTTATAGATATTCGAAAAAAATCTACCTCTAAATCACATTAAATGAAATATAATAAGATAATTGAGCTCTCACTCTCACTGCTGTTAAGGTTGAAACTCATGATGTCAGTCCCATTCGCATTATTTGTTTATTTATTGTTAAAGAAATGCGTATTAATTTTGTTGAAAATCAGACAAAAATTCTAGACATCAAAAGTTGTTCAAGAGAGAGAGATAAAATCAAATTGATTATTTAAATAATTTTTAATGTCCCGACCATTCACATCAAGTGGAAGATCTACTTTCGAGGAAAAAAATAAATACTTTCTAAAAAATCTTTTATTTAAGAGATATGATTTGATGATATAGTATTTAGCATCTCGTATTGAAGTTCTGAATTCGAATCAAGAGAGTGCGTTTCTTATAAAAGCCTGAGATAATTGGTGGTTTTACCTGTTCTACTTAAGTCCAAAAATAATGATTTGACGGTGGGGTTTTCAACGATTTCAAAAAGAAAAAAACACCGATTATATCATTCTTCATATTTCAAAAAAATTATTTTCAAAATTTGAATCCATGACTACGGATATTATATACTACAATGATTATAAGCCGGTGATGTATATTATGTGAAAGGTTGAAATGTTGAATATTGGAGTTTAGCATGCAACGTGACACTTAAAACATCATAAATAATGCACATAATATTAGAGCTTATGGTTAAATATTAACTGTGAACATGTTATGAATTTAGGATCTCTAATCATTTTTTGCGGTTTAAGCATTGATTAAATAATATTTAATCACGAATAATTATATGAACGATTTGATTTAGTTGAATTCGACCGCATTAGATTGACGTTAAATTTCAGACAATTTTGGTTGATTAATCATTATATTTCTGATTCCCATAAATTATGTGATTTCAATAATTGATTTATTTTTAATTTTCAATATTTTTTGAATATTGATTGATAATTTTGTGTGGAAAAAAGGAAAGAGTTTGGTTAGAAATAATAAAAAATAATGAGAATACGTTTCAATTTAAATGAATTATTACTGAAGATATATCCTTAATTTAATTTTTATTTATTTATATCAAAACAGTTCTTATTAAAGTTTTTATGATTAAATATTCTTAGATTATTTTGTTAATCATAAATAAAGATACAAAATTTTGAAGTATTTTAAGAGATGGATTTATTTATTTATTTATTATTATTATTATTATTTTTTAATATATGAAATATCAATTTTATTATTTTCGATTAAATTCTATTTGATATTGGGATTAGAAAAATTGGTTAGATTTTATTTATGCGCGTCAATAGTTGCGATCCCATTTCTTACATTTTCTATTACATCAGTTTCTATTTTTGTTTATTGTCTCTGTAATTCAATCATCGAATTTCAGGTACTTCGATCTCTGTTTTCATTTTTTACATGCACATGCCCTTTATTTATTTATATCAATATGTGCATGAATCTCGATCTTAATTATTAAACACATTCAATTATATGATAAAAATCGAACTGGGATCCTCTTTTTTTGGCATAATTTGTAAATTTAAAGCTGACCCATGATTTATTTGACTGTAAGCATAATTTGTTGGTTTAATTATTTTATTTTTGTGTAAGGAATAGTAATTTGTTCAATTTTGATTTATATATGGTGCAGTAGAGGTGGTGGTGATTTTGGAATTTGGATTTTGCTGGCCTTGTTTCTGAAATTGAGAGTGAATTTAAATGGATTCATCATCATCAAGTCAGCATGAATTCGATTACTTGTTTAAGTTGTTGATGATTGGAGATTCTGGTGTTGGAAAAAGTAGTCTCCTTTTGAGCTTCACTTCTGATAACTTTGAAGAACTTTCACCCACTATTGGTACGTGTTGCTACCACTCATATGTATACGCAAAGGAGTGTTTAAATTGTATTGTGAATGGTCTTATTATGTTTTTCGCTTTCTTGCATAGGTGTCGATTTTAAGGTGAAATATGTTGATGTTGGGGGAAAGAAGTTGAAACTTGCAATTTGGGATACAGGTAAGACAAATGCATGCTCATGTATATTACGTGCATCAATCTTGGGCTATTTCTTTGCATTGTGCCTTATTGTTGTTTTAGATTGTAACAGTAGTGGTGCCTGTTGTCACGGGCTTATTCGCTCCCGTGCGGCCTTAGACACTCTAGTTGTACACTGCTTATTGCTGCAATATGTAAACTGGTGGACATATATTTGGAAACCTGAATAACAACGATTGTTTGTTTGACTTTTACGGGCTAAAAAAGTTCAATCTTGTTGTACATACTGGACATGGTAACAATGCGAGCGCATCTTCTAGTTTCATTTCTAAGATATGATGATTCTCTTTTTGATATGCGTGTGTCTTTGTTTTGCTGGATCTTAACTAAAGATCATGGATTTTTACAGAGAGAATGTTTGTCCTTGGGGCGAACTCTAACTTACTAGTGCTGAATGTTTCATTGTGCAGCTGGTCAGGAGAGATTCCGGACATTGACAAGTTCATACTACAGAGGTGCACAAGGGATTATTATGGGTATTGAATTTGGCCTCTTTCATATAGATACTTTTTATATATTTGCGAGGCAAATATCCGGCTAATGCCATTTTAGAACCTTTACTTCTGATTCCTAGAGCATCCCTACTTGTTTGGTTTTGCAGTAGCTACTTCGTATTTTAGAGACTGGCTTAGCTGAAGAAATGCACATCTTTTTCTTGCCTTTTAACATCTTTTAATCCAGTGTTATCAAAGGCGCGCCTCAGGCGTGCCTAGGTAGAGGCGCTAGCCATTGCGCCTAGAGGGTATCCAGGCGAGGCGACGTGCATCAGGCGCGCCTAGGCGATGAGGCGCGCGCCTGATGCCAATGAATGAGGCGCGCCTTAGGCGTATAATGCCAAAAATCTTGGTTTTTGACCCGATTTCGTTGATTAAAGCTCTTTTTTGTACTTTTTTTGGTTTTTTTCTAGCATAGAGTTAAAAAAAAAAAGAATAATAACAACAAATCTCATAATTTAACTTAATTTATTTACTTTTGACACGACTCTTAGATAATTTGTTGGGATTATTTAAAATTTTAAGAAAAATTTATATTTTGTAAAATATAAATGTTTGCCATAATAATTAATAATAGATCATACATTTATAATTACTGGAACATAATTTTAACCAAAAGATTAAACTAGTCAATAATAAAATTGTACATAAGACAATATAAGTAAATATTAATATCTTAGTTATGAAAATAGTGATGTATATAAATTTAATTGAGTGCAATAATTTATAAATGTTTTGTCATAATTTGGTCAAAATATTAGAAAATACTCAAAACAAAATGATTAGCAGAATATACATGTTCATCTTTCTAATTGAAAAATTATATATACAAATATGCGCCTCACATTCCTCAGGCGCGCGCCTAGGCTCCAGGGCCTTTTGTGCCTCGGTGCGCCTTGCGCCTTTAATAACATTGTTTTAATCCCTTCCTTTTATCCATAAAAATTCTGTAGTCTGCTAGTTTATTTGCGTATTTGCACTTTTTTGGCTGACATTTCAATTATTTCCATTTATTATACGATCAATTAGTCATGAAAAGATTTCCTTTTCTTTTTACTATAATGATATTATAGTTTATATTATTTTCCAATTACTTACTGTGGAAAATCATGGTTTGGTTTAAATTGCAACAGTTTATGATGTTACAAGACGAGACACATTTACAAATCTTTCTGATATATGGGCCAAGGAAATTGACTTGTACTCAACAAACCAAGACAGCATCAAAATGCTTGTTGGAAACAAAGTTGATAAGGTATTGCTCCATTGCTTTAACCACCGTCCTTTCTTTCTCAATCGATAACTGTTAAGACTGTATTCTCAAGTCATCTGTAGTTTAAATAAGAAAATGGAAAATCAGTGTCTTGGTTTGGATGTAAAACATAATATGCGTACTGTGATCATTTTGTTTTCTTTCTTGTCGCCCTATAGTCGCTTAGTTGTTGATGGACAAAATTGTCTGTTACAAGTATGCTTATGCCCAAAGACTCTAGAAGTTGGGAAGGTTGGGATTTATTCATGTCCTTTAATTGTTCAACCCAATTTTATGCAAGCCTTAATTTGTTTAATCCAATTTTATGCAAGCCTGATTAAAAGGTTGTGAAAATGAAACAGAACATAAAAAGGTCAAAGACACTTATATATGTAAACATTGGATTCGTGTGCCCTTTCATTAAAACTAATCCTATATGAGCAGCTTAGGAACAAATAAACTTGAGGCAAGTAACTTGCTTCATGCTTCTTCTCCAGATTTGAATGAATTTTGCAGGTTATATGGTGTGATCAAGGGTTTTGCCTTTATCTCATGCTGTACAGCAAAGATTTCCTTTCTTGGTCTCTTTCTTCTTTTAATCTCTTTCCGTGCACCCTGACCTACGCCATACCTAGTCGTCCTCCCCCTGGCTCGTTTATTTGGCATGTAATATATGTTACCTTGAGTACATTCAGAGTTCGTATCGTCTGGCTTCTTGTATGATATATTTGGTGTTGGGCACAACTGTAGGTGTTATGTATAAATTGCTATGTGCCACTGAGGTTTCGATAAATGGCTAAACCAATTTTCCTTTATAGGAAAGTGAAAGGGTTGTGACAAAGAAAGAGGGAATAAACTTTGCAAGGGAATATGGATGCCTCTTTATTGAATGCAGTGCTAAAACTCGTGTTAATGTACAACTGTGCTTTGAAGAGCTTGTTCTAAAGGTATCAAAGCTAATAACTGTGTTGACATTGCTTGAATTCTCACATTATATCTCGGATGCTCGAATAATAATTAAAATTTTGCAGATTTTAGATACACCTAGCCTCTTAGAAGAGGGATCCAAAGGTGTGAAGAAGAACATCTTTAAACAGAAGCCACCAGACGCGGATTCAGCTGACGCAAGCGGCTGTTGCTGATAATTTGCTGAATCTCTCTCACATTTCCAACCTCTTACTGAACTGCAGATTACATGTAATATATAATAGTAATGCAGTCATTCTTTTTGAAGTCTTGAAAAAGTCACTGATATGATATGCCTGTGAAATTTTTATCTTCATTTGCTCTGAAATCTATAATGTTAACAGAGCTGTGACTTTGGCTGGCAGATGATAGTGGATTTTGGTGCCACATGTAATAGCTCAGCAGCAAATTTAACTTCCAAGACTGATATTTATAACTATATTCTTGGAAACAAACTAATGTCACAATTTTTATGGGAAGAATGAAAATGAAAAGAAAAATTAAACAAATTAAAATAGGTGATGTGGCAATCAAAGACTGTGTCAAGTCAGTTTGTGTAGTTGGTAAATGGTTATTGTAGGAGTAATGTTATACTTTTGTAAGGGTATGCAGATTGGATGTTCCAACCACTGTTCTAAAAATTGGTCTAGGCGGTGTCGAAACGTTAGGCAGTGTTTGGCCATTTTAATTATGCCTTGAACGTTTGCGTTAGGCGGTCGACGTTTGTGTTAGGCGGTCGATGGAGACGAAGCAGCGACAGTGATTTAGCGGTGATGACGACGTTGGTGGTGGTCGGGAGAGAAGTGATGATGGCTGACAGAGAAGACGACGATGATGGACGACATAGAAGAAGACAATGATGGCTTAAATATGGTTTTTATTCGACTGTGGCTGGAAATTGCAATTGGTTTTATGGTTTTATCACATAGGACCCTAATGTTTTTTATTTACGTTTTTTTGACAAAGTTTCAAAATTTATCTCCATAGAGTTTCTTTTACAATTTTGACAGAAAAATTTCAAAATTTATCATTAAGTCTTAAAAAATGTTAGAAATATGAATTAGGATTTTGTGAACCACCTAGCGCTGCCTAACCCGGACACATGCGCTCCCCCATCGTATGTCTAGGACCTAACGTTTTTTTAGAATATTGGTTCCCACTCGCAAATAATGAGAGTTGGATTTTTTGCAACTCAATCTGACCCACAAAAACCATCAATCTATCCCAATCCGCATTGGATTGGGTTGGATCATGTTATGCAGGTTGGGCTTTAGTCCAAGTTCAATTAATAAAAAAATAATACATATTTCAAAGTTCCAAAGTTGTTGCTGTTAGCGACATATTCTCAAGATGAATTTTGATGATGCAACACTAGAAGACTTCGACGCGTTTTAGCGGACATTGCAAAAAGATGTCGAAACACATTGGTCGCAAAGAGCAAAATGAATGTGAAGACTCAAGCGCTTATTGAAATAAATCTTATGTGCTCTTAGCTTAGAGCTCTCTTTGTAAGTGAGTTGATAATTTAAGTTTTTAAACTCATAAGACATATGCACATTCATTTAGATGTAGTAGGGTTGTGTGCAAAATATTTTTAACTTTCAAATCCTGCATTTTTTGCACTGAGATCGGCATATCGGTCCCCCACAACGACATACCGGTGACCCTGTTATGCCTTGGGAAGATTTGCATGCTATCTGGAACTAGACTGCTCCATACCGGTCTCCCATATCGGTCAGCTGGAGTTTGCACAGCCTTTGAAACCAGTCTGCTACATACCGAGCTCCATATCGGCCTTTATACCGGTATGCACATATGATGTATAGCTACTAAAATCGAGACGGATCATACTGATCCCCATACCGGTGAGCACACTGGCATACCGATCTCCATACCGGTCAGTAATCTGATACTGTGTTTTAATTTTCAACTGTAATATAGCAGTTATGATTTATAGGACCGACATACCGGCCCCTATAGACCGACATACCCATCTCTGTCTGAGAGCTGAAGTAGTTTTACACCTTATATATATATATTAAGCCTCAATTTCATTTTTGCAAAGTTCCAACACCATCATATATTTTCTAACAAGCAAAAACATATACTTTTACTAACCATTCATCATCATACACTATCATAATCAATCTCACACGCTAGACCTTCATATCATTTGTAGTGAACTTAGATTACTTGTATCAGCAACTCACAATCTTAATCTTCTTATCTTTTGTGAGTACCCAAGTGATTATTGTAAAACCCTTCTTATCTTTCAAACACTTATGGTTGAGAAATCTCTTGTTTAGTGAGTATACTCAAAAAGGTAATTTGTGTAAAGGTTCTAAGTAAGCGTAGTGACACACTCATAAAATGGTTCTTTACTCCTAAGTATAAGAGTGTCAAAGCAATAAAATAACCCGGTAAATCCGAGGTCGATCCATATGAAATAGATTTAGTAAAATAAAATATAATTTGAGTGAAAATAAAAAGACTGAATTATTTGAAAAGGTTTATAATTTTTAAATTGGACTGCAACAATAAAATAAAATGTTGGGACTATGTGATCCATTTTTTTTGTAGGAAACAACTTTCCTTATGCGCAGCGGAAGCGCCTTAGGCTCCGGGATCGACCTTGAAAATTTTTCTGTCTTTTCTTTTGTTGAATCCGAATCCACCAACTCTTGGTGACTGAATTTGCTCCTTGCAGTGAATGAGCAATGCATTTCCTTTGAGATCTGATACTTGGATCAACACCCGATAGCTTACATATTAATCATACATAGATGTAATCTCGAAGGAGTCGACAAGTGACACTGGACTGGATTTTTGTGCAAGTTGCAATTATAGATGTTGATATATATATATATATATATTCTTTTTGGGATTTAATTCAGGCAATGGAAGAAATCGAAAAGAATTTTGTAACAATGGTGTGTATGCTTTCCGAAGATGAAAAAGTTGAACCAAATGTAGAACATGTTTTACAGTTGGCGGCTGATGTTTGTAAAGAGGATGTTCTCACCCTTCTAGTTCACAAATTACCGATAATAGGATGGGAAGTAAGTTATTACAATTTTTAAGAATTCTCATGCATGTATTGTTAGATTGTATGTCCTAAAACCAGTTATGGATGTAAATGGTTTAAGACATAATGTTTATAATATAATTTATTATTTATTAATAAAAGACATTTGTTAACTACATATTATTACATCCATATTTTATGTGTATGTCATGAGACATTATGTCAGATGAATATCGTTAATCCAAAAGACATTTGTGATTATGAGAGTCAACGATATTTATATATGTCTTAAATTAAATTCTTGGTAAAATGTTATTGTTATTCAGGACAATAATATATCACTTGACCAATATTGTTGCGTGTCGTCTAGATTGACATATGATGTTAATAGAATGGATGATGAGTCTCGTATCATAAGAAAACAAATAATAGATGTTTCATGTAGGAAACACTTTCATTGCGCAATGGAAACGGTTTAGGCACACAGATCGTACTTGAAATTTTTTTTATGCTCTTCATTTTGAACTGTCGAATGTTACTGCCACCACCACTGAAATTTTGCTTCAGTTTTAGATAAAATTCCAGCCCCGAAATAGCCCCGTAACAGTCCCCGAACAGCCCCGAATAGCCAAACAAAAATTGGACCGTTTTGGACTCGATTCACGCCCAACGCACTGCAAAAACAGCCCCTAAAATGCGTGGACTAAGGCTATGTTTTGGTTCTGATTTTTCACTTGAAAACAGCCCCAACACAGTCCCAAAACACCACAAAATATTCCCCAAAAACTTGATTAAAACGAAACCAAATCGAGTTCCGTTTCACAAAGTATAGGGGCGACAATGAGCAAAAATAATGCTCACTGCAGTGGACAACAATAATGAGATGAGGAGGATGATTTGTTCGACACCACAAAATCTTTCAAACTATATCTCATTACCAACAGAAACTTGTGTGGGCAAGACTCACTTAACAATCCCTAAAATATTTAGAGATTTAAACACACTTGATATTTGTTTTTAATTTTTTCTTTTTCTTTCTTTTGGTTTGTCTCAACTTTTGAGAGAGAATGAAGAAGAAGAAGATGGAGGCTAGGGTTCGAATGAAAGGCTTGTCAAAAGAAAAATCATATTTTCCTTTTTATATTTAGGGTTTTAATTTTACAAAATAAAACAAAACCTACCTATTCCTCCATGCCCAAATTCGACCATGATGGTTTTTTTTAATTTAATTTTGTAACATTAATCCTTTATTACTATAATAAAAGATATGTTACAAAAATAAAAGATTTAATTGCCTTTCATAAAGAGCAATTACTCAAACCAACCAAACACATTCCAAAAACCATTTTTGGAAAATCAAAAATCAAATTTTATATTTATTAAATTATATAAATAATATAATTTAATAATATGCAATTAATAATCATCAAATAACTATATACTAACCTTTTAATATATAGTCTCAAGTGTGACATATCAATATTATTAATCATATTAATAATATTTATACCTTTGTGAGTATATAATTGGACTATCCAATTATTCTAAATCTGCTATAGTATATTGAGCTAGCATATGGACTAAATGGACCTACGGTTCCGAGCTCCAATAATCTCGAAATATTAATTAAGCTCTTAATTAAATATTCTGAATTATTAACTCCGGATTATTCCACTAAAAACCCGAAGTTGCACTCTCGTTGTCGCAGATGATATATTAAGCCGAACCAAGTCGGTGTCCATCGATATAGTCACTATATATAGATTAACCTTTCACGAGTATCTCGTAATTAGAGCCGTGTCATAATGTCCGTTATACCCCTCTAATTATTTTTACTGTAAGTACCATTGATTCTCTAATGAACGATTTACTCATAACCATTATGAATTTTAATATTTCCATTCGTAATATAAAGACTTGAGCACTCTAACCTTTCATGTACCGAATCAACCCTTAAGAAAGATACTCCTCTACTTCTCGCAAGAAAGAGTGAACTCCATGTCTATGTAAAACGTTCCCACCTACACAACAGACCATGTCCCAAAGTACGTAGCTATTGGTTGGGACTGCTACACCAACCTCACATTTGTAAATCAAAGGACATAGCCTGCCATGCAAGAGTTCGTAGTACACTCAGGATTAAGATCAATCCATATATGACCATCTAGTAGATCGAAATGATTTTCTTTGTTTAACGGATATTATAAGAAAGTCATTTCCATCTGGGTCCAGTCCTATATGATCACATCATACAAGGTGCCTCCATTTTCATGTCTCTACATGGATGATCCCGGATCAAGATTTCCATACAAATATAGAATGGACTGCAGCTATAGATAAACCACAAATAAAGTACACGCTTTGTTTGCTCTCTATGGATTGTTTAAGATTACTAACTTCAGACTTAAATGACACTCATACACTAAGTCTGAAGGCACATAAGTAATATAGGGTAATCAAGATAATTTATAATATGCGAAAATTAAACAAACATTTTGATAAATAAATAATGCATCATTTTATTTCAAAACATATAAAGCCGTCTACATTACATGCAGCTCTAAGGTATACATCCCAACAATCTCCCACTTGCACTAGAGCAAATGGGACATGTCACGTAATCCTAGACCATCTAGGTGACCTTCAAACACTTTAGCTGACAAGGTCTTTGTAAACGGATCAGCCAGGTTCTCTGCGGATGCAATCTTTGTGACAGTAACGTCTTATCTCTGCACTATCTCCATGATGAGATGATATTTCCTCTCTATATGTTTTCCCTTCTTGTGGCTTTTTGGTTTTTTTTTTTTAATTCGCTCTGGAACAACTTCTAGATCTCCCAAGAATTTACGGAGCTAGACTGTTTCCTTAGCTGCTTCACAAGTTGCTAAATATTCAACCTCCATGGTGGAGTCAGCAATGCAAGATTGCTTTATACTCCGCCATACTATAGCCCCACCACATAGGGTAAACACTAATCAAGATTTTGATTTCCTAGAATCGACATTTGTCTGAAAATCAGAGTCCGTATATCCCCTTAGAATCATATCCTCACCGGAATATACTAGCATATAATCTCTCGTTCTCTTAAGATACTTGAGAATGTGTTTCACAGCCACCCAGTGATCCAATCCTGGGTTCGACTGAAACCTACTGACTACTCCCACCGTAAAACAGATGTCTGGTCTCGTGCATAACATAACATACATGAGACTACCAACTGCTGAGGCATATGTGATATATCTCATTTCCTCAATATCTTGAGGTGTCTTAGGAGACTGTTCATTTGACAAATGAATTCCATACCGATAAGACAGATTGTCTTTCTTGGAATTCTGTATCCCAAATCGCACAAGGATCTTGTCGATATAGGATGTCTGAGACATAGCTAACAATCATTTCTTGCGATCCTGAAGTATCTGAATCCCAAGAACATAACCGGCCTCTCCCAAATCTTTCATTTGGAATTGGTTAGCTAGCCAGGTTTTCACATCCGATAATATCTTTACATAATTCCCAATGAGTAAAATATCATCGACGTATAAAACAAGAAAAACCACATTCCCGTCAATGATGCGCTTGTATACACAAGGCTCATCAACATTTTGCTCAAAATCATAGGACTTGATCATGGTATCAAATTTTATATTCCAAGATCGAGATGCCTGCTTAAGTCCATAAATGGATCTTTGTAGCTTACAAACCTTTTGCTCTTGACCTTGGGCTATGAACTCCTCTGGTTGTACCGTATAGATACTCTCATCAAGATTTCCATTCAAGAATGCAGTCTTGACGTCCATTTCCCAAATTTCATAGTCATAATATGCGGCAATAGGTAGAAAAGTGCAGATGGATTTGAGCATGGCTACTGGCGAGAAAGTTTCCTCATAGTCAACTCCCTCTTTCTGGGTATAACCCTTGGCCACTAGCCTAGCCTTGAAGGTCTGTACCTTCCCATATGCTACACTCTTCCTCTTGTAGATCCACTTGCAACCTATGGGTTTCACCCCATCAAGTTGATCTACAAGTTCCCTGACTGATTTGGAGTATATAGACTACATCTCCAGGTTCACGGCTTTGAGCCATTCCTCTTTGTCAGAATCATCTATATGATAGGTCAATGGATCATCTATACTATCGCTGGTGTAACATCCTCGATCTGGGAGATGCTACCAGCAGTGGATAGACTGTACTAACCCTATAAGCCTCTGACGCTAATAACCGCTATTCAATTTCTGATACTCTTTTCTCTAATATATATATATATATATATATATATATATATATATATATATATATAGTATGTAAGAGATCGTAGCCCAAACCCAACAACTTATCATGCAAACTCAACTCCAAAAATTGTATACATAAAACATGTGTCTTTACAACGACTACGACATGAATAGAAACTGGTACATGACTTCTATTTTGACTCTGACCGGACTCTTATGCTCTCTGACTTTGAACTGGTGGACTCCAAACCCTAGTGACTGTATCAATATCCGTCCTCCCGAGCTCGTCCTCCAAGAAAACCTGCAATCATAGAAAACTGGGAGGGGGGTTAGATCGTTGAACGATCTAAGTGAGTGGAATAAAAACTGAAATGCTGTTATAAAAAACATTGTGGTTCTAAATCCAAGATTTTCAATGAAAAACTTTTAGGAAAACTTTCTTTCTGAAAACTTTACTCGAAACCTCTTTAGTAAAACTTATCTTTTTAAAACCTGCTTTTGAAAATCTGGTTCTGAAACTGTTTCTGAAAGTCTGATTTTCTGAAAAACTGTTTGAAAATCTGATCAATTTGAACTACCATGTATCTGAAAACCTTGACGTATGAGGGCGTTACGTATCTCCATCCCCTCATACGCCTAACTGTAGCCAGCAGTGTAAATCCATGACTTTGGGGTGTTACGTATCGTCGTCCCCCAAATCATGCCACTACTGTCTCTGAAACTGGTGGTCTGGGGGCATTACGTATCACCGTCCCCCAAGCCACAAACTAGAACTGGGGGTGCGGATCTATGCTACCACCCAAGCTCTAAAACTAGAATCTATGGACGTTACGTATTGCCATCCCCATAGCCCTGCTCTAGGATCTGGGGGTGTTATCTATCGTCGTCCCCCAGTCCTCTACATGTGCACATGTCTTTGTCCGTCAATTCCAAATTGTATCAAGTTGCATACTGAGGTGGGTTTTTCCCCCATGCCCCGAAAAACATAAAAATCATACTTTGAGTCTCAAAACTGTACACAATATTTTCTGAAAAATATTTACTTTCTCAAACATAACTTTATATAAAAATAACTGTAAAGAAAATCTTCTAACGCCCAAAAGCGTAGAATATAAGTCTAAATCAAATAAAAATTAGTTTAAAAGAAGAGTGTCCACTCACAGTTTTGGAATCTGGCTGGAATTCGCTTGCTGAGGAAAATTTATGGTTCCTGCGATGACCCTAAAATCGAAAACTTGGTTAGAAAATGGGCTGGGGAACATATTCCAAATTAGCCTAAATTTTCCCACTCAAGCTCTTACTTAATATTTCAAAGCATATTATTCTTATATCACAGTGTGCTGTCTATTCTCAAACTGATACGAGACCTTAAGGGTGGTCTCTAACATGCTAGGGTGGAACTGGAATGGTTTAAATAAGTTTCAGAAAAATTTTGACCTCGCGTCGCGACGCTAGGTGTTACGAGTCGTGATGCGTACAACGCATAAATGAATCTCAATTTTCCAGCACACGTCGCGACACATGCTCCTTTTTGCATCGCGACGCGAACCTGATTTTCCAGGTTCTACACTAATTCTTCAAGTTTTTCTTAGGCTAATACATCCCCAATGCTTCCATATCAATTCTTATCACATAAACCATGTTATTAAACTTAAATAAATACTCACAACACTATTACAACCAACTAATATTCAATCCACTAACTTCACTTAATTCTTACCCAAAATTTAGTAAATTGGGGATTTTACCCCAATCATCATTTTTAGCACAATAACCATTCATTCACCATCACATCCAAGCCAATCAACCTACTATAATCATCAAAACCTAAAAACTCAAGAAGTAAGAAAATGGGTCAAGTGGGTTTCTTACCTCTTTTTCCTTGTTTTCTATAATACCTCATGTCTTCCATGATTTCCCTTCTTTTTCTTTGATTGGTGAATGGAATTGGATCCTTGCTTCCTCTTATTTCTTCCTCCTCCTCATTCTTCTTCTTCTTTTTCCTTTCTCATTTTCTTCCTCTCTCTCACATCTTATTCTTCCTTTTCTTTTCAATTTTTTTTGTGAATTAGTGAATAGTGAAATCTTGATATAGTGGGGTCATTTGATATTTGGAAGGTTGGAGAAGAGTGTGGAAGTCTGGAGAAAAATTGAGATTTTTACATTTGGGTCCGAAATTACTATTCAGCAGGATTTTGACTTACATTTTTGACCAGCTTCTGATTCGAATTTTGGAAAATGTTCAACGGGGAAGTTGTAGGTGTCGATCTCAGATTTCCGAAGGTATAAATTTCATAAAAATCGGATTTTATATAAAAATGTTACGCCCCAAATACCACAGGCTATTCAAAAGGAAACACTGTACAGTCTCGTCCCGGGACTTCGAGGAATTTACCGATTGTCCTCAAATTCATTCCATAAGTATATTTAAGTCTAAAATAATTTATTTTATGTACCTTCGTCCCTTTCGTAATAGTACAGTTGTATACAGTAGTAAAAACTACCGGTCGTTATAGCTGAATGCAACAACTTGTGCCTCTCCTACCCCAATGTAGCGATCAGGTTGTCGTACAACCCTCCCACTACGTCTAGGTGGTGTTGGAAAATTATGACCCATAGCGTCATTATTTGTACAGATCATGGTGTTGTTGTATAAATTAACTATGTAACAAATGAGATTGCACTCTTATCATTTGTGATTAGATCACCTAGATGTATAAATGATGAGAGGTCCCTATGATTTGTTCCTGGACGGAGAATGATATGAGACAGTATCAGTCCACGAAGGATAAATCATTAAATATCCCTAGTGAGAGTATTATCGAGATTGGACATCGATAAATACGTAAAAGACTAGTATTACACTTGTGCGCGTTGTGAGGGCACAACATCATAGTTCTCATATATTTGGGTATATGATACTCATGCAAGTGTAATAGGAGGTTGTGTTTTACCGATGGTACGGGAAACAGCTTCGCTCTGGATAGACCCCCTCAGAATTCCATTGGTAGTATGACTATGTGTCTATGGAAGTCCGAAATCAGGGTAGGTGTATTTGGTCTTAACCTGAGACTAGCACCGCTAATACTTGCGACAATCAATATACTTTGGTTGAGGTCGTCCAGGGCTTTATCAGGTTATGTGTACGCCAATGCTGGGTATATTGAGAATCGTAGTGTGTTGGGTGTGATGTCAAGATGGAAGTGTCACTCCGTCATATGGAGATGATGGTCACGTAGGATACGGGACTGGTTCTCTTAAATGCTGCAGCTATCGGGATAAAATGACAAGGTCAGGTTTATCCGATTATAGAGACTAGTCACCAGACATCCGACATGTGCTTCGTACGGGGCAGACACAATTCCAGCCCAAGGCCTAGCACGTGATCATCCGATACTGGACAGAAATACGCAATACTATGTATACTATGTCTGATATAGATCCTTTATTCCTGTAAGGATATTTCCAGAGAATTGGGTAGGCATGGCGCTTTGCTAGAGGCCAACCTTGTCCTGTAAATCGGTATAAACGTAGTACGAGGTACTTACATGTTCGGATAGTCCGACGACCGAATTGGGTAGGCATGGAGTGATGTGAGTTGATGGAGGTTGATGGGCTTTAATTATTTGACTTTTTGAAAGCCAAATTCAAGTGAAATGAATTTGAAATTAACATGAGTGTATAAGACACACTTTAGCCATCAACCAAATTAATCTCTCTCTCATTTCATCTCCTTCTTCTACACGCCCATGGAGGGGCAAAAAGCTCACTGGTTTCTGTCTAAAGCCGTGAGTTTGGGAAGCTGAGTGTGTGATTTTTGTGGCAAAAATCACAAGAGCTAGCACTCCGAGAGACATGCGAATGTGATAGGGAAGTCCACCCATGAGCCGGGAATCGTTCGACGAAGCTTGGAGCTTGACGAAGGACCAAAACCGAGCCAAAACCAGTGAACTGTCACAGCTCACTGCCGAACCAGTCATGAAGCAGAAAAATTGTTTTTATTCGTAGCGCGTCGCTCAACCGATCGATGTAAGTATACCGCAACTTCTTCGATTTGTATTCGCACTTAATTCATGCTTATTATTGATCTTGGGACCTTAATAGAAACCAACAATGACATCTAGAGCAAGGTTTGAGCATGAAAAAGTTTAGGGCTTAAAATTTGGGTAATTTGTATTTGAGCATGATTTGAATGAATTGGATGTTTGAGTATGCTTAATACATGTTTAATTGAAGTTTGATTGGATCAATTTCAAGAAAAATGGTTTGGTTTGGAACATTTTTCCCCAAAATCTTAGCTTGGCCGAGAGTTTTGCGAGAGTGCCATATTTAGTCTTGAATTTTTGATTTTTGATTCATTGGATGAGTTAGAATCATTCGGGAATGTGATTTAATGTCGATTGTGGAATTAATTGGATTGAATTCGAATCGGACACAAATCCCCTCCCTTGGCCGAGACTTGAGCATGTGATATGGGTTTGATTTTATCAAAATGTGTTGGACATGTGATGATGATGATGAACATGATTAATTGGGCTAATTGATGTTTTGGAAATATTGAATTGGTTAATTAATTGTGATATACACTTTAGTTTAATTACATTTAAATTTGGAATTTTTGTGTTTGGTTAAATGGGCTTGAAATTGGATTTGGGCCTTTAAAGTTGTTAATGGGCTTATTGGGCTTTGTTGTACAAAGTAGGGTTTAGGCAAAATTGGTTGGATCCAATTGGGCCCAAAACCGCTTCCATAAAGCCCAAATGCGACTTAATGGACCTTTAAAGTTTAATTGGGCCTAATGGGCCTAAATTGATTTCTGGGCTTATGGGGTAATTCCCGGATTGGATTTTGGTTATTCGGTTTGACCCGAGTTGACCAAAAGTCCACGCCTTAAGAAATTAATTAAGAGCCCATTTGACTTTAATTGAATTGACGTTGGATGTTAATCGGGCTTTGGGACCCGTAACGATTAAATTTGGAATTTAAGTCGTAAAAGGTTTATTATTAAAGTGTATTATTTAATTTGGAATTAAATAGCGGATTAGAATTAAATGCATATTGAATTGGATTTAATTATGTAGTTTAATTTAATTTGAGAATTCGTACTTTGAGTACTTATTCGAAAAATGAGTTTGACTCGAGCAAAATCAAATCGTTGTTTGAACATTGGATGATCACTAATTATCAGATTAATTAATTTGATTAGATTGATTGATAACATGCTTGTGTGAATACATGGTTGCGATGCATGAATAATGTATATCGGATGGATATTAGATGGGTGGGACAATTTTAGAAATTGTTGTAATAAATTTGATTTATTAATTGGACCTGCGTGTCCAGCCTTATTACCTCCACATTCTTTGTATTATCTTCTCACCTATTCCCCTCAATGTAAATGAGGTTTCTTTAGAAGTGTAGTGTAACAGGTAGAAGTAAATACTTGTGCTAGCGGGAGAGAGAAATGGAGAGATTTGATCTAGGATCAATATGTAAAGTATCCATTCGCATATCATTATTATTTTATTATACGCGCTTTATTATGTGTTTAGAATGCATGTTTAAGGGTGTATGATGATGAGACCTTAACAAAGATAATAAATTGGTTGCCAATTTGCACTCGAAAAACCCTCGTAAAATATTAAGCGTCTTTCCTTCCATTGAGTGATTCTCACTCAAGATCCGAGACTGGCATTGGCTTGTTGGCCAAAGTCAAGGCCTTTGTCCGTCGAGGATGTGTTTGAATCACGAGAGCTTTGTTCCATATTGGTGTCTTGTCCAAGTTGTGGTTTGTTGGCCAAAGTCAAGACCACTTCTTGTCCATCGACATTGATTACGAAGCTTTCCATGCTCAATGGGTCGCGCTTGACTGGGATCGCTAAGTTTGTTGTGCCAAAGCCAAGGCTTAGTTGATTCAGAGGAAAAAGGTTAGGTAATACATTGGATGTATTGGCATATATAAGATATAAGTTTCAGACTTAGATGTCCCCCTACCGGATCTAGGAATTGGATTGGATCCAATTGATCTTAGAGATCTACCTAGTTAATTATCATACAATTTGTTGGCCAAAGTCAAGATTGTGTGATATTTAACGGGATCCTAGCCCACTAGGAAACACGGTTTCCCGAGTACTCGACAGAGGGTTAGAGGCTCGCCGAAAAATAGTGGGAGGCAAGAATTGAATTTGCAATATTCGTTTAATTACTTGCCATACGCGCTCAAACAAATATCATTCGTCAAATAATTAAATGTTAGTTGGACTAATATTTAAACGTTGTTTTAATTAACAGTTGGACTGTATTCAAACTATTCATTATAGTTGATTTTATAATTGGATTATAGTAATCAATATAATTGATTTTAATCTATTAAATTATAGTTGATTAAATAGTTGGACTATTGTAATCATTATAATAAATAGTACCTAAATCGTTGATTAAATAGTTGGACTATTAGAATCAAGATAAAATTGAAAGATTGACATTTAAAACATAATCCTAGGGAAAATGTATTTAAATGGTTTAATTTTCAAATTGGGAATAAAATTTCAGGATGGTCCTGGAAAAAAATATAAGTTACTTTATTTGATAAAATAACATATTATGCCTAAGCCCGGAGTTAAGCAAATAGTGGAGCATAATCTTTGGAAGATTTATGTGATGATAACTTTAGTGCTTAATCCATTAAGCTTGTCGCAGTAGACTCCTTAATTTTTGAATCAGAACTAAGGATTAGATCCTTAAAGTATGATAATGAAATTGAAGGATCTTCAAAGAATCTATCATTAGAATCTTAGAAGTACTAAATTGCAATAAATAACTCTTGGAGAGTTAATGACTATTCTCAAGGAGATAAAGTCAAAGTTTGCAATAAGACAAGTAGCGCAAGGCGCACCATACTTCGATATCCTAGAAGGCCAAGGCTTGGCCAAAGTCTTCTGGAATATGAAAAGGGTAAAGGCAAAATCATTATAATATTCTGGGAAGATAAAAGACATATCCCAAAATATCTGCTTAAATGTGGCAAACGGGATCGCGGAAGCGTGACTGCCGTTTGGACAAAGCAGACATGAAGGAATCGAAGACGAGCAAGGCTCTGACTTCAAATATTTTTGTCATAAATATATTCACTACTAGTATTAAAATTTGATTTTAGATACTTAGTGTGATATAAATATATATTGGTGTTCAGAATCTGCTTTGAGCATGATACTGACTTCCATAGAGATTTAATCTGCGAATTGGAAACGGGACTATAAGTCGCGTGTTTTAACCGTAGATACCTAAATTTTAGGACCTACCCTCGGGTGTGTACCTAAATTTGGAAACTGTTATAATGTAACTAGTTTGACTAGAAACATTATCTCTATATCAGTGTTTAACCCGTTGCGGGTGAACCTTTATATTCTAGAACACTAAGTGTTTTATTATATAAATATGATATTGAGATAATCACATTAGATGTGAATAACAGCATTTATATTTTGAATATAAATAAATCTCAAACATAACATGACAAACAAATAGCTCAAACTGATTTGATCAGAAGAAACTGATGTGGCATTGTTGTCCGGGACACAATAAAACAAGAATCGTATATCCACACTTTTGAAGAGTGGGTACTAGGACTAATTTGATTCTAATCAAATAAAATCTACGAATCTAGTTTATTGGGCAAAGTGCCTAAAACACATTTACTTGGTAAAAGTGAAAATGCCACCGATCTGTAAGCCATAGTTCATAGTAAAGCAAGTGGGCCCATGTCTAGCTAGGCTAGAGGTGGATATGAATATTTCGTGACTTTTACGGATATGGCATCGCGTTATGGTTATGTGTTTCTAATGAAACACAAATCGGGAACTTTTTAAAGTTTCGACACGAAATAGACAAATAGATCGACTAAAGTATTATACCGTCACGGTAAGACCGTAATGGAAAATACTTAAGCAATAAGTTTCTAATATACTTGAAAGAGTATAGTATTATTTCAAATGAGGACTCCTCCCGGAACACGTCAGTTTGACCGTGTGTCCGAACGGATAAACCAAATTTTGTTGGACATGATAAGGTTAATCATGAGTCGCTCTGAGCTACCATTTCCTTCAACGGATAAGCATAAACAGTGCAGAGTTTATTTAGAATAAGGTTCCATAAAATCTGTTTGACAGATTTCATATTAGATATGAACATGAAAGAAACCGGGTTTCTCATTCCTGAATATTTGGGTATGCTAGGCATATGTTTGGATGATACCAAACTAGAACCCAAATTGGATAAGTGCCTATTGTCGGTAATCCTAGGGATACCAAAGTATTGTACTTATACATCTCACCAGAGAACAATTAGATTGTTGCTCACCATGCGATTTTCCTGAGAGGAATACCGATATGCAGTGGTAAGTGGGAGGATAGTAAAACTCGATGAAAATCAGAGTAATACTATTCCAGACATCGATTCCTAATGGAACACAAATAGTTCATCAAGGATGAAACTATTGCCATTAATCTTTGAATACACAAGAACCGCGTATGTCGGAGAGAGTCAGAAAACAACCTGGGGTATGGGTTTATGATCTCACCTCATAAAGATGTCTATCTTATTGAGATATACTAACTGACTACGTATGAGGAAGTGATACAAGGTATTGACTCCCATTTATGGCAAAGTGTCATAATATCCGAATTGGATTCCATGTATATCAACAAGTTTGGATACTAGTTGATGTACCGCAAGGCATTGTGCCTATTGGTACTTATAAGTCTTCAAGGAAGACGTACATGGATGGCAACATACCAACGTACTAAGCTAGGCTTGTAGCGGAAAGGTATCGTTATCAACATTGTGTTGATTACGATTCAACCTTTTACCTGTTGCCACGGTAAATCCATTTGGATAATGCTTGCTGATGCTGCATGTTTCATTTATGAAATATGAAAGCTTAACGGGAAAATCACTTTCCTGAAAAGGAAACATTTTGGAGGATGTTTACAACATCCTGTCGGTTTTTTCGTACCATAACAAGCAAACAAGGTTTGCAGGTTATTCGATCCATGTTTGGATTGAAGCAAGCATAGGTTCTTGGAATTATCGTTTTGATGTAATCATAATGGAGTATGATTTAATTCAAAATGAAATAATTCATGTGTATATAAGGAGGTTAGTGGGAGCGCACTGACAATATTGTCCTGTAAATAATAATAATACGTCATTTCTTGGAAATGATATTCCCATAAAATAACTATCGGTGAAAGCTTGGCTTTCGATAAAACTCTCCTGAGAAACCGTACATTGAAAAATATACGCGACCTGGTGTCTCATACGCTTTGAGCATATGGATTCACAACACGCCAATCCTAGTGATAGTCACTGGATTGATGTTAAAACATTGTAGGAACACAGAACCTGGGCGACGCCGTTCCTAGGCTCGCGGCCTAGTTTGGGAAGTACTGAATAACATGGAGTCGCCACCGGTGTGAACCGAGACAAGATTTAAGGCCGCACTCACCCCTCGCAAGGGAAGACCTCAAACCGTTGGGTTCGGAATGGTCCCTTACTTATGTCACTTGTAATGAAAGGATTTATGTAATAATTTAATCAAGCTTAAGTAACACTTATTTCCAAGAGTATCATGCTTCTAAATTCTCATATGTAAAATAAAACTTATGTACGCATTTCACATATATCTCACATTTAAATTTGCATGCTTAACATATATCAAGATAGCAACGAACATACAACTTTATTTGCATATCACATTCAGGAAAACACAAGCACACATATTAACCATACAAGCACACATATGGGCATTTTTCCAAGCGGTACGTGGAATTGTAGCCCAAGTACAGACCGCACTACTACCGTCCATTCGGAATCGGCTACGGAATTTACGTCTGGGTTTCCATCCGATATACCGCAAGAAATAATACTCAAATGTTATCATGACATAAGCATATGAATTGTAATACATTAACATATTTGCATTTATACATATGGAGATAGCTACTAGGAAAACTATGCATGAAATCTAATGAAGGGGACTCAGTTCAGTGAGTGCGCGTTCGTGTAGCGTTCGTAAACGCGTTCGAACGGAAATGAAACAGAATGCTCACGTTCGTATGGCATTTGTTAACGCGTTCGAACGGAATGAAACAGAATGCTCACGTTCGTATGGCGTTTGTTAACGCGTTCGAACAGAAATGAGATAGAATGCTCACGTTCGTATGGCGTTTGTTAACGCGTTCGAACGAAAATGAGACCTGATGCATGATAAGGCAAAAACACATGCGCGTTCGAGTTGCGTTCGTAAACGCGTTCGAACGGGAACAGACCTGATGCATGAAATGGGACGCAATACATAAACACAAAATAAAGGGGCGCGACGAAGTACTGCCATAAAGGTGGCCTTTTGGGGCTCTTGATCTCTCAAAGAGAGGACCTTTAGACCAACATACTAAGCCCATGCGCGTCACATCACACATACAAGAATAGAACCAATCATATCAACCCAGTATGCCCGATTGAACACATCTTACATCCAATCTGAACACACATCAACCGGCGCGGCAAAACATCGTGGTAACGGGTTTTAACCCCTCCCCATAAGGGATCTTTCATTCCACTTACTAAGCCCATGCGCTTGATTGAACCATACATAAAAGATAAACTCAATAACATCAAACTAAGTATGCCCGATTGAACGTATCTCGCATCCAACCGAACACACATCAACTGGCGCGGCGAAGTAGTGTCACAAAGGTGGCCTTTTCGGCTCTTTATCTCCCAAATGGAGGACCTTTGGACTAACTCACTAAGCCCATGCGCTTGATTGAATCATGCATAAATAAACAACATATTGAATTCAAGTAAAGAAAACTAAATAAGCAAAAGCAACACAACGAAAGAAAGATGGTGCCGTTTACCCAAGCGGTACGTGGAGTTGTGGCCCGAGTACAGATCATATTACCGTCCATTCGGAATCGGCTATGAAATTTATGTCCGGGTTTCCATCCGATATACCGCGAGAGTTGACACATCTCTCATTCATCCAATACCCACAATATATTACATCTCATAATTCATGCATGTTTATCTACTCAAAGACCACAACATGCACTTCAACATGACAATCATACAAGTAATACTTAATAAATAATACGGAAAAAGAAAACAAGTGTGAAAGATACCCTCAGGTCTAACCTTTTAAGCCGTCTCTCGGACTCGCGTTTCACGAAGATCGGAAGGGGTAACGCTCCGCACTTTTCTGGTTCACTGGTTCAGCGTCCTAGCTCACTGCTTTGTTGTTTTGCTTGCGGTTCGAACTCCGTTCTGCTCCTATTCGGCCTCTGTCTTGCTGCTCACTGCACGGGCACCTGTTTTAACGTTTTCAATGAACTATTCCAAGTTTGTGTGGGTTCTTAGTGCAATTGTATGTGATTATTTTTAAGATTATCTATGCAGTTTTTATGTTACTGTTTTTTAAGGATTTGGGCTGCTGTTTTAAGGTAATCTAGGAGGTTGTTTAGGCGTGTTTTAGGGTTCGGCTAAGGGTGAGTTTGGTGTGTGTTCTGGATTCGGATATGGTGGTTGTAGGTGCTTTGGATTCGGCTATGGAGAGTGGTGGCTTGTGGTGGGTTCTTTGTTTTCTTTCTTGTGTATGTGTGAAGTGTTTTTTTTTTTTTTTTGTTTAGTCTTGGGTGTGTAGAGAGAGTCTAGAGAGATTTCGAGAGAGTTTTGGGTGTGAATTATCTATGTCGAGGAGAGGAATGGCTTGGGTTAGGGGTTGTTTATATAGAAGATGTCTAGGGTTTCACCTTGTCTCACAAGGAAGGGATTTGGTGCATTCAATAAGGATATGATTTAGTGCTAGGTAAGGAAAGCAATGGATTTGATTGGGGGACATGTCTTGGCTAGATTAGGAATACAATATTTTTAATTTGTTATGATTGATTTTAATTAGGTATATCATCTCTTTAGTTTTGGTATATAATATATTCCAATTATTTAAATTAGGCATGATTTTAGTTTAAGTTAGGTAAATATCTTATTTAATTGATAAATGGTTTAAATATTTCATTTAATGTTTAATGTTTAAATTAATATTTATTTATTTAATTTGGGATGTGTTTTATGGGCTTTGGGGAGCTAAATGGGCTGGGTGTGAGGCTAGCAGCAAAACCAGAATTACCGACACCGTTCGAACGCTCCCTCGAACGCGACACGAACACCCGCAATCTGTTTTCCGTTCGAACGAAGTAGCGAACGCAGCACTAACGAAGACAGTGAGCTTGTTTATTCTGAATTTCCCCTTCCGATATCCGTTTCCTGCGGCTTTCGTGACTCAAAAGGTAGTGCCTCCAATGAGGCTCATCATCGGGTTTCACATGCGAAAATGCAATGCCTACAGTCGCCCCCACTTTGATGGGACTTGTGCAGTGTGTGTGACTTTGAACAATCCTATCAAAGTTATGCAATGCATTTTACTTACCTGGCTCGGCTACCGCCCCTCGAGTTGAGTTGGTACTGCAGCGGACCTCGATCCTGGGACGCGTCCCAATAATTGCAACTGACAACGGGGGAACCTCGACCCTGGGCACCTCGACCCAACACCGCTGACTATAGGGACCTCGCCCTCGAACTGATGATGTAGTGGGCACCTCACCCTGGGCACCTCGACCCGGAACTACAACTGACAACGGGGGCACCTCGACCATGGCACCTCGACCCAACACCGCTGAATATAGGGACCTCGCCCTCGAACTGATGATGTAGTGGGCACCTCGACCCTGGGCACCTCGACCCGGAACTACAACTGACAACGGGGGCACCTCGACCCTGGGCACCTCGACCCAACACCGCTGAATATAGGGACCTCGCCCTCGAACTGATGATGTAGTGGGCACCTCGACCCTGGGCACCTCGACCCGGAACTACAACTGACAACGGGGGCACCTCGACCCTGGGCACCTCGACCCAACATCGCTGAATATAGGGACCTCGCCCTCGAACTGATGATGTGTCTCCATACCTGGAGATGACATGATATGGGCCTCGTCTCCAAGCTGATGTGGGCCTCGCCCCTTGGGACTCACCCCAAAAACTGAAATTGCGTTGACGTTGCTTGGCTCATTCCTGCCGCTTTCTTCTTCCTTTGAACCTGCGAACACAAAACAGAAACAAACACAAAGAGAATGCAACGTTACGTGTATGCATGAATGATTTCCCTATTCCGTTGGGTTAGATCTTCTGTCGATCCTTGTGGTGACTGCTCAGTCGTCTCTCCCTCAGGCAAAGTACTGCTTTAATCTGTCTATGTTGATCGGCTCGGTGAACTCATTTCCTTCTAAGTCTGATAGCTTCACTGCTCCATTTCCCATGACTTTCTGAACGATGTAAGGTCCTTCCCAGTTAGGCCTGAATTTCCCTCTCGATCCGTCGTCGACGGCCTCGACTGCTTAAGTACCAAATCTCCTTTCTGATCTTTGTGGGACGTACTTTCTTGTTGAATGCCCGGGCTAGTCTCTTCTGATACAACTGCATGTGATACAAAGACTTCGTTCTCTTCTCATCCAACAGTGCTAACTGATCAAATCTCTGTGCGGCCCATTCCTGTTCCGGTAATTCTGCCTCTGTCAATACCCTCAGGGACTGTATTCTACTTCTACTGGCAATACTGCTTCCATTCTGTAGACCAAAGAGTAAGGTGTGACCCTGTTGCTGTTCTTACTGATGTTCTGTACCCCCACAAAGCATACGGTAATTTCTCGGCCCAATCTCTACAATTTTCTGTCATCTTGGCTAAAATTGTCTTTATAGTCTTGTTGGATGCCTCACAACTGCCCCATTTGCCTGCGGCCTGTACGGTGATGACTTGTGGTGGCCTATCCCATACCTCTGTAACATTGCCTTTGTCTCTCCTTGAAACTGGACCCCGTTGTCTGTCACTACATGATGCGGCATACCATACCGACAAATGAGGTTCCGAGCTATGAACTTTGCCATCTTGCTTTTCGCTGTAACATTACGGAAGGATTCATCAACCTCAACTTTTCCAGAATTCTTCTATCTCATAAGCAAGTTTACTTGCTGTTGTCAGTACCAACGGTCTCATCACTAACTTCTCTGGATTTTCCCAAGTCGCCGCTAGTGTAGCCAATGCGTCTGCCATCTGATTCTCTTCCCTCGGTAGGTGCTGAAACTTACACTCGGGGATATCCTGTGCCAATTTTCTGAGGTGAAAAAGGTAAGGCTTCAACCGTTCTTCCTTCAATTCCCATTCTCCTCGCATCTGCTGGACTACTAACATAGAATCTCCGTAGATTTCCACACTCCGGCCTTCAAGGCTATCAATGTTGTCAAACCAAAAGCACATGCTTCGACTCGGCCATGTTATTAGTCACTCTGAATGTCAACCTCTTAGCCAAAGGCAAAGTCTCTCCCTCGGGGGTTACTATCACGATCCCAATTCCGGCTCCCTTGTAATTCACTGCTCCGTCAAAATACATCTTCCATCTCTGAACTGTTATTGCTTGGATCTCTTCATCTGGAAACTCAAACTTATACTGATCCCCCTCAACAGGTTGCAATGCCAGAAACTCCGCTACTGCTCGTCCCTTGATCACTTTGGAGGTGAGATACTCAATGTCAAACTCTGTCAACAATACCAACCATCGGCCCAGTTTTCCCACTAGTGAAGGCACTGAATGAAGATATTTCAGAGGATTCTCCTTTGCCACCACCTGGATCTTGTAAGACTGGAAGTAATGTCGCAACTTTCTGGAAGCCCATACCACTGCAAGACAGATCTTCTCAACCTTCTGATATCGAGCCTCATACGGGAGCATCTTCTTACTCAGATAATAAACTGCATGTTCTACCCCTGTCTCATCTGCCTGTACCATCATACCCCCCAATGCTTCTGATTCTATAGCCAAATACAATATCAAAGGTCTACCCGGCCTCGGAGGTTTCAATACAGGTGGCTTCACCAAGTACTCTCTGATTCTGTCGAAGGCGGTCTGACACTGTTCATTCCATCTCACTGGCTGATCTTTTCTCAACAGTTTGAAGATAGGCTCACATACCGATGTCAACTTGGCAATAAACCGACTGATGTACTGAATCTTCCCAAGAATGCCCTGACTTCCTTTTCTGTCTTCGGTGCAGGCATTTCTGTGATTGCCTTGATCTTTTCGGAGTCTACCTCTATTCCGCCCATTCCCACTGTATGACCAAGCAATTTCCCTGATGTCACCCCAAACACACATTTCTTGGGGTTAAGCCGCAGGTTATATCTGTCAACTCTCTGAAGGAACCTTTCCAATGCCTCAATATGCCCAACTCTCGTTTCTGATTTCACCATCATGTCATCCACATACACCTCAATCTCTTTGTGCATCAAGTCATGGAAGAGTGTAGTGGCCATCCGCTGATAAGTAGCTCCTGCATTCTTAAGCCCAAACGGCATCACCTTGTAACAATAGGTACCCACTCGGTAACAAATGCAGTCTTGTGTTTATCTTCCTCAGCCATGAGAACCTGATTGTACCCTGAAAATCCATCTGCAAATGAATACATAGCAGACAAAGCCGCACTATCAACCAGAACATCTATATGCGGCAAAGGGAAATCATCTTTCGGACAAGCTTTATTGAGATCTCTGTAGTCTACACACATTCTGACCTTCCCATCTTTCTTCGGTACCGGTACTATGTTAGCCAACCATTCAGGATATTTTACCACTTCCAGGAACCCCACATCTATCTGTTTTTTAACTTCCTCTCTGACTTTCTCAGCCCATTCTGGTCTCATCCGTCGAAGTTTCTGCTTTACTGGCCTCATATTCGGATAAGTTGGTATTGTGTGCTGGGCAATGTTTCTGTCTACCCCGGCATGTCCTCATAAGACCAAGCAAATACTTTGGCATATCTGACCAACACTTCTTCTAGTTTCTCCCTCTCTTCGGAGGTTACTTCACTTGCAATTAAAATTTCTTTGGGGTTCTCAAGTGTACCCAAGTTAAATGCAATAGTTCTGGCTGAACTGATGTCAAATATGCTTGATTCATGCAGAGTAAACGGAAATGACTCAGGCAAGTAAGCAAAAGAAATGTCTTTATTATTGGATAATGCGGAAGTACATTCAAAAAAATCAGGAAGGTAAATGTCTTCATCATCTAGAGACACTTCTTCCTCTGCAATCAGGTCTTCCTCAGGCTTCTCATCCTCTTCCAGAGTCAGGCTCTCTAACTTCATTAATTCTTCTTCCCAAATCTCTGTTTCCACAGCTTTTCCAGTCAGTGGTTTCTCACCCAACAAATCCTGGAAGATCTCAAACCCAGGTACCACAATCCCATTGACTTCACAGGTTCAGGCTCTCCTTGATACCCTGAAGCTTTCACAAAGCACTCCATCAGTCTCAGGCCCTTTTTCTTGACCTTGGCTTTTCTTCGTCAGATTTGTACCCCAAACCTTCCGAGTAGTCTGTCCTCTGAAATCCGGCAATTTTGAACCTTTACCGGCTCAAACTTCATCTTCTCCATAATCCTAGCCACCCTAGGATCCACCCATCCTCAAAAGTAGCTGACACCTGAAACCTCGTGAAAGGTTGTATCTCCAAGGCAGCCACGACATTATCTACCTCAGCCCGGATGGTAACAACTTCTCCCTCATACGGGAATTTGATCATCTGATGCAAAGTGGAAGGCACGCCCCCAAGTTTGTGAAACCAAGGCCTTCCCAACAATAAAGCAAAAGTGGCTGGGATGTCCAGCACTGTGAACTCAACCTCATCTTCAATCGGCCCTACCTTGACCATAGCCACAAAGGTACCCTCAACTCCCCGCTTACTGTCATCATAAGCTTTAATAGTCATACTGGAGGGGTCCAAGTCTGTTGCTTTCATACCCAATCTTGCCAGAATTTTCAACGGGCACACATTGATGGACGAACCGTCATCCACCATCACACATGAAGTTTTCTTGCCCCTCACCTCGGCCCTGATAAATAGAGGCCTGTTATGATTTCTCCCCTCCGCGGGAGTTCATCCTCAGAAAAGGATATCTGCAAAGCTTCTTTCTGAACCGACCCAACAAACATTGCGGGGTTGGCATCCTCCGGTACCACAATCTTGCTCAAGGCCTCAACCATAGCCTGTCTATGCTCCCGAGATGCACATAATAGTTCCCAGATACTGACTTGTGCTCTAGTCTTCCTCAATTGCCTCAGCACTACATCCCCTTCAGTATTTTCTGCAGTCTCAACCACTTCTCTACCATCTGTCAAAGCTTCCTTACCCTTTTCCGCCATATCATTGTAAAAACGACCGCTACGTGTCATTCCCCTTACTTCCTCCTCATCACTGCTAGAGAAATCAAGCCAAAAGTTTTTCTTCTGCTCAAACTCATCCTCACTAGTACTATCCCAGATTCCCAGGCAAAAGGCTTGAGGGTGAAAGGATTTTAGGACAAGGTCTTCTGGGAGGCCAGAATTGATCATGTAGGCTGGTGGTGGTACGGCACGGTAGTTGGGTAAGGGGTTTCTGTGTGTGTCGGGCTGTTCTGTTTCTGGGTTGGGTATTTTCTTGGAGTCTATTAGGTCTTGGATTTCATGGCGGAGTCGGGCGCAGTTGTCGGTGTCATGGCCTTTTTGTTGGTGGAAGTGGCAGTAAAGGCTTAGGTTATAATGTGATGGTAGGGGATTGGGTAATGGTTTGGTATCCAAGGGTTTTAAAAGCCCTTGCCTCTTCAATTTCTCTAGCACCTTAGACAGGGGCCTTCCCAAGTTGGAAAACTGCCTGTTCCGGATAGCAGCAATTTCAGCAGAAACGGGCTTTGTTCCCGATGTTCCCCCAATGGGCCTCCTGTTTAGACCATAGAATTTTCTATTCTCGGCCTCTTCTTCCTCAATATCCATGACAGTTTCCCTCAACTGCCGAAAGTCTGCAATCATGGAGGTCATCCTCCTCAACTTGCCGTAAATGGAGGGCTTGGTGCCCTTGATAATCATCTTGATCTGATCCTTCTCCGAAGGCCTAGTCTGCATTTTCAATAATTGACCCCTCCACCGGTCCACATACTCCTTAAAACTCTCCTCCGCTTTCTGCTTAACATTCTCCAGATCACGGAGTGACAAATCGATCTCCAAGTCAGTGACATATTGCTTCAGGAAAGCATCGGCTAACTCCCTCCAATCTTCCTTTACTTTCTTCTCCAAACTGTGGTACCATACCACGGGAGCTCCTTCAAGCGACATTCCAAACATTTTCTGTACCTGGCGCTGAGATAAGCCAACTAAACTCATGACTGATACAAACTGTCGGAGATGCACCCTCGGATCCCCATTCCCGTTGAACTTAGCCATATCCGGCATCTTGAACTGTGCGGGCAACTGTTCCTCAAAAGTCAATGTGTCATAATCCAGCAAATCTTCATTCTTACCCCTCATCTTGCGGGTAACCGACTCAACCTGATCCCGAAGTTTCTGTAACTCTGTCTGAGACCCAGATACTCTGCCTGCTGCATACTCTGCCATATCATCATCAAAAGCGGGGATATCATCCCCCAATCTGTTCGGAGATTCCTCTTGCCTCACATCCCCAGAATGAACCCCGGCACGAGACCCAGCTATACCAGCCATAGCAGTAGTCAAAGCCTGCAACTGTTCAGTGATCTTGGCGAGACCATTCTCTAACTGATCCATACGGGACACCTCATTATCGGATTCACTCATACTTGTTCTTTTAGTGAGTCTGGTTCCTTCTCTAACCCAAACGGTATCTATGGTGTCTTTTAAGACACAGAGGATGTTAACAAGGTATATGCATGCATGATATGCATAAGAAGTATATAACATATATTAAATCAAATAAAATTCTCAAACAAATCGGCCTATTATCATTTTAGAAGCTTTTGGGACAACTGTCATAAGGGTGAACCCGTCCCAGTTTAAATGGCCCAACGAGTTCATGTCTTATGGCAAAGAGCCCAACTAAATCCAAATGATAATATTCCGAAAACAAGCACAAGGTGGCCCACCAACACTTAGACGCCTTTGGCCCAATAGTCATGGAATACATCCTTGTCCCAGTTTAAATGGCCCAACAAGCCCATATCCCATGACAAATGGTCCAAATGGATCCGAACGATGATGTTCCCAAACATAAGCATAGAAGGGAGATAATGCAAACATAACATAATAATTTTTACATAATGGCCCATCAACATTTCAGAAGCCTTGGGCCTAATAGTCATACAGTACGAACTTGCCCCAGTTTAAATGGCCCAGCAAGCCCGCATTTCTGACAATAGTCCAACTGCATCCAAATGAGGATGGTCCATAAGCACATTCTCAAGGGAATAATTGTTACTTTAACCATACAAATCAGTCTATGGGTGGATTTACAAGAGTATAGACAAAGGCTCTCACTGGCGAAGGATAGCCCACAACTAGGTCTCCTCACTCAAGGGTTCAAGCGACCAAGTGAGCGTATCCCTTTTTATACACTAAGGTACATGCCAATGAGCTATGGTGTGTGACGGACTGTCAAATGGATTTCCCGTTGTAGATTCCCCAGAGGGAAGGTGGAGCGAGGCTCACTTAAATACCCAAGCCTCTTAGGCTCTTATCGCTTGTTGTCAGGAATAAACAACGAGTCATCCAAATTAGTCCATCACAAAGGCTACGAGTAGATGGCCATATAGGTGTCCTCACAGCTTTTCCTTCTAGAAAGGTAGTGAGTGAAGGAAGACAACAAACCATCACCTAGCCTCAAAGTGCCCTTGATTAAACCCCCACTTTATCCACTATAGACATGGTCATTTAAACATAAATCCAAAATACAAGACAACCTACCCTTGGATACCCCAGTGGAGTCGCCAGACTGTAGGAACACAGAACCTGGACGACGCCGTTCCTAGGCTCGCGGCCTAGTTTGGGAAGTACTGAATAACATGGAGTCGCCACCCGGTGTGAACCGGGACAAAGATTTAAGGCCGCACTCACCCCTCGCAAGGAAGACCTCAAACCGTTGGGTTCGGAATGGTCCCTTACTTATGTCACTTGTAATGAAAGGATTTATGTAATAATTTAATCAAGCTTAAGTAACACTTATTTCCAAGAGTATCATGCTTCTAAATTCTCATATGTAAAATAAAACTTATGTACGCATTTCACATATATCTCACATTTAAATTTGCATGCTTAACATATATCAAGATAGCAACGAACATACAACTTTATTTGCATATCACATTCAGGAAAACACAAGCACACATATTAACCACACAAGCACACATATTAGATATAGTTCTGTTAGCAGCTGAGCTAGGCGTCAGCACAGGCTAAAGAATTAATGGTCTCATCAATGATCCAGATAAATACTTCGATATTCATCTGATTCGTTCGGATCATACATTGTGGCAATGTGATGATCGAATAAATCGCATCAGACGATAATCATGCAAATCCGCTGACGAAAGCCTTTTCTCAGCAGTTTGAGCCAACCGTACATAGTTCGGGTGTCAGGCACTCGAGTGACTGGCTATAGGCCAAGTGGGAGATTGTTGGACAATTATGACCCATATCGTCATTATTTATACAGATCATGGTGTTATTGTACAAATTAACTATGTGACAAAGGAGATTGCACTCTTATCATTTGTGATTAGATCACCTAGATGTATAAATGATGAGAGGTCCCTATAATTTGTTCCTGGATGGAGAATGATATGAGACAGTATCAGTCCACGAAGGATAAATCATTAAATATCCCTAGTCAGAGTATTATCAAGATTGGACATCGATAAATACGTAAAAGACTAGTATTACACTTGTGCGCGTGTGAGGGCACAACATCATAGTTCTCATATATTTGGGTATAGGATACTCATGCAAGTGTAATAGGAGGTTGTGTTTTACCGATGGTACGGGAAACAGCTTCGCTTTGGATAGACCCCTCAGAATTCCATTTGTAGTATGACTATGTGTCTATGGAAGTCCGAAATCAGGGTAGGTGTATTTGGTCTTAACCTGAGACTTGCACCGCTAATACTTGCGACAATCATATACTTTGGTTGAGGTCGTCCAGGGCTTTAACAGGTTCTGTGTACGCCAATGCTGGGTATATTGAGAATTGTAGTGTGTTGGGTGTGATGTCCAGATGGAAGTGTCACTCCGTCATATGAAGATGATGGTCACGTAGGATACGAGACTGGTTCTCTTAAATGCTGCAGCTATCGGGATAAAAATGACAAGGTCAGGTTTATCCGATTATAGAGACTAGTCACCAGACATCCGACATGTGCTTCGTACGGGGCAGACACAATTCCAGCCCAAGGCCTAGCACGTGATCATCCGATACTGGACAGAAATACGCAATACTACGTATACTATGTCTGATATAGATCCTTTATTCCTGTAAGGATATTTCCGGAGAATTGGGTAGGCATGATGCTTTGCTAGAGGCCAACCTTGTCCTGTAAATCGGTATAAACGTAGTACGAGGTACTTACGTGTTCGGATAGTCCGACGACCGAATTTACTGCCAACATATCCGGGGATCTCATGGGTCGCTTCCCAAAGATTCACCGATGACGTATGACCCGCACTCTAAATTAATCTGGGATTAATTAGAAGAGAGAGAAAATTAATCTGAGATTAATTACGGAGATATTTTATCTGGGATAAAATATCAATTAAAGAAAGATAACGATTAATTTGGAATTAATCGATAAATTAATATATTTGATATATTAAACGAAATTAGATTTCGATGCGGAATTAAAATTAGATTTTAATTCGGGCGAACGAATTAATTTAGAATTAATTCGTTAGCGATGTGAATAGTGATTTCGCTAGGCGTAATTATTTAATTACGACGCAACGAAAAATTCATTAATTTTGAATTAGCGAACCCGAGCCTGAGATTATTTGTGAGCGCATTCGCATTTCAAATTCGAGTGCGGCACGTAAGTCAAATCAAGCGTCAAATCGCTAGTCGCATCTAGCGTCACATCATTCGTCAATCAAGTGATGGATGTCTTTCACTTTGAGTGATTGACACAAGTCACTATTCATGATTGATGGAGTGATGTGAGTTGATGGAGGTTGATGGGCTTTAATTATTTGACTTTTTGAAAGCCAAATTCAAGTGAAATGAATTTGAAATTCACATGAGTGTATAAGACACACTTTAGCTATCAACCAAATTAATCTCTCTCTCATTTCATCTCCTTCTTCTACACGCCCATGGAGGGGCAAAAAGCTCACTGGTTTCTTTCTAAAGCCGTGAGTTTGGGAAGCTGAGTGTGTGATTTTTGTGGCAAAAATCACAAGAGCTAGCACTCCGAGAGACATGCGAAGGTGATAGGGAAGTCCACCAATGAGCCGGGAATCGTTCGACGAAGCTTGGAGCTTGACGAAGGACCAAAACTGAGCCAAAACCAGTGAACTGTCACAGCTCACTGCCGTACCAGTCATGGAGCAGAAAAGTTTTTTTTGTTCGTCGCACGTCGCTCAACCGATCGATTTAAGTATTCCGCAACTTCTTCGATTTGTATTCGCACTTGATTCATGCTTATTATTGATCTTGGGACCTTAATAGAAACCAACAGGTGGTAGATCATTTTGATGAACTTGCATCTAAATCTCAGATGTCGAAGGTGCTATGTATTTGTCAACTATCGTTGACGATAGTGTGCTGGTCAAACCAGCAAGTAACTCATCGAGTAACACTTTACTTCGAGGCTTGAACTCCCTCATATAGTCCTCCTCTAGAAATATAGCATTTATCGATACAAACACTTTGTTATCTTCAGAACTATAGAAGAATTCACCCTTAGTCTCCTTAGGATAGCCTACAAATAGGCACACCTGAGAACGTGGCTCCAACTTTGTAGTCTTATTCCTCAACACATGTGCTGGACACCCCTATATGCGGAAATATCGCAAACTAGTTTTACGACCAATCCACAACTCTAAGGGAGTCTTAGGAACAGACATGGATGGAATTAAATTAAGGATATGCTTTGCAGTTTCCAGTGCATATCCCCAAAATGAACTAGGTAGTGAGCTATAACTAAACATAGATCTCATCATGTCTAGTACGGTCTGATTTCTCTTCTCTGCAACACCATTTTATTGTGGTGTTCCAGGTACTGTGAGCTGGGATACTATCCTATGCTCAACTAAGAATTCCTCGAAATCTCTGTCAAGATATTCTATTCCACGATCTGATCGTAGAGTATTGATTGTTTTACCTAACTGGTTCTCAACCTCAGCACGATACTCTTTGAACTTTTCAAAAATATCTGACTTATGTTGTATTAGGTAAACATACCCATATCTAGAATAACCATCAATGAATGTGATGAAGTATTGATAAGTGTGGTTTATACCCACTTATTGCGGTATTTTTAGCTTATTTTTTTGTTATATTTTGAAGATATTTAAATGTCATTTATAATTTATTTCATGTTTTATTTGTAGGAGCATTAATACATGGATATGAGAATAATTGCACGTGTTTTGGGAACTTTCGGGAACACAGGATGAGCATAGGAGCATAGGCGCCACCAACCCCATACAAATTCCAGAGGAGAGGGCGCCAATTGATTATTCATTAAAGGCGCCACAACGCCTAAAATTCATGAGTGAAGGCGCCATGGCGCTTGTGAGAACATTGAAGACACATCATATGGCGCCATGACGCCAGTTGAAGAGAGAAAGTGGGCGCCATGGCGCCCACAAGCCAGCCCATGTAATTTCCCGAGGATTTGGCGCCCAGACGCCACTTTTGGAGCTGCAGCGCTACGGGACAAAAACCTACGAGCTTCAGGAATTATTTTTTTAGGGTTTTTAAGATCCCTAATGATACCCAATGACTCACAGACTCCACTATAAATATAACAGTTCGTCCAGAATTAAAGAGGGGGTTAATACAGAGTACAAAACACAGAAATAAATATTTTTAGAGATCCAATGAGAGGATTGAAGAGCGACAAGAGGAGACAAATACTGTGACATCCGAGGAGGAAGAGATTCAATTCAGGTTTTATCTCCTTATTTCTTTCTTAGAACTCTAATGATTTCCATTAGATTCATGACTTGTTTATTATTGTATTGATCTTTTGTCATGAATTAACTCCTTAATTCTGGAGAATGATGTAATCGATGCTTGAACCTTGTATTTTGTTTATCAATTTTGTTATGAAGTTTTATTAATTTATTTATATTATTTTGAGTTTAATGCTTCTTGATTGTTGGCCACAATTGAAGATGATGAATGTTTAGAATCTATCACTCGAGAGAGGAGATTTTGAATAGATCTAGAGAATATGACCTAGGATTTTATAGAGTTTGAGAGAATCTGTAGTCCTTTGAAGTCGTTAACATAGAATCACAAAGCGTAATGAGTTGTTAACTATTGGATTTTTATAGAGATATCGAAGTCTGTAGTTGATGATATTTTCACTGATGCTCGAGAGAGGGGGTGGATATTTGCGGAATCTTGACTTATAAATAATATAACTGAACAAAGATTAATTGTCATAAAAAATACATAGGCGACAGCTAGGTGAAATCAGGATCCAGAATCTCTATCGTATTAGTTCCTCCTATCCAATTATTTTTATGTTTATTTATATAATTTAATCTTTGTTAAACATTGTCTAAATAAAGTTAGGATTATCAATTGTAGTACTTAGTGCGAGTTAACGCAATCCCTGTGGGTTCGACACTCTTTCACTGATTTATACTAAAATTTGACACCGTACACTTGCGGTACGATATTAAAATATCACACCAAGTTTTTGGCGCCGTTGCCGTGGATTGTTTGTTTAATTCACATTAATACTGATACCAAGTAATTTTAGCTTTAATTTAGATTTTTATTTTTAGTTTATTTTTGTTTTGTATTTATTTTTTATTTTTATTTTGTTTATTGATTTTTTTTCTTTTGGTGCTTCAGTGAATGCGAAAATCCACAAGTCTCGACTTGCTCCTGTTTGATCCTGAAATAGAAAGAACTGCGAGGAGACTAAGAAAAGAAAGAAAATTTGAAAAAGAACCAATGGCAGCTGAAAACATAGAGAACAACCCACGAAAGGTGGCAATCAGATATCACTTCAAACCGGTCAATGATGATATCTATTCTGGGATTGCCCATCAACCAATCAACGCCAATAATTTTGAGTTAAAACCTGCATTGATCAACATGGTACAAAGAAATCAGTTTGGGGGTTCAGCTGTAGAGGATCCCAACTTGCACTTAAGGATGTTCCTGGAGATCGCAGATACTATAAAGATACATGGCGTTAGTAAAGAGGCTATCAGGCTACGCTTATTCTCATTCTCTTTACGGGATAAAGCGTGGGATTGGCTTTACTCAATACAGACGGGGAGTATCATGACATGGCAGGATATGGCCACGAAATTTCTTGAGAGGTTATATCCACCAGCTAAATCAGCTCAACTGAGGGCAGAGATCAATATATTTAAGAAGTTGGAGACTGAAACTCTATATGAGGCATGAGAGCGCTTTAAGGATCTACTACGAAGATGCCTACAACATGATTATGCAGATTGGGTCCAGATTCAGTTGTTCTATAATGGACTAAATGGGTCGAATAGAACTGTGGTTGATGCAGCAGCTGGGGGAGCTCTATTTAAGAAATCAGCTGAGGACGCCTACAATCTATTAGAAGAAATGGCCATTAACCATTATCAATGGCCAAGTGAACGCGCTACGGTAACCAAAGTGGCTGGAATTTATGAAGTAGACCCTATTATGGCACTTACAGCTCAGATTTCCACCTTAGCCACTAAAGTAGCAGCCCTGAAAAATCCACGAGTACCATCTATTGAATCAGCGGCAGCTACAAACATGCAGTTATTGGAAGGAAATCCGAACTTTGAGCAAGTCCAATATGTGAACAATCGAAATTTCAACAGTTTTAGAGGAAATCTTGTGCCTAACCGTTATCATCCAAACCTGTCATATGCTAACACAGAGAATACCTTGTAGCCTTCTTCTGGGTTTGACTATCAAAGAGCTGAGCAGAAATCTTCCTTATAAGATTTCGTGAGCACGTTTGTTGCTAGTACTTCAGCGAAATTCGAGAAGATTGAGTCAAGGCTAAATAATATTGAGACACACATGGAAAATATGGAGGCCACAATGAAGTCCTTAGAAACACAAATTGGGCAGATTACGTCCTCCATAACCAAACAGCAGTAAGGATATTTGGATAAACTGCCACAGTTGCCAAACTATCTTTTTCATGTCAACGCAGTCATTGGATACACAAGAAGAAGCTACCATGACCACCATTTGGGTGGTTGCGTCTGGCTGAAGACGTTAAACTTAGCGCTAGCGGGGAGGCAACCCTTGCATTTACTTGCATTTATTTATTTTCTTTACTTTTAATTTTTATTTTATTTTATTGTGTGCTATTTATTAAATTGCATGTTATTTATGCAGGTAGCACGAGACACACAACGCCAGCGCAACCAAATTCTAACCAGCAAGAGTCCGATCAACTCCATGCACGGTAATGTTGTTCCTCACTCTTGTTCTTGATATTTATTTTATATTGAGGACAATGCAAATTTTAAGTTTGGGGGTGTGTGCATGTTGTTTACTTGCTATGAAGTTTTATTAATTTATTTTTTTTAAAAAAAATTGTTTTAGTTTTTGATAGTAAAGCATAAATCTTGTGATGATATTGTTTGTTTATGAGTGAAATTTTAGAAATGATAAGTGCCCAATTTACTTTTATCTGATGTCTTGATTAACTGATCTATGTTAGACTCGTAAGCACTTAAAATTAGGTTTTTAGCAGTGAAAACTTAAGTAGTTAACAAGATGACTAGTTGAAGAAATTGCATGTCGATGAATGACCGTTTGCTTAGATATCTATCTTGATTTTCTAGTGTTATGAAGTATGGTATAGCTAAAAAGAAAAATGTCTCTAAAGAAAGAAAATAAACCACCTATAACCGATAAGCGTGAAGCTACCCATGGGCGAGTATTAGGACCACCATGAGGAGAAATGCTACCTTAAAGGGTAGGTGAGTTGAAAAAAAAAGTGCAAAAAGAGAAAAGCAAAAAGAGACAAGAAAAGAAAAGAAAAATCATACCATAATGAGCACAAAATAAAGCAATTATAGAGCATAATTGAGATATCTAGGTTGGTTTGACCTATCAATTCTAATTTTTAAACGAAATCATTGAGTTGGCCTACTTAGGAGTCAAGCTGTGACCGAACCTTTAAACACACACACACACACACACCGTGAGTCTAGCTTAGATAATTTATTCAAGAATTTGGATTCGAGTTGCAATTGCGTACTTTGAAGGTTCTTTAATTTCATTTATAAGCTTTCTTTGAGGAAAATTTTATGTGCAACTATCGAGACTATCTTTTGTTATTTGTTTATATTTTTGCATGATTGTGTGTGAATGACATTTGTGGGTGTCGTCGCTGTAAGCCCTCACGAGACTATAACTCTTCCACTAGGGCCGCCTAGGGGTTTAAAGGCTTGTTTCATATGCTAAATGCAATCATGATCCCTACGAAAGTGGCTTAGTTAATTTAGTAATCTTTAATTGTTTATTTGAAATTAGTTTTTATTTTATCTTTTGCTCGGGACTGGCAAAACCTTAAGTTTGGGGGTATTTGATAAGTGTGGTTTATACCCACTTATTGCGGTATTTTTAGCTTATTGTTTTTTTATATTTCGAGATATTTAAATGTCATTTATAATTTATTTCATGTTTTATTTGTATAAGCATTAATACATGGATCAAGGAACAATTGCACGTGTTTTGGGATCTTTCGGGAACACAGGATGAGCACGGGAGCATAGGCGCCATGGCGCCACCAACCCCATACAAATTCCAAAGGAGAGGGCGCCATGGCGCCAATTGATTATTCATTAAAGGCGCCACAGCGCCTAAAATTCACGAGTGAAGGCGCCATGGCGCCTGTGAGAACATTGAAGACACATCACATGGCGCCATGGCGCCAGTTGAAGAGAGAAAGTGGGCGCCATGGCGCCTACAAGCCAGCCCATGTAATTTCCCGAGGATTTGGCGCCCATGCACCACTTTTGGAGCTGCAGCGTTACGGGACAAAAACCTACGAGCTTCATGAATTATTTTTTTAGGGTTTTTAAGATCTCTAATGATACCCAATGACTCTCAGACTCCACTATAAATATAACAGTTCGTCCAGAATTAAAGAGGGGGCTAATACAGAGCACAAAACACAGAAATAAATATTTTTTGAGATCCAATGAGAGGATTGAAGAGCGACAAGAGGAGACAAAGGCTGTGACATCTGAGGAGAAAGAGATTCAATTCAGGTTTTATCTCCTTATTTATTTCTTAGAACTCTAATGATTTCCATTAGATTCATGACTTGTTTATTATTGTATTGATCTTTTGTCATGAATTAACTCCTTAATTCTGGAGAATGATGTAATCGATGCTTGAACCTTGTATTTTGTTTATCAATTTTGTTATGAAGTTTTATTAATTTATTTATATTCTTTTGAGTTTAATGCTTCTTGATTGTTGGCCACAATTGAAGATGATGAATGTTTAGAATCTATCACTTCGATAGAGGGGATTTTGAATAGATCTAGAGATATGACCTAAGATTTTATAGAGTTCGAGAGAATCTTTAGTTCTTTGAAGTCGTTAACATAGAATCACAAAGTGTAATGAGTTGTTAACTATTGGATTTTTATAGAGATATCGAAGTCTGTAGTTGATGATATTTTCACTGATGCTCGAGAGAGGGGGTGGATATTTGCGGAATCTTGACTTATAAACAATATAACTGAACAAAGATTAATTGGCATAACAAATACATAGGCGACAGCTAGGTGAAATCAGGATCCAGAATCTCTATCGTATTAGTTCCTCCTATCCAATTATTTTTATGTTTATTTATATAATTTAATCTTTGTTAAATATTGTCTAAATAAAGTTAGGATTATCAATTGTAGTACTTAGTGCGAGTTAACGCAATCCCTGTGGGTTCGACACTCTTTCACTGATTTATACTAAAACTTGACACCGTACACTTGCGGTACGATATAAAAATATCACACCAAGTATTCATAACCACCTCGGGCTCTTACATTCATCGGTCCACAAACGTCCGAATGTATTAGCTCAAGTGGTTGATTGGCTCTTATACCTTTTCCAGTAAAAGGTCTCTTGGTCATTTTTCCTTCTAATCAGGATTCACAGACTGGTAAAGTTCCGAGATTTAACTTGTTTAAGGCTCTGTTCTTTATCAATTTGTCTATTCGGTCAAGATTGATATGACCAAGTCTAAGATGTCACAGATATGTGTCATCATGATAAATATTTTGCTGTTTAGTTTTAGGTTTCTCAACCTTAAATATTTCAGCGTTGAGCAGTGACCTATGTGTTAACGGTCTTAACATATACAAGTTATTTTCTGAGTTTCCTGTGAATATGGTTAATCCATTTATACCAATAATAACTAATTGGCTATTAAAAGAAATTGAATAACCATCATCCAAAAGTTTAGAAACAGAAATCGAATTCCTGCGAAAACCAGGAATGAATAACACATTGTTCAAATTTAAATAACTATTATTTGTAAAATTTAAACTAGAAACTCCCACTGCTCTCGCTGTAACGGAATCCCCTGTCTCGACCCTCATGGTGTAGTCACATTCAGCAAGGTCCCTCCATGAGTCAAGTAGCTGCAAAGAAGAACAGATATGGTTTGTGGCTCCATAATCAACAATCCAAACAGATTTATCATCCTCCACTAATAGAGTTTCGATAACAAGTAAATCATATTTACATGTATTCTTTTTCTCCTTCAGCTCAGCAAGGTATTTAGGACAATTCCTTTTCCAATGTCCGTTCTTGTTGCAGTGGAAACACTTTCCCTTGGGCTTGGCATCATTGGAGACTTTCTTGTTCTTCTTCTTCTTCTTCATGGGCTTAGCCTTAGCCTTCCCAGTGCTATTATTCTTCATCTTTGCAGATTTAGAAGACTCGGCAACATTTACCTCAGCACTAGACTTACGAGGATCCACAAGCGTGGACTTGTAGTGGGTGAGCTCATTAAGCAGATGGGTCAAAGAAAAAGTCAACTTGTTCATAACATAGTGGCTTTTAAACTATAGGAAACTCTTTGGAAGAGTTTCCATAATCATGGTCACCTGGCTACGCTCGTCAATATGAGCTCCATGGGTTTCAGCAGTGTTGATATAGGTCACCATCCTCAACACATGCTCTCAGACTGATGTCACATCCTTTATCCTAGCAGTCATCGCTGAGACCATGGCCTCATGACGTTGACGCTCCGAAGGCTACCTGAACATGCCCTGCAATGACTCCATCATCTGAGATACTGAAGCCATATGTTAATGCTTTGCAGCAAGAACCTCAGACATCCATGCTAGCAAGTAGCAGCAGGCTTTCTCATTTGCTGCGACCTATTTCTGATAGGTATCACGCACAGCTTGGCCAACATTTTTGGCCAGCTCGGGAGGACACTCCTCCGTCAGGACAAACTTTAGGTCTTCACAGACTAGGATAATGTTAATGTTACTTTTCCACTTAACATAATATTTTCCCGTTAATTTATCGTTTGAGAGTATGGAAATAATTGGAGAAACCATGGCTGAAAAATGAAATAAACATGCATTTAACATTCATCGCATATTAAAATCATCATACAATTTTGGCATAAAATTAAACATGATGCATAAACCAGGAATAACGAATTATAAACCTAACAGAATTACTATGCCACAGAAATCTATCATCCCACAAGTAAGTGCCGCCGTAGGTAGGTCAAGTACTTGCATGATAGATCGAGACAATCTCAGTCGATTAATATATGCGAGAATAACTATTATTTATATATTAAACAACTACTGTTTGATTCAATCAAGGAATTTTATTAACAGTTAATTATTCCTTTGTGAGTGTGACCGCCGTTTCAGGATTCTTGGACTTAACGAGTGAAGTGCCACCGTAAGGTATGTCAGTTCATAAAATACATCTAGAATCCATATCATCTCGGAATTCAAACCTGATATTGACCCAAAATACACACCATCCGTAAGGGGACGAAAGCAAAGCCGTCTCAAAGCGCCTTTTGAATCTCACGTTTTCGGACTAACAATGGATATCGCGGGATACACTGTCGTATATCCCTCTCCCACTCACTATTTTAGGTTTAAGGTTTCTATTTATAAAATATCTAATATTTTAATATAACTAGTTTGAATAAATTTATGGCGGCTAAATCATAACTCTTATTTATATTAGTACATTATTAGTGACCTAACCAATTTTAACTCTAAAAAATTATATCACTAATTTCCATTAGTCTCTACTAATAGTATTACTCAATTAAAATAATTTAATTAGAGTGATATTAGTGGCCTATTATATTTTAACTTTTAAAATACTAGAACACTAATTGGTTTAAAATTTTAGAATCCTAAAAAGGTCAAGATTTATATTACACTATTTAATTAATCTTAGTGCGTTATAAAATCCAATGGTACATGGAATTGTATCTCGAGTGCAGACCACATTACCGTCTGTTCGGATTCAGTTATGGAATTTATGTCTGGGTTTCCATCCTATATACCAATGGAATTTATTATACACTAATTAAGCCCAATATATTAGAATTCAAATTTTAAATCTTAAAACCAATTAATCCAATTAATTATTTTCCATCCATATCATATTCTAATTTAAACATTTTAAATCACTTAAAATCATATTTCATGTCTATAATGATAATTCATATAAAACATGTTATGACATGTGAATGCAAGAGTAGACACCTAAGCTATATGACATGTTATTAAACAATTCGAATTAAACATACATATAACATAAAAAATATTTTGCATTGACCAGACTCTTATTTTTCCCTATACTAATCTAATTAGTATAAAAAAATACCCAAGACATCCATTGGTCATCAAATCACGCTCTAATGTGGTGTTGGCTCCTTTTGCGACTTCGTTGCTCAAAATTACAATAATTGAAATTTTACATTGGAAAATAAAAATACAACAATTGTAAACAATGGCCTTACATCCCAAAAACAAAATCAACATTAAAATAAGGGCCGAAAAAATTTACGACCAATGTAAAATCCATTCATCACATGAAAAACAATAATCATGCATCATATGAATATAATTTTGTGCCTACTCATCTAAACATGCAAATCAATAGTTATAACTCATATAAACATATTAAAAACAATAACTTTAAATGAAAAAGAGAAGGTTAAGAACACTTTTCAACCTTACTCTGATACCAATTGTAGGAAATGCTTTCCTTGTGCAGTGGAAACGGTTTAGGCACACAAATCAGACTTGAAATTTTTTTCTGGCCTTCCCTTTGAACAACCCCGAACAACCTGACAAAAACTGGACTGTTTTGGACTCGACTCGGGCCCAACGTACTGCAGAAACAACCCTTGAAATGCGTGGACTAAGGCTGTGTTTTGGTTCTGATTTTTCACATGAAAACAGCCCCAACACAGCCCTAAAACACCACAAAATATTCCCCAAAAAACTGGATTAAAACGAAACCAAATCGAGTTCCGTTTCACCAAGTATAGGGGCTGCAAAGAGCAAAAATAATGCTCATTGCCGTGGACAACAAGAATGAGATGAATAGGATGATTTGTTTGACACCACAAAGTCTTCCGAAATATATCTCGTTACCAACGGAAACTTGTGTGGGCTAACAATCCCTAAACCATTTAGAGATTTAAACACACTTGATATTTGTTTTTAATTTTTTTTTCTTTCTTTTGGTTTGTCTCAACTTTTGAGATAGAATGAAGAAGAAGAAGATGGAGGCTAGGGTTAGATGAAAAACTTGTCAAAAGAAAAATCATATTTTCCTTTTTATATTTAGGGTTTTAATTTTACAAAATAAAACAAAACCCTACCTATTCATCCAAACCCAAATTCAGTCATGGTGTTTTTTCTTATTTAATTTTGCAACATTAATCATTTATTACTATAATAAATGATATGTTACAAAAATAAAAGATGTAATTGCCTTTCCTAAAGAGAATTACTCAAACCAATCAAACACCTTCCAAAAATAATTTTTGGAAAATCAAAAATCAAATTTATATTTATTAAATTATATAAATTATATAATTTAATAATATGCAATTAATAATCATCAAATAACTATATACTAACCTTTTAATATATAGTATCAAGTGCATATCAATATTATTAATCATATTAATAATATTTATACATTTGTGAGTATATAATTGGACTATCCAATTATATTAAATCATCTATAGTATATCGAGTTAGCACGGGGACCAAATAGACCTACGGTTCTGAGCTCCAATAATCTCGAAATATTAATCAAGCTCTTAATTAAATATTCTGAATTATTAACTCTGGGTTATTCCACTAAAAACTCGAAGTTGCACTCTCGTTGCCGCAAATGATATATTAAGCCGAACCAAATCGGTGTCCATCAATATAGTCACTATATATATATATTAACCCTTCATGAGTATCTCATAATTAGAGTCGGGTCATAATGTCCATTATACCCCTCTAATTATTTTTACCTTAAGTACCATTGATTCTCTAATGAACGATTTAGTCATAACCATTATGAATTTTAATCTTTCCATTCGTAATAGAAAGACTTGAGCGCTCTAATCGTTCAAGTACCGAATCAACCCTTAAGAAAGATACTTCTCTACTTCTCGCAAGAAGGAGTGAACTCCATGTCTATGTAAAACGTTCCCAGCGACACAACAGACCATGCCTCCAAAGTACGTAGCTATTGGTCGGGACTGCTACACCAACCTCACTTTTGTAAATCAAAGGACATAGCCTGCCATGCAGGAGTTTGTAGTACACTCAGGATTAAGATCAATCCATATATGTCCATCGAGTAGATCGAAATGATTTTTTTTGCTTAACGGATATTATAAGAAAGTCATTTCTATCTGGGTCCATTCATATATGATCACATCATACAAGGTGCCTCCATTCTCATGTCTCTACATGGACGATCTCGGATCAAGGTCGCCATAAAATATAGAATGGACTGCAGCTACAAATAAACCACAAACAAAGTACCCGTTTTGTTTGCTCTCTATGGACTGTTGAAGATTACTAACTTCAGACTTAAATCCTCTTGTGTATGACACTCATACACTAAGTCTGAAGGCACATAAACAATCTTGGGTAATCAAGATAATTTATAATATGCAAAAATTAAACAAACATTTTGATAAATGAATAATGTATCATTTTATTTCAAAACATATAAAGTCATATACATTATTTGCAGCTCTGGGGCATACATCCCAACATTTCATTGGTCGAATGAAATATCAAACATGACCACATAAACGTAAGATCATATGATAATATTATCTAAGGTCATTGATATTCGTAATAATACGAATCCACCAACTCATTTCTTGAATCTGAATCCACCAACTCTTGATGACTGAATTTACTCCTTACAATGAATTAGCAATGTGTTTCCTTTGAGATCTGATGCTTGGATTAACCACCCGATCTTCCTTCAAGATTACATATATCTTTAAAAATGGTGGGCAACGGTTTTCACAGCTGTTTTATTAGATGGGTAGTGACCTCCACATGCTTTTGAATGACAAAACTGAACAACACTATTGATCTCATTGTCCGATATGCATCGTCAGAAAATTTGATCAAAGAAATACTTGAAAAGATATGGATCGTCCCAGTAGAATCTTTTGACTGCGGTCAAAAATTTCTTCTTGTCTTGATGGCTCCAATTCTGACGTATTTTTCTTGTTGCAAGAAAATTAATAATATTAGTATACCAAGATATTGTATTTACATAATATAAAAAATCATTAAGAAAAGAGTCATTGATAGGACTTGTGTCAATTGATGACTCATTTGTGAGTCTCGATAAATGATCTGCAACTACATTCTCTGTTCATTTCTTGTCCTTGATTGTGAGATTGAATTCTTGGCTTTGCATCCTGTTTAGACCTCAAATATCTAACAGTAGCATGTTCAGAATAAAGAATGATTGAGAAACCAATTAAATATGATCAGAATTTATCCAATGTAAATATTACAATAAATAGTTCTTTTATGTGGTAGTGTAATTCATTTTTGCACTGTTTAAAGTTCTAATTACGTAATAAATTACATACGGTCCTTTCTCCGTCCTAATACTGCGCCAACTGTATAATCACTGGCATTACACATTAGCTTAAAAGGTAAAAACTAATCATGAGATTGCATGATATGAGCAGAAGTTAAAAGACTGATAAATTTTCAAATGATTTTTGAAATCCTTATGTCCATTCAAATATTGAATCTTTTAATAGGAGGTTACAAAATGATCTGGATATGGTACTGAAGTTTTTAATGAACCTCATATAAAATCCTACATGTCCTAAAAATAACGAATTTCCCTGACTGTTTTTGGTGGTGATAATTTAAAGATTACCTCTATTTTTACTTGTCATCTCAATACCTTTAGATGACACAACGTGACCCAAAATAATTCCTGAATTAGTCATGAATTGACATTTTTCTCAGTTTAACACAAGCCTTATTTCTTCACATCTTTTCAAAATATTTTCCAAATTATTCAAGTAATTATCAATTGAGTTCCCAAAACAGTTATATCATCCAAAAATACCTCTAAACAATGTTCAACCATGTCACTAAATATGCTTAACATGCATCGTTGGGTGCATTACAAAGTCCAAAAGATATTTTCCTAAATGAAAATGTTCCAAAAGGACATGTGAATGTGGTCTTTTCCTAATCTTATAAAGCAATGAGAATTTGATAATAACTTGAGTAACCATAAAAAAAAAAAGCAATAGAAGGGATGTCCTACTACTCTTTCTAAAATTTGGTCAAGAAATGGTAAAGGAAAATGATCTTTTCTAGTGGCGTCATTTAGTTTTCTATGGTCAATACACATATGCCAATTAGATGGGATTCAGGTTGGAATTGATTCTCCTTTATCATTCTTTACGATAATTATTCCAGACTTTTTAGGCACAATCGGTGTAGGACTTACTCACTTACTTTCGGAGATAGGGTAGATAATTCCTACATCAAGAAGTTTAAAGACTTATGTTTTTACCACTTATTTCATGTGAGGGTTTAATCTTCTTTGGAGTTGATGATATGTCATATCATTATCTTCTAAATATATTTTTTTATGTGCAGATCAAAGCATTAATGCATTTTATGTCTTTTAAAGTCCATCAAATTACCAGTTTATGTTCTCTCAACACATTTAACAACTTACCTTCTTGATTGCCTGTGAGGGAAGAAGAAATTACCACATGGTAAGTTTGTTCATCTCCAAGAAATGCATACTTCAATCCTTCTGGCAAAGTCTTTAACTCCAATTTGGGTGTTTACTCATGTTTTTATTCTTCCAGTGTTCTTAGTTCCTCAAAATTTTATTTCTCTTCATCGTCTTCCAATACTTGTGTAGAATCAAGTAAAAAATCATTAGGAATATCCGAGTCTAATTGCCTACTTGATTTAAGAAAATTAGCTGTATAAATTTCCATAGGATCAGATAAACTCTCCTGAATATGTTCATCCAAAATTGGTTCAATTAGTTCCATGCTCTCGTTTTCACCGTCCTCATCGTATGGTTGTGTGCACATATTAAAAATATTAAGCTCCAACGTCATATTGCCAAGGATAAATTCATGATTCCATTCCTGTAATTAATTAAAGCATTAGTTGTTGCTTAAAATAGACGACCAAGTATTACATGAATTGGTTTATAACTGTTTGCTACATATTGTGTTTCCAAGACAATAAAATCCACAAGATATATGAGTTTATTGATTTGTAATAACATGTCTTCCACAATTCCTTTCGATACATTGACTGATCTATCGACAAGTAAAATAGTAGTTGAGGTTGGTTTTAACTCGCCAATATTAAATGATTAGTAAATCCAAAATGGAAGCAAATTGACACTAGCTCCAAGATCAAGCAAAACATGTTCAATTTTTTGATTTCGAATAATATATGAAATAGTTGGACAATCAGAGTGTTTGTATTTTAATGCATTATTGGTTGAGAGAATGAAACTTACCTGTTCAGCTAGAAAAAAACTTTATTTCTTACCTGCTGTTTTCTTTTAACGGTGCATAAATCCTTCGAAAATTTGGCATAAGATGGTATTTGTTGGATGACATCTAACAAAAGAATATTGACCTTTACTTGTTTGAATATTTCATATATCTCCGGGGAATGGTTCAATTTATTTATTTTTAATGCTTGAGGAAATGAAGGTGCATGAGAAAGATTATTATCATCAACGATAGGTAATAGTTCATCAACCCATTCTTTACCCTCTGAATCTGATTTATTTTTAACTTCACGAGGTTCAAGAATAGGTCTGTTGATGACCTTACCACTGCATAGAGTAATAACATATTTGACTTGGTCTATGTGTTGAATACCAGAACTATCCTCGTGAGGGTTTTGATGACTCTTGGGGTTTGGCTGTGGTTGTGCAGGAAACTTCCATTTCTCATTAATGGCCAATGCATATGTGATTTTGAAGAAAGTATCTTTCAGATCAATAAGTGTTTGCACATTTTGGTCATTGATGGCTTCTTGTTTCTCAATGAATGTATACAAGGTATCTTCAAGTGTTTTCTTGATTGGTGGGACATATGGTGCATAATTCTGGGAGTTTTGGAAATTCTGGTGTACCTGAGGAGGTTGTTACGATGGTTGTGCTTGATTATCATTCCTCAAATTGAAATTTGGATGGTTTCTCCAACCATGATTGTAGGTTTGGGAGTATGAGTTTGGATTTGGTCTCTTGAAGGTGTTTATGGCACTGAATTTATCATGAAGACATTTTTGCAGAGCTGGCAAGGTTGGGTAAACTTATGTGACATGTTCATTTAAATTACAGATTTGACATGCGATTTCTTGAATTGACTTGGCATGATCACTTTTCCTCATTTCTAATGCCTCAACTTTTTTAGCTAAAGATACATATTTAACAGAAAGGTCACGGTATTCCCTAAGGTTAAATATACCTCTACCATATGACTGTGGTTTTACAGATGACTCATAAGTGCCAACTGTGTCATATTATTGTGCATTATCTGATATGTGTTTTAGGTAATCTAGTGCATCTTCGAGATTTTTATCCGTAAACTCACCATTACACATCATTTCCACTATTTATCTATCTTGGGGTGTTAAACCCTCGTAGAAGCAGGAAACCAGCCTCCATGTTTCAAACTCATGATGTAGACAAACATTCAACATCTCTTTAAATCTCTCCCAACATTGGTAAAGTATTTCCCCTGACTCTTGTGTGAAAGTTTTGATTCTTCTCTTAAAGTAGATTGTCATGTGAGAGGGGAAGAATTTTTTTAGAAATTGTTCATGCAAATCATCCTATGTTATGATGGATCCCGACCTAAGGTTCTGCACTCAAATTTTAACTTTATCCTTTAAAGAAAAGGGAAAAAAATTGAGTCAAATTATATTCATGCTGCAATTTTGGTATGTACAAGTATTACATACCTCTTCAAATTCCCTTAAGTGTTGATAAAGATTTTTTGATTCTAGACCGTGGAATGTGGGTAAAAGTTGGATGACACCTGGTTTAAAATTGAAACATGATGTATATGGGGGAAAATAATACAAAATGGTGATCCTATCCTAATGGGATTCATGAATTTTCTGAGTGTTCTAGGATGATTAAGATTGCCATACTAAGACTCATTTTTTACCTGATCAACTGGATTTTCATCTCGGGCAGGTGGGTTTTTATTTTGGTTCTCGGTCATTTTAACTGACGATGAAGGTGATGAAGACTCTCTATTTAGTCTACCATTAGATGACCGAGACTAATATCTCATGCAACCTAAATGCAGACTATATGCTAAAATTTAAATATGCAAATACTTAAAAAGAAAAGAAAAAAATTAATAAACAAGTAAAAAAATGAATAAATGACAAAAGAAAAAAAATGTAATGATTAGATCCTAAAAACTTCATCTGATTATTGTCAAGTCAGATCTCAATTGAATTTCTCGTTTAGCTGTCTCAATTTCGCAAATTAGGTTCTCACAAAAAACTATGAAAGAATCTCTAGATGAGATGATTCAAGAAATTCTTTGGCAAAATGCAAGCTCCATTTTAATTGAGATTTCTGTCTCCTCTAACCTTGAAGAATTAAATACATGGTTTGTCTATAAATGAGATGTCTAGGTTCAAGATTCATTTAGAATCAATTAGAACATCTTGGATGTACACAAATGTAAAGAAAAAATGAGATGTAAAAAAATAAAGAAATAATAAACAAGTATAAAATGAAAAATAAAATAAAATAAAATAAAATTAAAGAAGAAAAGAAAGAGGAAAAAATAAAAAATTATTAAATTATTATTTCATCTACTTAATTATATTCCCCGATAACGGTGCCAAAAACTTAACACACTCATAAAATGGTTCTTTACTCAAAGTATAAGAGTGTCGAAGTGGTAAAATAACCCAGTAAGTCCGGGGTCGATCCACTTGGAATATATTTAATAAAATAAAATAATAATTTGAATGAAAATAAAAAGACTGAATTATTTGAAATGATTGATATTTTTTAAATTGGACTGCAACAATAAAATAAAATACTGGGGGGCTATGAGATCAACTTTTTGTAGGAAACAGTTTTCCTTATACGCAACAAAAACGCCTTAGGCTTTGGGATCGACCTTGAAATTTTTTATGCATTCTCATTTTTTGAATCTAAATCCACCAACTCTTGGTGACTAAATTTGTTCCTTGCAGTGAATGAGCAACGTGTTTCCTTTGAGATCCGATGCTTGGATCAACCACCTGATCGACCGAAGCGTGGGCTTCACTCACAAAGATAAATCTCTAACCTATTTAGAGAAGTTTATTGTCACAATATCTTTTGGATTTTAGAAAGATTGAATGAAGTAGATGAAGATCTAACTTACTGTAACATCCCCGATCTGGGAGATGTCACTGACAGGGGATAGATCGCACTAACCCCATAAGCCTCTGACTCTGATCTACCATACAACTATACGCTTTTTACTTTATTTATATATATATATATATATATATATATATATATATATATATAATATATATATATATATATATATAGATATATATATATATATATATGGGACCGTGACCCAATCTTACAATTTGGCACACAATTTATTTATGCATTCTCATTTTTTGAATCCGAATCCACCAACTCTTGGTGACTAAATTTGTTCCTTGCAGTGAATGAGCAATGTGTTTCCTTTGAGATCCGATGCTTGGATCAACCACCCGATCTTCCGAACTATAACTCAAAACCAACAAACCGAAGAGTGGGCTTCACTCACAAAGATAAATCTCTAACCTATTTAGAGAAGTTTATTGTCACATTATCTTTTGGATTTTAGAAAGATTGAATGAAGTAGATGAAGATCTAACTTACTGTAACATCCCCGATCTGGGAGATGTCACTGCCAGGGGATAGATCGCACTAACCCCATAAGCCTCTGACTCTGATCTACCATACAACTATACGCTTTTTACTTTATTTAAATAAATAAATATATAAATTTGGCACACAATTTAACTTTAATAACTTTAGACATAAAGACACATATCTCAAATACTAGTACAAGACTTTTACTTGACTCAGACTGGACTCTTACTCTATTTCTGACTCGACTGGTTGACTCAAACCCACTAGTGACTGCCATTAGTATCTGTCCTCTCGAGCTCGTCCTCCTGGAATACCTACAAAATAAACACTTGGAGTGGGGAGGGGTTAGATCGCTGTACGATCTAAGTGAGTGGACTAAAAATGAAAAATTGTTATAAAAAAAATATTGGTTCTAAAACCGAAAGCTCATAAGATAGCTTTATAAGAAATCTGATTTATGTTTTAAAACTCTGAACTTCTTTCTAAAATCTCTTATAAAACTGCTTTTTCGGAAAACTTTCTTTTCTAAAAGCTCTTTTGAAAACTGTAACTGAAAACTCTTTCTGAAATCTATGTCTCTGTCTAAAAAACTTGACGTATGAGGGTGTTACGTATCGTCGTCCCCCAAAGCATGCCACTACTGTCTCCGAAACTGGTGATCTTGGGGCGTTACGTATCGCCGTCCCCCAAGCCACAAACTAGAACTGGGGGTGCGAATATATGCTACCACCCAAGCTCTGAAACAAGGGTCTAGGGGCGTTACGTATCGCCGCCCCTAGCCCTGCTCTAGGATTTGAGGGCGTTACGTATCGCCGTCCCCTCAGTCCTTTACATGTGCACATGTCATCTGTCTGTCAATTCCATCTGTGTCAAGTTACATACTGGGGTGAGTTTTTCCCTCATGCCCCGAAAAACATAAAATTCAAGTTTGAAAACATCCGTAATTCAAAACTCATGCTGAAAAATAATCTTTCTAAATCATCAATGTATGTATATATAAAAAGAAAAACACAAGTAGTAAAATTCAGTCTAACGTCCTACATGTTTTTAAAATTAAGTCTGAATTCAAAACAGTTAAATAAAATCAGTTCTGAGAGAAATGGTCCACTCACTGTCTTGGAATCTGGCTGGTACTGGATCCATTACCGAAGAGAGTTGCTATTCCTGAGGATAATCTAGGATCAGGAACTTAATTAGTGTATATATATAGTAAAATAAACCTTGATACCTAACTAAGCTTAACGATACGTTAATAGGTTTTATCTACGAAGCTTATCACAAACATATTTTGATGTAAGATATGTATATGAATTGATACGAGACCCCAATGGTGGTCTCTAACGCGCTAGGGTGGAACTGGAGGTTTAAAACTAATTTTGGGGAAATTCTGTGTCTCGCGTTGCGACGCGCAACGCCCATCATCCCAGGATTCTGCCCCTTTTCTTCTTCAATTTCCATTCACCCAAAGCAACACCCTAATCATTCCCATACCAAAATCAACACTCAAAACACCATATAACATCCAATACTACATAAACCAAATCATCAATTCATCAACACCCAACTTTAATTTATTCATATAATCCATAAAAGTTTAAACCCAAAACTTAATAACTTCAATCCATATTTTTAACCAAACAATAATCAATCCCCAAGCCCATATCCTCATCAATTGTAACCTCAAAAATGTTATTATGGTCATCATTTCATTAATACTACCAAAATCAAAAACTCAAGATTTGGGTCAACATATGCTTACTTTAATCTTCTTGATTTTTTCATATTCCTCAATCCTCCATTGTTGTTTATCTTCTTCTTTAGTTTATCTTCTCCTTCCTTCTCTCTTTCTTCCTTCTCCTCCTCCTCCTCCTCCCATTTTTTCTTCTTTTTCCCTCTCTTCCTCACGACATCTTCTTTTTTTTTTTTTTCCATTTTTTTGTGATGAGTGAATAGTGAGCTCTTTATATAGTGGGGGATTGTATGATATTTGGAAATATGGAGAAAAGTGTAGAAAATTTGAGATTTCTCTATTTAACCCCGAAATCACTATTCATCCGAAATTTGACTTATGTTTTTGTCCAACTTCCGTCTGAATTTGGGAAAATATTCAACGTAGAAGTTGTATATCTCGATCTCATATTTCCGACGATATAAAATTCATAAAAATCGGAGTTCATATGAAAAAGTTACGCTCCAAATACCACGGGCTGTCCAAAGGGAACTTTGTACAGTCTCGTCCCGAGACTTCGGGAAATTTACCGATTGTCCCCAAAATCATATAACGAGTATATATGAGTCTCAATATAATTTATTCTTTGTGCTTTCGTCCCTTTCGTAACAGTACAGTTATATACAGTAGTAAAAACTACCGGTCGTTACACTTACTCTTATTTTCTTTATATTCTCAACACTCGTGAAAATTAAATTTTCTTTCAACACTTGAAGAAACTTTTCTGGATTTTTTTTTCTCTCTATCTCTCTATCTCACAAACTTGTGTGAATGACGTGTCTATTCCTATTCCTCAACATTTGAGTGGAAATAATATAGATTATATTCTTTTCCAAAAACCAACCAATCTTATATGCCATTATATTGTAATGGCAAACAAAATTAATGGAATGCCAAACAAAGACATGTGAAGTGGACCAAATTAGGCACTTAGGTCATACCTAATCTTAAACATAAATTGTTTGAGAGTATGGCAAGCCATATGATCTTGTCTCCAAGACAATTTAAAAATCATTATCGTAATAATGATGTAATTACCTTAATTATGATGTAATAATTATCTCATAATTATTACTAACTTGATTATCTCATAATCACAGTTTGATTATCTCATAATCAAATAATTCTAGAAAATATTATATTAAACACATTTAATATAATTTTCATTTGTGACAAATTATATTATTAATCACATTAATAATACATTAATATATTATGTGAGTATATAATTAGACAATCCAATTATATTAGGCTTGCTACAGTTAATCGAGCTAGCACGGGGACCAAATGGACTTACAATTCCGAGCTCCAATAATCTCGAAATATTAATTAAACTCTTTAATCAAATATTCTGAATTATTAACTTCGCGTTATTCCACTAAAAACTCGAAGTTGAACTCTCGTTGTCGTAGATGGAAAATATAAGCCGAACAACTTCGGTGTCCATCGATATAGTCATTACATACGGATTGACCCTTCACAAATATCTCATAATTAGAGCCGGGACATAAGTCCGTTATACCACTCTAATTATTTTATACCTTAAGTGCCATTGATTCTCTAATGAATAATTAATTCATAACTATTATGAATAGAAAGATTAATATTCATAATAGAAAGACTTGAGCGCTATAAATTTTCAAGTACCAAAACAACCCTTAGGAGAGATACTCTTCTACTTCTCGTAAGAAGGAGTGAACTCCAAGTCTATGTAAAATGTTCCCCAACTACACACCAAACCATATTGCCAAAATACATAGTTATTGGCAGAGACTGTTACACCAACCTCACCTTAATAAATCAAAGGATATAGTCTGCCATGCAGGAGTTCGAACTACACTCAGGATTAAGATCAATCCATATATGACCATCTAGTACATGTGCTCTCAGCCGCATCATCATAGTATATGCGTCAGGCAATCAAAAATATTTCCTCTTAAGCTCCGGTGGCAAGGAACTGAGAATATATGATTTAACTCTTTTATCAGCATCTCTCCACTTTTGGAGAGTCTCATGTTCCTCTGGTGTTGCATCATCTGCTATGGCAAGTGGCAACGAACCTTCTAACACATATTCTATTTGCTCAGACCCAAAAATAATTCTCAGATCCAAGTCTCAATTTGTAAAGTTTTCTGCGCCTTTAAGCTTGTTCGTATCAAGTATACGAGCAAAAGGATTAGAAGCAGGTGCCGCCATCGCAAATCTATCATATAGATAGCGAAAAACGGTTAGCAGACTAAACAGTTTCATATAATATAAAAATAAATAAAGTATAAATAGATCATGGATTTTTAATCTAAAAATGCTCCTCCCACTATTACATGCAATACTGTAATCTCCAAACAGAATGCAAACAAACAATTAATCAAATTAAATATAATAGCGAAAGGTGGATCCCATGAATATATTTCAGCTCACAGCTTTGGCACGATCTCGCCTACGTATATTCATTAGGTAGACAACTCATTGTCAATCACTCAATAGTGACTCCTGGGTTCCGGTCCTAGTCGTTTCTTGTTGTGGCAGTTTTGGCACGTTCACAAGGAGGCTTACCAAGGTTAAACTTGTCAATGATAAATACAAGATACTTGCGTAGTCCTAACAGCTTTGGCACGTTTAGGATTTCCACTTTCGTTTGAACTTATCTAGTATCACATATATATCCGGTATGGATAAATTTCTATCAACTACACCCTTACTGCTTTAGCATGATCTCAGATACAGCCATAGAGCAGATATCTACAAACCGTATTGACAAGACGGACCAAGAAATATGCATCTAATACATATTACTTTTAAAACCTTATTAAAAAGGGATTTTCCACAAAGATGATACGTATTTAATTTAATCAAATTAATTAAATACAAGCATGTATCAAGTAAGAACATAATTAAACATTGAATTTAAAGGCATATTTATATCATGTGTTCAGGTTCAGACCTACTCTGATACCATTTGTGTTGGGGTTTTGCGGGGCAATTTGGGTAAACACAGCGGAACCCGGAAAATCAAAATTTTCCGATTTCAATATTTTTTCTGGGGTAATTAATTACTCAATACTTAAAAACTGAAATTTTTACCCAAAAATCAGATTTTTCAGTAATTACCGTTTAACCCCAAAACTTTGTATTTTTGTCATTTTAGTCCAAAATTGTCAAATACAATTCTAATTGATTCCAAATCAATCTCAAAATGATTCATACATGTCCAATACATGAAAATAAAATTTGAAACTCAAATAAACTGATTTTCCAGTATTTTCTGAATGGTCCCCAAACTTTCAAGAATTTACAATTTGGTCATTTTTGTTCAAAACATGTCAAGATCAAATCCAAAAATTCCCAAATTTAATATACATCATATATACGTCAAATCACATCACATATATGAAAAGCCTAAAATTTGGTGAAGGTTATGAACCCTAATTTTATAATTTCACAAATTAAAAAAATTAACACCAAATTAATTAAATCCAATACTTTAATTCAATTCCTACAACACCAAACAAGTCTCACCATCATGAAAAACCTCAAGAACAATTCTAGGTCATTTATGAGTGGCTAAGTAACTCTAGAATGGCAACTTCCATCAAATGGTTAAAAAGAATGCTTAATAAATAATTTAAAGTAATCTAAAAACATATACATGCTTCCATCTTTCAATAAAGTTCCCAATTATCAAAACACATCCACAAAAGAGTAGAGAAGAAACTAAGCTACTCATATAGAAGCCTAGTATGAAAGAAACAATTTTCATAAAGGAAAAAGTAAGAAAAACTTACTAAAATCCTCATTTTTCCAAGCTTTTCTTCCATTTTCTCATTTTTCTCTCTTTCTTTCTTTGTATTTTGAGTTTTAGGGTTCTTGAATAATGAAAAAAATGAAAAAATGGCTTATATATTTATTCTCAAAATATTGGCCAAGTTTTCTTTTTTATTTCAATAAATAATTGGAAAAAGATTTAGTTAAATTTGTGGTTATAAATCATTAAACACTGTAATGTTTATCAAAAATCAACCAATTAAATCATGCCAATTTATCCAATAAATATAGGCCAACTAATCCAATTAAAAAGTGCCATTTAACTTACTTTATTAAAGTAAACAATATATTAATTATTTAATTAATTTAATTATTCAACATTTGAATAATCAAATAATTAAATATAAATATCTCAAATATATGTATTATATTTACATTAAATAATCAAAATACATATATTAATAATAAATGTCAAATATCACAATTCAATATTTAAAAAATGGTCGAAAGATCTCAAACGCATGTATTATCGTTTAACTGTTAAACAACTTATAAATAATCAGTATTATTTATAAATATTGCCATAGTGCTCTACGAGTATATTTCATTAGTGAGACTCTCTAGGTTCAGGCATATCCGTCACGAAATCCAATTTCGTGTCCATAATCTACCCACCCGTAAATTATGACGAACACAGATAAAATCTTTGAACCATATAGGTCGAGGTCACTGCATACGTATAATTCTTCCGTCACAGGAATCCGGATTATCCCAGAGATATAGATATAAACGTCAAATATCTATAGGTATAATCACGTCGACGATTTTATTAGCAATCTCTTAAAATAACACTTAGAACTGATTTCTACAGTGTACCACGGGCCCATGAATTTAACAGAATGCTAATTCTATAATGGATACCTATGCTCTGTACACAGAACTGACGGATCCTATCTTGATACGCACATGATATCCTGAGGATCAGTCCACACTCAATGAACATGCGGAGGTCTGATCTAAATAGATCGGTGACATGACTGCCATCAAAGCGTGGAGGATAACTCGCATATCCACAGTGGCATCTCAAGTTGAAGGATCACTATGCTCACTCAACCCGAGAAGATTCTTATTAACGTTGGTGTACCATCTATTAAGAATCTTCAGTGAGTCGTTCAATGTTTATCCGATATAAACACATACGTGTCTATATGAGTCTACCAAGACTCATGGTTCATTGAGAAACCATTAGAATCCAACATTCCAATATATGACACGTATCAGTCTTAGTGGGTTTACTTACTGACCAAGTAATTGTAAACCTTGTCCAGGAACAGTTAAAGAATGATCTGTTATGATACTGCTCAATGTCAGTTGCGACGCTTTTGCAACTGTATTATAACCAATCACTTTATGGTCTTTTACGTCTTTACCATATAATAAAAGAATTTATATTATAGAAACTGTTTATTTTATTCATTAATAAAATATATACAAAAGTATTTACAGGGAAATACATAAGAAATTGGCGCTGAGAGCACCAACCCTAACAATAATTTACTCAACATATTCATTAACACATGTTTATACTATCATACTACTCTCAAAAATACTTGTAAATAACCTAATCAAATTCAATTTAGCATTTACAACTTCTAGGGTTTCTAAGGTGCGAATTGGGGCTCTAGTTTCCTTGTCCAAAACTGATAAATAGAGAAAGAAAGGGAGTTAGAATCTTACTTTGTGTGCTAGCAACTTGAGAATCATCATTTGTTGCACTTAAAATGGCTTGAGGAAGAAAAAGAAAATTGAAGCATTCTCCTTGGGTATACATGTTTTTGAGCTTAGAGGAGATGAGTGAATATTGTGCTATTTATAGACAAAGAGAGGCTGATTTTTTTGATGGAATGAATGGTTGAGATGATGCCACATCACCTATTTCTAGTTAATTCTCGAAATTACTGTAGCATCCGCATAGATTTTGATTTTTGATCCATTTCTGATTTGAATTTGGAAAAATGTTCGACATGAAAGTTGTAGGCCTTGGTCTCAGATTTCCGACAATATAAAGTTCATAAACATCGGAGATCGTATGAAAAAGTTACGGCCCAATTCCTAAAGTCTGTTTGAGGTGGGACGTAAGTTAAGTTCCGCGTCGAAATTTCAAGGAATCTTCTGAATGTCCCAAATGCCATTTTATGAGCACGTACTTGCTCGAACATGATTATATCAAGTATTATGCCTCCAAACTGTAATAGTCATTAGGCTCTGGTAACGTACAAGTCGTCAGGTTCACCGGATATTACAAACTCTATTTCTTTAGTTTATTGTAAGTTTTACATTATGTTTCCATATATAACTTGTCATTGATAAAATAATTTATTGGGTGTATTAATTGAGAAATTGATTAATAAGTCTAATTGGTAAAGCTACTAACTTAATAGTATAAATTTGACAAAAATTTTAATTCTGTAATATTAGGCCATTACCGAATTCACCCATTTTTGAGTATATAGAGTTATGTTTGTTGTGCTCTTATAGGTAATTCTAGTTGCACAACAAACACATTGGCAATAACAATGAAAAGTTACTTGGTATTTACAAAATTATATAGTTTGGATCCCAAATTATCAGTCATATACATATGCTAATGCATTATCCTTGATAGTATTAAATAATTATGATTTTACAACGTGAGAAGACTATTTTCGGTAAAAATCTGTAAAAATGTCCTGATTTGACAATGTGGCAAGAATTCATGGACTACTTTTCCCCACTCCCCAATGTCAGACCCCTCATTCTTTTCCACTTTCTCTTCTTTAATTTACGATAAAACCCTTAGTCATTTAAACAAATGACAAATCCAATTTTTTTTTTAAAATTTAATTATTTGATTTAACTAAATGATTTTTTTTTTGGTTTTATATTTTAAATGATAAAAATACTCATACTCCTTTAAAAAAAACTACCTTTTGATTTAATTATTTTACTTTTAAATTTAATTATTTATTATTTTATATTATTATTTTATTTGATTATTTTATTTTTTAATCTCATTTATTTTTTTCTCTTTTACTTATTTAATTATTTTATTTCATAAGTAGTGTTAAATAAATAAACACAAAATAAATAAATAAATATATAAAAAAAATAAATACAAAATTAAAATAATTTAATTAATAAAATAAAAATAATTTATTTCATTAATATTTACGAGATTAATTGGATAAAAGAAATGAACATGATATTTCCTTAAAATTTATTTTGATTAATTAATTTATTATTTTTATTAAATCATTTATTTCAAAAATCAATATAAAGGAAATCTTTGAAGAATGAGATAAATAAGTCATTTTGAGGGAGACAATTTGAGAGGGGGACCGACATGGGGTGGGAGGAGCAATATTTATATTATAGGACTATCGGCGGTAAAAATCCATCAAATGTCCTGATTTGAGTATGATAATAGTACTGTAGGTGACATCCCGTAAAATATCCTTGTAAGTATTTTCTTGTATGATCATAAAATTGTTAATGTGATTTATAATAAATATGAAACTTTCTATCTTTGCATTGAGTGGTATCTATCACTAGTGGGATTGGATGGCATCTATTATTTTCCCCAGTTGGTTGACTTCTTGAGATCATTAATATTATTTTAACATATTTGGACGCAAAAATAGATAAAATTCTTGGTTGCGAGTGCACTACGGGAAACTCGGTGTAAGTTGTGGACTGAACTTAGTGGAAAACTTCAAGCGCAACTTAGAGGAGTGGATGTAAACATTGTCGGCTGAACCATTATATATCCATCGTCAATTTCTATAACTCTTCTCTTTAGTTTATTGTAAGTTTTACATTATATTTCCATATATAACTTGTCATTGATAAAATAATTTATTAGGTGTATTAATTGAAAAATTGATTAATAAGCCTAATTGGTAAAACTACTAACTTAATAGTATAAATTTGACAAGAATTTTAATTATGTAATATTAGGCTATTACCTAATTCACCCCTTCTTGAGTATATAAAGTTGTGTTTGTTGTGCGGTTAAAGGTAATTTTAGTTGCACAACAAACACATTGGCAATAACAATTAAAAGTTACTTGGTATTTACAAAATTATATAGTTTGGATCCCAAATTGTTAGCCATTTACATATGCTAATGCATTATCCTTGATAGTATTAAATAATTATGATTTTACAATGTGACAAGACTATTGTCGGTAAAAATCCGTAACAATGTTTCAAGAATTCAGTGACAATTTTTCCCCACTCCCCAATGTCAGACCCCTCATTCTTCTCCACTCTCTCTTCTTAAATTTACAGTAAAACCCTTAGTCATTTAAACAAATGACAAATCCAATCTTTTTTTAAAAAAATTTAATTATTTGATTTAACTAAATGTTTTTTTTTGTTTTGATTTTTTGGTTTTATATTTTAAATGATAAAAATACTCATACTCCTTTGGAAAAATTACTTCTTGAATTAATTATGTTATTTCATTATTTTACTTTTAAATTTAATTATTTATTATTTTATATTATTCTTTTATTTAATCTCATTTATTTTTTTCTCTTTTACTTATTTAATTATTTTATTTCATAAGTAGTGTTAAATAAATAAACATAAAATAAATAAATAAATATATAAGAATTGTTAATCATATATATATATATATATAAACTATTAAATAAGTATAAGAGAAAAAAAATAAATAAAAAATAAAAAATTTAATTAATAAAATAAAAATAATTTATTTCCTTAATATTTACAGGATTAACTGGATAAAAGAAATGCACATGATATTTCCTTAAGATTTATTTTGATTAATGAATTTATTATTTTTATTAAATCATTTATTTCAAAACTCAATATAAATGAAATCTTCGAAGAATGTGATAAATAAGTCATTTTAGGAGAGACAATGAGAGATGGACATGGAGTGGGAGGAGCAATTTTCATATTATAAGACTATCAGCGGTAAAAATCCATCAAGTATCCGTAAAATATCCTGGTAAGTATTTTGCTTGTATGATCAGAAAATTGATAATGTGATTTCTTATGAATATGAAACTTACTATCTTTGCATTGAGTGGTATCTATCACTAGTGGGATTGGATGGCATCTATTATTTTCCCCAGTTGGTTGACTTCTTGAGTTCATTAATATTCTTTTAACATATTTGGACGCAAAAATAGACAAATATTTTTGCCCAAATGCTGACTCTTATCAGCACTTTTGCCAGAATTTTGCAAAGAAAATTATTTACTTCTAGATGCTGTATCATTACCCTAAACTTTATGAGCCATTCTTGTGTAATGACACTATTGCTGCTGCATGAAGTTAGCTGACTTTTTGACTATTCAAAAGTATGTCTTTGAGCCAATGAGGTAGTGGCCTTATTGCTAGTACATGGGATCGAGTCCCCACAAAAGCCGTGGGGACTCAAACCTTCCTCTTTAAGAGGAAGAAGTTCTCATATATGAGAGTTGATTCCCAAGCTGTGTCTTGGTTGATTTAGAATTTGTAGGTCTCGAGCTATGTCTCGGTTGATTTCTGGGTAGTGCTATAATTGTATGTATCTAGAATCCCAGTTGATAACATATTGTAATATATATAGTTTGTAATAATTCAAAAAAAAAAAAAAAGTATGTCTTTGAAAGTTTGGTGAAGTAACAGTAGCTAAAGATTGTGTTTAAGTGTTTGTGAGTTAATTTCTTCATCTTTTATCCTGTTTTAGGGCAAAAAGCAAGTGCCCCATTTCAAACTTTGGTTTGATTCTTAGCAGAAAATATGGACCATTGTCTTTCCATCTTTTTAATTAAAGGCAAACACAGTCACCCCACCAATTGATTCTTCATTCTCATTGTCCTTTGTGGGTCATTTTCAAGGGCGGATGTATGATTTTATTTTAAGGGTGGTTAAAATTTATATTTTCATGTAATATTAATGGGTTAAGTATTTTATTATTATTATTAAATTTTTTAATGGAAAAAAATGAGATCCGCATCAGGCTTGAGCATGAACAGCCTATTTATGTGCCCCCCCCCATTGTCCTTTCCATTAAGGCATTTAGATGTTCTTTTCAGCTTGTTAGGTTAACCTCTACCTGTGTTTCCGAGGACATAATCGAATTGGTTTTTAAATTAACTTAATAAAAAAACATGTCACATGTCTTGTAATTGTTCTATCTCAGGTTTAAGGTTCGAATCCCACTAAATATTTTCTTGGGGACATGTCTTTAGTGTAAAAAACCAACGACTTATCTTGATTTATGCTGTGAAACTTCTGAAGACACGAAACAGATTTCAGGAATTAATCGAGATGAGCGTAAATTATCCCGAACACCTCGATTATCAAAAAAAAAAAAAAATTAAAAATATATTTAAGATTACCCACCTTTCAATTAAAACAAAAAAGATTACCCCCTTCCAGAATTGTGTTCCCAAATGGTATTTATTTGAAACAATGTGCAGACAAATCCACCTTGTATACTACTTCTTGCTATGTTATAATTTTGTTTTTCTTTTTTCTTTCCTTTTTGTTTTCTTTCTTTTTTTTGTTTTTTTTTTTTTTGGCACGTATTCTACACATTTGTAACATCAAAGAGAAGAAGCAAATACCTATATAATCAAAAAGGTTCCATCAACTTTGCACGCAACCACTAGTCAAAAGATATATGGGCAAATTAGAATCTGTCTGAACCCTGTCTGTATAAGTTTTACAATGGCTCGGTCCAAATCAAACTAAACCAAATCAAATAAAAGTTTTTTCTCTTCAGGTAGGTTTGATTACATCATTATATTATATTCGGAATCATTATCTTATGATAAAGGTCCTTTATTATGATTTTGGGTTTTATTTGATATTGCGATTAGAAAAATATGGTGAACAAACACTAATTCATAAATGGTGTTATGAATTTTTAATTTATGTTATACATTTTTTTAATAATTTGATGGTTGAGAAAAACTAAAATTTTTAACTTTTACAAAACTCAATTTTTAAAGAAAATCATGATTAGTAATCACAATTTCTCATCATTAACCAAATATTTAAAAACAGTGTTTTGACCTAAATATAATTTTGTCATCCCACCACAGATAAAACCATAAATAATATCAAACATATCGTTTGTCTATGTCAATTTAAATTTATACCGACCTCGTTTCACATATATCAACACGCTAAAAATTCCATGTTTGTGCACGTTATGGGACTTGACCCTTTTCTAAGTTTTGGTAAGGTACTGGTGAATTTTGCCGCAATGTACAGAAGATTTTTCTTAAAAATACTGTTGCATTTAATTAAAGAGTCCTACTCTATCAGGCAATTGAAAATTTCCTTCCCCCATTTGCGTTGGTCAAGGGCATTTTGCGTGGATCAGGATTCAATATTCACGTGGATATCATTTATCTCCGGATTATTAATCTAGTATTCATATATAAAGTCGACTCAATCTGTGGTTGAATATGTTATGTCCACTTAGCCCGAAATTGAAGATTTAGATGGTCTAATACGAAATAAGATTGAGAAGTCTAAAATAAAAATCTGGACTCAGGGATCCGCTCAAGAGAGGAAGGATTTCGAGATTAAATCTGTTATGATGAATCAATCCTCGTACTCAAACTGTAACTCAACACTGGATCTTAATTCATTTTACCATTCCATCGTAATCAAATCTACTATGCCTATAATGTCTTGTGCATGAAGATTTGATTTTTTGAGCTCAAATTGGTTTAGGGTAGGCTAGTTGATTCCATAATTTTTTATACTCTTTGGCTTAGTCACGGCATTTACATTGAGTGGAATGGATACTAATAAGTCTTTGACGGTATTTTTGTATCATATAAATGCCCGAAAATTTAAGCTATTAGATAATATTAAGTATTATTTTTATTGATTCAATTTCCCATCAAGTAAAGACGAAATCGAACAATTTTTATCGGAATCCTATTGAAATTCACATAAAATCAATCTTATCAGGCTTTATCACCTGAAATGAGAATATAATATTAAAAACAAATGAATCCAACAAAAAAAAAAAAAAAAAAAAATTTTCCCGATTTTCTTATAACAACAGAAGTTGCAGTATATATAATAAGGATGTTATATATATTAATTTCCGAGGACAAAAAAAATAAATAAATTAGATTCATTGGAGGAAATCTAAACCTCCCTGCTGTTTCAATTGCCTCACAAACAACTTAAGAAGTGGCCATGCTAATTCTCTGTCATTTATTCATGAGAGAGAGAGAGAGCAAATAGCGATAATTTATTATTATTTTTTTGAAATCGTTAAAAATCTCACGTTAAATCACTCTTTCCAGGCTTAAATGAAGCAGATAAAATTTCCGACTATCCCAGACTCTTATAAAAAATACACTCTTTAAATTCAAACTCAGGATCTCAATGTGAGATCCTGAATCTTATATTATCAAACCACATCCATTGGAGACGTAAATAACGATAATTTACTAATGATAACTAAACTGATTACATCAAACTAACATATTAATCTATAACAAACTGATAATAATTAAATAAATTTAATATACATCCATAACAGGGATCATTAAAACACCAAATCATTTAAGGTCATTTAATCTCTGGTGAGAACCATATTGAATGTGATGTATAAATTGATTGAAAGCTTAAGAATGTAAATTTTAAACATGAAGAAGAACAGAGAATTTAGCTTGCATAGCTCTGTAACCATGGAACTTTAAGGGACACTTTGTAATTAATTCACTTGTAATTAGAAGAAATTTTGAGTGAGCCATGAGATAAGAGAAATTGACAATTCTATAGACACTTGACACGGACCTGGGATTTGGATTCAGTGGTGAGATAAGTTTTATATTACATTTTTTTTATAAGTAATTAAATCTTAATCGTTCATTACTATACATACACGCATGGCAAAATATTATAAAAAGATGAGTACAAAAAAGATCAGGACGGGATCCGAATTTATTTTACACATGCTTTTGTTCTTTAGCCCACTTGGATCTAAGCAATTTCAGCAACAATGTTGCCTTTGTCTTGGTCCTATTGCTGCACTGGCTCTGTAGAAGCAACAGCAATTGTGTCAAAACACCAGCACAAATTGCTTCCTCTATAGCCTGTAAAGAATCACAGCACATAATCATCAAACTGTTAATTGCATTTTCACTGGCTCCATGATCAGATACCATGAACACCATTTTAACAAGAGCATAAACACCATTAGGATGGTTCATCAATGCCTCTTTGGCACCCTCTATTGTTAAAAGTTGCTCAATTCTTGCCATTGCTATGGTTGCTAAGCTTCTTTCGAGTCGTTCGGCATTTGAAATGTATGATATGAGTCCATTTACAGCACCTTCTTGAACTAGAAGTATCCTGTTGGATTCTGTTGAACATAATGCTGATAAGGCCTTGATTCCAGCATCAGATGCCTCTGAATTATGATGAACAAGTGAAATAATTTCTTGCAAAAGTCTATTGTTTTTTCCCAGCTTAAAAAAAAGCTCTTTTGTCTCATGGGTTGAGGAAATTACCTCCACTAAATGACATAATTGCTTCTTGATCAAGCAACTTCCATGCTCAAACAAAACTATGAAAGATTCCATTTTGGACTCTTCATTCAGCAGATTCAGACTCTCCATTTCTCCCACAAGCAGCAACTTTTGAACACAAGAAAGTGCTTCTTCAACAAACTTTACATAATCCTGAGAGAATCTGAAATCTGCTTTTCCAAAAAGCTGCTTCAGTAGTAAAGGCAAGAAGCCTAATTGGATCAAACAAGACTTGCTACTAACAGGTGATTCTTTTAATACAACATGAATCTTTTGTACTATTTGAAGCTTGGTTTCCAAGGCAACTTCTTGAGATTGGAGATTGTGTTTGAGTGATGCTAAAGAATCAATGGTGGTCAAGTAATTGGGATCAAAACGTTGACCGCCGCCCATTTGAAGCCACTGATTGATCAATTGGCGAAGAGTGTGATTAGGAACAATGGATGGATCATGAAGCTTCAGCATTGTAACAGGACATGTGAGATTGCCAGCAGCAAGCCATTTTTCAATGCTTGATCTGTCATAAGTTTGGCCAGTGCATAGAGTCACTGGATCTTTGAACAAGTCTAGACTTATTGGGCATCTGAACAAGTGGGGGATTGTCATTTGATAAGCTTCTTTGGAAGTGGAAAAAAAAATGAAGAATCAAGATGGGAAAATAACCAAAGGAAAAAAAAAAACCTAAAAAAATGAATTGATATATACTCTAGGTTTAGTGGAGAATCCTTAGAAGTTGATGCTACTATGAAAAATTGACCTAATATACAAAGGCAAGATGTGGGTATGAAAAAGCCAAACCTCTAAAAGCACTTGTTGGTATAGTGGATTGTTTTTCAACTTAAACGGCTATTAGAGATGGCAGCGGGTCGGATTTGGGACATATACCTTTAAATTCAGCATATGCATCTCTTAAAGAAATTTTAGAAAGCAAAGTGAATCTTAGTTGGAGGAATAAAAAGGGAACAACAGTGTGCAAATACTAGAGAGAACCAAAAAAAATAGGGGCTTATCCAACTAAAATGAGTGAGAAATAGCAACTTGTATAATATATATAGAGAGAGAGAGAATAATTGTGGAAATGGTCCCTCCATCTTTTGCTTCTTTCTCCTTTTTTTTTTCCCAATATTTATCAATGGAGTCAAACTGACCCACCTCATGCCAACAAAAACAAAATAAAAAAAAATAATAAAGAAATTTTTTTGTTGATGTCATTGAAGTTTGAATCCACTTTGGATGGAAAAAGAAAAATGAGTGATTTTGAAAGAGAGAGAGAGAATGGTAATGGCTGTCACAAGGCTCATGAGAAGAAAAGATTACTATAACACAAATTGCATGAGCATGCGAATGAGCACAGCTACAGCTTGGATTTAATAGTGTCTATGGCTTCTTTCTAGAAGAAATATTACTGTACAACCATTGACAATAAATTCAGCTATAATTGAATCCATTTTTTCTCATTAATTTGTATTTGTAATAGTGCGGAAGAAAGGTCCGACTACTAGAGATCACAAAAGGTCGAGACGGGTTGAGATTTATTAATCTCGGTCTGATTTTTATTTAAGACGAAAAGCTTTCCTAAATTTCGACCTTATTCTTTATTCGAAATGAAAAATCGTCTCAGATACAATATCATTTAATACGGGATCCTAAATTCTGATCATGATTCGAAATTTTCTCTCATCCCTATAGACTCCAACTCTAAGTTGTTCAGAAATAGTGACGTTAAGTTTCTCTACTTTTTTTTTTAAACTTAAAATTATTGCATCATTGTCAAGAAAAATAATGGATTCTTTTGTTTTCATTTTTGGAAAGCTTACATGTTATTTTCATATATATTAAAGGTTGTTTGGTAGGATTAGATTAAGGTGGTTGATTGTTCAATTAATGCAATTTTTACTAGCTAGTAAAATTCTTGGGGTACTAGTTTTAACTAGTATGATCTCTGGAGTGTACAACAAGTTTACGTTTTAAATTCCAATAGGATTAAATTTTGTCAAAAACTCATCACAATTAAATGAATAAATACACGAAAGATGACATCAACTAAATTAAATTAAATTAAATAAGTTTAAAATTAAAATATTTGTAGACTAAAAAAAAATGCAGGTGAAGATTTTACAACTTACATTTTTAGTAACAATAGCTAGATCCGGCCACAGTTCCGATTCGGAACCGAACCGAACCTGAACTGAATCAGATGGAACCGTCCATCCAGTTCCGGTTTCAAAACCGGAACCGAACCGAACCCCCAACCGGTTCGGTTACGGTTTCATAAAATTTGGAACCGTAACCTTAAGGTTCGGTTCGGAACCGGAATCCAACCAATTTTTTTTTCTCTTAAAAAATAGAGAACCAAACTGGAACCGAATCAAATTTTTCGGTTAGGTTCTGATTCGGTTCGGTTTTGCGATTCCAGCAACCTGGAACCGTAGAACCGAACCGAACCGAACCGTGGCCACCTCTAACAATAGCGTTAAGTGATGTATAACCAATTATTGGCCCTCAGGATTAGTCTTGGGGTAAGGCGAGTGAGGCGTCCGCCTATAATCCCTAATTTTTATTTTTTATTTTATTATAGTTACTAAATAATTAATGAAAAGAGGCTTCAAATTTTTTATATTATAATATTATGCAATGGTCAAGGGTCTCAAAATGTAAAAATGAAATTGGACCCTACGCTATTTTTAACAGTCGATTAATTGTTTAGCGATATAACCCCGACCGATTATGATCGATTCACATTGACACCAATATACGAGCGATTTTGATTGATTAATTAGTCGATTTTCATTTTTCCAAAAAATGACCGATTTCATTTTTTAATCTATTTTTTTAACTTTTCAACATCCTTTTAGAGTTTTAATTGATGATTTTAATTATAAAAAAAAATAGAAGAATTCTATTTAAAATGATTTAATGAAAATATGTTTTGATTTAAACTAATTGTTATCGAGATAACAAGACTCTTTGTAACAACCGGTAACCTCTTCGACCAGTAATCTCGACTATCGTTTCATTCTGGGACGAATATTCATTATATAAATTATGTTGAACATATATGCACTCATGAAGTGACCGTGGGGGACAATCGATATTCCTCGAAGTTCCGATACCGAATTGTACGATGTTTCACTCCGGAAAACCTACGGTGTTTGGGCCGTAACTTTCTCATACGAACTCTCATTTATATGAATCTTATATATTTGGAAAGATGAGATCGATATCTACAATTTTCGCATTGAACGTTTTTCCAAATTCAAACCAGAAATAGGCTAAAAATGCATATTAAAATTTTGGATGAATAGTACCTGAGGGCATTCTGGTAATTCTGCAAGTTTCTTGAAAATTCTACATTTTTCTTTTTTTAATTGCCAAGTATAAAAGAGATACATTATTCATGAATCCCAAAAATTAGAAAAGAAGAAGCAAAAACGTGGAAGAAGGAAAGAGGAAGAAGAAGAAGAAGAAGAATAAGAAGAAAGAAAGAGAAAAAGAATAAGAAATAAAGAAGAAAGAGAGAGGATAAAGCAAAGAAGAAGGTAAACAACAATAGAGGATTGTGGAAGATGAAGAAATTAAGTGGATTGAGGTAAGATTATGTTGACCCAAATCTTGAATTCTTGATTTTAATAGTATGAATGATATGGTGATGATAATAACATGTTTGGGGTTCCATTTGATGAGAATATAGGCATGGATGTTGATTTGTTGTGTGTTATCCCAACTTTAAAAGAAACCCAAAGTGTTGAGCTAAGTAAAGATTATGAAATTAGAAGATTAAAATTAGAATATGATGTGTGAAATTGATCTATGATGCTGTTTTGTGTTGTGGTTGTTAGAATGAAGTGTAGTTGATGTTGTGCATTGGATGAACTTGAATAAGCAAAACAGAATCCTGGAATTCCGTTTCGCGTCGAGATGCAAATCCTTTTTGCGTCGCGACGCGAAAGAAGAAAATGATGACTCTCTTCTGGACACCGCGCTTTGCGACGCGTGGCACATAAATTCCCATAATTAGTTTTAAACCACCCCAGACTCATCCTAGCGTGTTAGAGACCACCCTTAGGGTCTCGTATCAGTTCGTATGCATACCTTACATCGAGATATAAGCACGATAAGCCTTATAGTTAATATATGTTGATGCATCATTCAGTTTAGCTAAGTTTTGATATTCATTCTTTTAACATATATACTAATCAAGTTTCCAATCATAGATTATCCACAAGAACTACGATCTTCTTCGATGAGGAGACTCAGTGTCATCCAAATTCCAATAATAGTGAGTGGACACTCTCTTTTCCGGTTGATTTATCATTTATGTTATTAAATACAGACTTATTTTCAGTAATTAAGGCGTTAGCCATATTTGATTTTCTGATGCTATTTGAAAGGAAATATTTTGAACAGTTTTGAGATTTTAAGCATGATTTCTATATTTTCGGGGCATTGGGGAAAAAACCACCCCAGAATGTAACTTGACACCGTTTGGAATTAACGGACAGAGGACATGTGCACATGTAGAGGACTGGGAGGACGGCGATACGTAACGCCCCCATATCCTAGTTTAGGGCTAGGGGGACGGCGATACGTAACGCCCATTGACCCTAGTTTCAGAGCTTGGTGGGTAACATAGATCCGCACCCCCATTTCTAGTTATGTGGCTTAGGGGACGACAGGGCCAGCCCTAGCCCAGTGCCACAATGGTTACTGTCTAGAGCCCAAAAATTAAGGGAGCACTGATGAGTGGTAATTATATCACTATTTCCCACTCATTTAACTTAATATTTTGTATCGTTTCTTGAGTTTTGTGAATATTTTGATGTGTTTTGTGTTATTTTATAGATAAATAAAGTTTCAGGACTCTCTGGAGGTGATTTGGGACCAAAATAGTGAAAAACGGACAAAAGGGCAATTTGGTAATTTTGAGCGTCGCGACCGGTAAGCCCTCGGCGTCGCGACGCCTAAAATGCGCCATGAGTTGCTAACGTGCGCCAGGGGACACGTGTCAGAATCTGAAACGTTTGACTTGCTAACGGGCGCCTGCCACGTGTCAACATCACAGCCCATCTGCTAACGTGCGATGTGCCACGTGTCATCATCCTATGGTGCCGACAGTCGCCATCGCCACGTCCCGCGTGTCTGACACTTCATCGTCCACATCAGCAGCTGACCGAGTCAACTCGCCACGTCGTCGCCACGTCATCATCAGCCAATCACAACGCGCCACGTGTCGCAATCCTACGGTGCCGACAATCACTATCACCACGTGTCGCCACATCATCACCACGTCACCGCCACAATACTGCCACGTCGGCTCAATTATTGAGTTAATCATCCACATCGCCACGTCATTGGATAGGAATCTCGACGGACCAACCAGAAACTGACACGTGTCGCGTCGCGACACATGAAACTTGTGCGTCGCAACACGGAGACCCCCTCAACGCCTATAAATTCAGCTCGAGGTTTCAGTTTCAGATGTACCTTTTTCTCTGAATTATCTGATGTAAATAGGGAGTTTTATATCTAGTTTTCTTTAAATTTCAATTTTGTAATTAATTTTAATTACGTTATGTAATAATAATTTACTTTCTTTACTTTTTCAGTCTTTATTATTCATCTATGATGGGGTAACTTCCCCATGATATGGTGAAAGGTAAAACTTTTATTACTACTATTTAGATTAATCTCCCTAATTATAATATATTCACTATTTAAAATTTGACTTAATGAGAATACCGCTATATTGGCCGGTTGGTAATTGATATTAAATTGATTATAATTTGACTAAGTAAGGATACCGCTGGTTGGTCGGTTGGTAATTTACCGCCTATATGGCTGGATTATGGACAAATATTATTACCGCCTTAATGGCTAGTTGGAATTAATTTGACTTAATCAGGCTACCGCCTATATGGCTGGTTGGTAATACCTTCACAAGTTAATATATTATATTAAAGGAGATATCTAAAATAGTAGTAGTAAAAGTGGATCATTTAACCCTAGCATTTTATTTTTGTAATTTTACTTTTCAGTATTTACTTTACCGCATTTACTTTTCAGCATTTTATTTTATGTCTTTTACTTTTAAGTTTTTTTTACTAGCCCTAGTTATGAGTCGTAACTAAGTTATTTATCTAGGGTTGTGATGAGTTCTAATATCACCAGTTTATAAGAGGTTATTTTGTAGTTTGGGTAATTTAAATGTTTACTTATTAAGTCTTAAGCTTAATGCGTCTTATTAATTGGCCATTAATAAGATTGATCTGGTAAATCTAAAATAAACTTGACAAAGGAATTTTAGGTTTCAGCATTAGACTTAATAGCTCACGATATTCCTTGAGGATAGATAACCCTTTAATAGATTTCATTACATGATAGACATATACCTGTCGGGCGGGGGTAGCCATAATTGGAACTTAAACTTAATGAATCCAAGTAATTTGGTGACATAGACATATGGTTCAATTGGGTTAAACTTGGTATTTGCGTCTGACCATCGACAGAGGCTTTCGCATAATTTCGTATTACAGGTTAGTAAACCGATATATTACACAAACATGAAATAACCACTTCATATTTAAAATGATATTGGAAGAAATCACAACACTGGATAGTTTTATAAATTTGAATTTTCCTCAACGTATTTTTACGCAATTTTATTTACTTGTTTTTAAATTTAAAATCATCAACATTCCCAACCAATTAATCAACCTGTTAGATACTAGTAATCATTTGACCTCATAAAATTAATAGATTAGGTATTAAGTCCTCGTGGGATCGATACTTTTTATACTACTTGAACGATATGTGCACTTGCGTTATACGCGTGTGATTACGCCGGTCAAGTTTTTGGCGCCGTTGCCGGGGACTTATTTATCTTTCACTATTAGTTTTGAGGTTAGATACCTTTACTTGTATCTAATTTCTTATTATTGTTGTTTTCTTGTGTTTCAGGTTTTCAGAAACTACATGAGACGAACCAGAAGCTTTGAACTCCGACTGCTTGACCCAGAAATTGAAAGATCCATCAGACAGTTGAGAAGGGAAAGACGTGAAGGCCAAGAAGCTTTAGTCAACATGGAACCTGAACCTCTGGAAGTTGCACAACCAATACCCATTCGAGACAGAACCATTCTGGTGGTCGACGGCTCCATTTCCTGTATTGTACTTCCTCCTTTACCAGCAAATGCGTGTGACATCAAAACATGCATTCATATGATTCAACAACCAGTGCAGTTTGGGGGGAAAGCAACTTAAGATATTAATACCCACATCAGCAACTTTCTGGAAGTTTGTGGCACTTTCAATTACAACCGAGAAGCTGAAGAAGCAATGAGCCTGTGAGTTTTTCCATACTCCTTGAAGGACAGAGCTAAAGCTTGGCTACATTCACTACCAGCAGGTTCCATCACAACTTGGAACACTTTAGCCACCAAATTTCTTGCAAAGTACTTTCCACCAGCCAGAACTGAAAAGCTGAGGAATGACATCACATCTTTTGTACAACTTAACTCGGAGACTCTGTACGAAGCTTGGGAAAGGTACAAAGATTTGCTCCGGAAATGTCATCACCATGAGATTCCAAAATGGCTTCCAAGTCCAAACTTTCTATAATGGACTTTCTGGACTGATGAGAACCACAATTGATGCTGCTACTGGAGGAGCTTTGATGGCAAAAGGAGAAGATCAAGCCTGGGACCTAATCGAAGAAATGACCAACAACAATTCCTTGTGGCCAACATAAATGAGCATGATCCAAAGAATTACAGGAATTTATGAAGTTGGAGCCAATACAGCAGTCAACGCCAAGCTGGATTCGATATGTAAATCCATGGAGACTCTCAGCACTCAAATAAACATTGGAGCCACAAGTTCACCATATGGAGGAGCACCAGAACCAAACCAACTTGAAGAGACGGTGAATTATGTCAACAATTTCAACAGACAGGGGAACAATCCATATTCCAACACCTACAACCCAGGGTGGAGAAATCATCCCAATTTTTCATGGAGCAACAATTCAGGGCAAAAGAATTTTCCACCACATGGATTCCAGCAACAGAATAAAAGCCAGGAGTTTGAAAAAGAACCAGAAATGAAAGAATTGATTGCAGAGATGTTCAAAAAGCAACAAGCAACATATGATGCTATGTTTCAAAGACAATATGCTTCTATCAAAGCACTGGAGAATCAAATTGGACAACTGGCCAATGCTTAAAGTTACATACCGCCAGGAAATCTTCCCAGCAACACAGAACCAAATCCAAGGAACCGAGGGAAGGAGCAATGTCAAGCCATTACCTTGAAATATGGTAATGATATCAACAAAGATGTTGGAATCAAAGCAACAGTCGAAGAAGTTCCAAAAGATGCAGTTCCACAGATGGAGGAAAAAGAAGCAACAGAAAAAGAAAAAGAACAGATCACTTCACCTCCACATTTTCCTCAGCGTCTTCAGAAAAACAAACTGGACAAGCAGTTTGCTCGTTTCTTGGAGGTTTTCAAAAAGCTGCAAATCAACATCCCATTTGCAGAAGCCTTGGAAGAAATGCCCAACTATGTCAAAGGAAACTTCCTCTGAAGTTGAAAGATCCTGGCAGTTTTACCATCCCATGCACCATTGGAGAACATTACATCGGTAACGCTTTATGTGATTTAGGTGCTAGTGTTAACTTGATGCCTTTTTCTATTTACAGGAAACTGAAAATTAGAGAAGCAATGCCTACCTCAGTCTCTCTGCAACTTGCTGATCGAACGCTCGCATTTCCAAGAGGTGTTGTTGAAGATGTGCTGGTCAAAGTCGACAAACTCATTCTCCCAGCAGATTTCATTATCCTTGACATGGAAGAAGACAAAGATGTACCTATCATCATTGGAATACCATTCTTGGCGACATGACGAACTGTTATTGATGTACAAAAAAGAGATCTGACCATGAAAGTTCAAGACCAAGAAGTTACTTTTAATGTTTTCAAAGCCATGAAATTCCCGAGCGATGAAAAGGAAGAAGAATGTTTCAGAATTGATGTTGTTGATAGTATCGTTCAGGATACTGATACAACTCCCACAGACAAACTTGAAGCTTGCATCACCAACATGACTGACAGCGAGCTAGATGCTGAAATCCTGGAATGTATCAACTACCTTGACAAGCCATTCCGTTTCAAGTCAACACCACCAGTTGAAAATCTGGAACTACCGAAGAAAGATCGAATCAAGCCTTCAATTGAAGAACCACCACAGCTGGAGCTGAAGTTACTTCCGAGCCATCTCAGGTATGCATTTCTTGGAAACTCTTCTGAATTACCTGTTATTTCTTCTTCACTAACATTGGAGCATGAAGAAAAGTTGCTGAGAGTATTACGAGAGCACAAGAGAGACATTAGTTGGACTATAGCAGACATTCGAGTCATTAGTCCATCATTTTGCATGCACAAGATTATGATGAACGATGAGTACAAACCCACAGTGGAGCATCAACGGAGACTCAATCCAATCATGAAGGAGGTTGTGAAGAAATAAATCATCAAATGGTTGGATGCTGGCATCATATAACCCATCTCATACAGCACTTGGGTGAGCCCTATGCAGTGTGTACCGAAGAAAGAAGGAATTACTATTGTCACCAATGAAAAGAACGAGCTGATTCCAACAAGAACGGTGACTGGATGAAGAGTATGCATGAACTACCGAAAGCTGAACAAAGCCACGAGAAATGACCATTTTCCGCTGTCATTCATTGATCAAATGCTGGATAGACTAGCGAGACATGAGTTCTATTACTTTCTGGACGGATATTCAGGGTAAAATCAGATTGCTATCGCCCTTGAAGATCAGGAGAAAACCAATTTTACATGTCCGTATGGTACTTTTGCATTCCGCAAGATGCCATTTGGATTATGTAATGCCCCTGCCACCTTTCAACGTTGCATGATGGCCATCTTCTCAGACATGCTGGAGAAGAGTATAGAGGTATTCATGGATGATTTTTATGTGTTTGGAGACTCTTTTGACCACTGTTTGTAAAATTTGGAACATGTGTTACAAAGATGTGAAGATACCAACCTGGTACTCAACTGAGAGAAATGCCACTTCATGGTGCATGAAGGCATTGTTCTTGGACACCGGATCTCACAAAAGGGAATCCAGGTAGACAAAGAAAAGATCGAGACAATTGAAAAACTACCTCCACCGACATCAGTCAAAGGGATTCGGAGCTTTCTCGGACATGCAGGTTTTTACAGGAGATTTATCAAAGACTTTTCCAAAATTACAAAACCTCTTTGCAATATTATGAAGAAGGATGTGCCTTTCAAATTCACCAAAGAATGCCATGAAGCTTTTGAGATCTTAAAACAGAAGCTGGTCTCTTGTAACATCCGGGTTATTTTATCATGATTGCGTAAACTTTATTTTCGCGTGTGGGGTCGTGTCCGAACGCGGAAGTTATTAACATGGTAAAAAGGGGACTTTCTATGAAATTCATTGTAAATTTAAATTAGACAAAACTTAAGGGATTAATTTGAAAATTTCCAAACTAGTAACAAAAAAATAGAAACGCCTAGAAGACTCTACACACATATAATATATATATAACTCACACACGTGACAGATATACACACACAGGTCACAGTAACACACACACGCGCATAGTATCAAAACACCCACACACAGTTTACACGAACACAGGGAGAGAAGAAACAAATACGAAAATAGAAAGAAGAAGATGAAGCCGAGAGAAGAGAGGGCGAGGCTGAGAAAATAAAAGATGGGAGAAAGAAAACAGAGAGAACGATGAAGCCGAAGCCTAGAAGAACAGAAAGAGGGAGAGCAGACCGAAGAGAAAGAAGAAGAAGAAGAAGGAGACAACCAAAAACCAGGGAGTTTAATTTAGTTCAACAGATTCAGTGTTTATATATGCATGAGGAAATCCAAGTAAGTACACTATGTGGTAATATTCTTGGGCTTGGACGATTATTGGTTTAATTTGATTTGTAACAACGAATCTGAATTTAAATTAGGGAGGATGAGGAAGTGTTTGTTATTGGAATTCAAAACTAATATTAACCTTAAAACTTATAGAAAATAATTGGAATAGCGTAGTTAGTGCTTTATGTTTTGCAAATTCGACTGCACGTTTTTGTTCGTGCCTTATGCTTTACAGTTTTGACCTAATGTGTGGGTCTGTGCAGAAACAATTGATCGTTTCTTCATAAAGGGTTTTGGGCTATCATTCCCGTATTGATGAGCATGAATAGTGTTTATAGATATAATTCTAGTAGCCTGTATGTATTGAGGTTGAGGATGATTATATGAGATTGGGAGGTTGAAATGAATGTGCCTGAATTTTAAATGCATTCCACATGTCTTTTGTATCTGGTTTAAATATAGGAAAAGGTTACTGGTATTCGTTTGGGTAGTTATGTTTAAGGACTATATATTAGTAAGATGCTAATGTTGTACTTAAATTAGAATTGGATTTGGGTTTGAAGTTTTGAAATCTGATTATGATTTAGACAGTGGCTAAAAAGTTTGTTCCTTGGAAGGTTATATTGGTTTTATGCCCTGCTAAACATCTCTTAACAAGGTAACTTGAGTTAGTAGGCATCAAAAGCCCTGCTGGGTGTACAGGTGGTGGCTTGGGTTGTTGTGTTGTGAATAGTACTGTGAGTAATTCTTTTCCATTTAGGATAATGGTTCATCATAACACGAAAGGGAAAGGTACATTTGTAAAACTAGAAGCCTAATGGTAAAGCTTAACGTGGGTCATGAGTCATGACTAATGAACAAATTGTAAAGTTGCAGGTTTGAAAATTTAATTCAGTTTGAAGGTAGCCTTGATGATTTAAGTATTTTCGACCATTTAAATTTTAGCAATTAAAACCATCAGCAGGGCTGTAATGCTACTGAACTTTCTTCTTATTCTGCTATAATTGTTACTTTAGAAGATATGGTAATATGTGTGTATAAAGCATATTAAATTGTATGTAATTATAAACTCATGTCAAATTCTTAATAAGCATGTATGATGTATGCAAGGTGTATTGGTGATAGCATAAACATATAAAACATAAAATAGTTAAACATAAAAGCATGAAAGAATAGAATGACTATGTCATTAATTTCCAGATATGCATGGACATGTGCATGTAGTTGCATGATAACTTAAAGACAAGTATATAAGCATAATGAGGGTAATGTGGAGAGAAGTATATGCATGATTGTGCATTATGATTCTTATGAATTGAAGTTAAGAATAGTTTTGAAATCCAATGTATTTCAAAAGAAAAGTTTCAGAAGTTTTTTAAAAGAAATATATTTCTGAAAATGTTTTCTTACAGTTTTGAGATTTAAGCATGGTTTTATGTTTTTCGGGGCATGAGGTAAAAAACTCACCCCAGTATGTAACTATTACAGAGATACAGTTGGAATTGACGGATAGAGACATGTGCACATGTAGAGGACTAGGGGGACGGCGATACGTAACGCCCCTAGATCCTAGTTTATGAGACAGGATGGCGGCATAGGATCGTGTACCTGATCTCCAGTTCAGAGCTTGGGCGGTAGCATAGATTTGCAACCCCAGTTCTAGTTGTGGCTTGGGGGACGGCGATACGTAACGCCCCAAGACCACTAGTTTCAGGGCAGGTATGGCATGCTTTGGGGGACGGCGATACGTAACGCCCCAATGTCATGGATTTGCATATCTAGCTCTACGGCGTATGGGGGGACGGCGATACGTAACGCCCCTATGCGCCAGTTTTCAGCAGATATCCCAAATACAGTTTACAGTTTTCAGAAAGAGCTTTTCCAGAAAGAGAGTAAAAGTAAGGTTTTCAGCAAAGGATTTTCAGAAAGAAACTTTCAGATAATAGTTTTTCAGAAAGAGTTTTCAAAGAGTATTTTTTTAAAAAGCATAGCATGTTACAGTTTTATATAGTATACACGACGTGCATATGAATTATATAGGTTAGAAATTCATCTGAGATGCATATAGTTAACATCGAAGCATGATAGCATGATTATATATATATATTTGTGAAGCCTATGAGTATTGATTGATGTATGTGTGCATTGTATTCTTATATGGAAGGAACAGGTTGTAAAACACTAGTTCATGATTATAAGATTTTATATTCAATATTGTACGGTTAGTATTAGTTTAGTGGTTGTGCAATAGAAAGAATATTATATTTAGATCCGATTTGATGATATTTCAATGTGTTAAAAGAAAGATAACTATAGTAAGAGTCTGAATTGGAACTAGTAGAGGATTAATTAGGAAAGAAATAAGATATCAGAGTAGCGCAGTGAAAGCAAGTATTTTGAGTTTTACAGGTTGGTGATCCGATCGATCGACCACAGATACCAGATCTTGAGGAGCCGGATAGCAGCGTTGCAGTCAGCCAGTCACCAGATCTTGGGAGTATAAGAGTCAAGTTGTTTATGAGTTATTTGTAAAGTAATTGAGTTGTTTATAAGTTTCATTGTATAAGTTTAAAGTTTGTAAAAGTTTTTGTTTATACGTATTTTCGGGCACGGAGCCCTGGTTGTATTATGTCTTTGTGTCTGCATCGCATTTTAGTTGGGCCCTTAGATTGCATTGATGATGAGATGCCGGCCTGAGGCCGAGATTTTATGTTTATGTTGTATATGGATGCTGGCTATAGGCCAGGTTGCATGATGTTACGAATACATCATGCCGAAATTTTTCTAGAATCAGAGGCTTATGGAGATAGGTTTAGCCTGTCTCCTGCCGGTAGCATCCTGGCTTAGGCGGGATGTTACATCTCTGCTCCCATCATTGTAGCACCAGACTAAACCCTTCAATTTGAGGTGATGTGCGATGCTAATGATTTTGCTGTAGGTGCAGTTTTGGGACAATGCAAAGCAAAGATTTTCAACACCATTTACTACTCCAACAGAACTTTGAATGAAGCTCAACTCAACTACACAACCACTGAAAAAGAGTTGCTCGCAGTTGTGTACGCTTTTGACAAATTCCGCTCATATCTGCTGGGTCTCAAAGTGGTGGTCTACACAGATCATTCAACAATCAAATATCTGATTGCAAAGAAAGATGCCAAACCCAGATTGATCCGTTGGATACTTCTTATGCAAGAATTTGACATGGAAATTCAATACAGTAAATGGACAGAAAACCAAGTGGCAGATCATCTATCGAGGCTCGAGAATGGAGAAACAACTGGAAAAGAATTGTCAATCAAAGAAACTTTTCCAGATGAACAACTATTTGCCATGAAACATTAGAATGTCCCTTGGTATGCTGACTATGTAAACTTCATTGTATCAGGAAAATGGCCGTTGGAATGGACAACTCAGCAACGAAAGAAGTTCTTCAAGGAAGTCAAGCACTATGTTTGGGATGAGCCGTACATGTTCAAATGTTGTGCTAATCAATTATTGAGACGGTGTGTTCCATAGGAGGATGTCAAAAGTGTTTTGCAACACTGTCATTCATCACCATATAGCGGACACTTCAGCGGGAATAAAACTGCAGCCAAAGTCCTACAATCAGGTTTTTTCTGGCCCACTCTTTTTAAAGATGCTTATCTTTTTGATCTTCAATGTGACATGTGCCCGAGAACGGGGAATATTTCAGGAGAAATGAAGGACATTTGCAAAACATTCTGGAA